>CAIGQV010019951.1:9532445-9625832 GCA_903798115.1 Danio jaintianensis
TATATATATATATATATATGGAGAGCAATTTTTTATTTTTTATTTTTTTTACTTATTATTAAAATGACTCCCCATTGTCACATTGTCCCACTATAAATTTTTAATTCGTGCATTGTCTTTATGATGGCAACAAGTTTCAAAGTTACTAATTGGCTGGTCTTGCTGAGCTGTTTAACAACTTTGCTTTGTCAATTTTAAAATGACAGATGGCAAAATTAAAGTAGACCAGGTTACTGTTCAGAGTAGCAGTGAATTCTTTATGTATTATGATATCACATTAATAATCTATTGTGTTCTATTGCATTTTAATGTTAAAAGCAAGGTAACATTGAAGTCTTTCACAATAAGATTGATAAACAAGAGACCATAATACCCAGCAGTGCAAACTACTACGCTTTTTTTTCTTTTTTGCAAATACAACATTTAAAAAATATATAATATTATTTAAGAAATTTGTAAAATTCCTAACTAATAACTAATAAGAGTTAATGTGTACATATTTAAAATGTTATTTGCAAATAGTTCAAAATAATTAGCCAACTAGAAAAAAACCTGTATCATTTTGTTTCATCATTCTGTTTGTATTTGCTTTTCCTTTGAGACATGATTATGGCTGTTGGTTGATTTTATTTTTCATTAATATCTAAAGCACTTGAGCTTTATAATCATCTGGTTTTGCACAAACTTGTGGAGGCTCTTTTCTCTTGCATTATGTGAGTGGATGATCTTGATCCTCACTGGAAGCAAGAACTACTTCTGACCACCTGTAAAAGATGAATATCATCTTCAGTGACATAATTCTGCTTCACTATAACAATAGCATTTAACAATTATCTTTAAATTATTTACCAAGTTTAAACCAATGTTTGAGCTTCAAGAATTCCAGTCTAGATAAGTCTTTCAGTCAGTGTGTTTTATTGTACATTTATATAGTTTTCTTCAGCAGTGCCACAGCCCAATGGCTGTAGGGCTCTGCTCTTAATGGAAGAGTTTCCCAACAGCGCCTAGAGGGTATGAATAAACATCCTTTCAGTTGTGTTGCAATCAAGGATCATTCATCAATTGCTCAACATTTGTATTTAGAAGCTCCTCCAGCCCTTACTGTTAATATGAGCAAACTCAGTTCAGCTTGACTATGGATTGCTTACACACAATTTGATTGTGTGCTTGCATGTTTTTATAATGGCATAGCACAACCAACGGAGCCAATTGTCTTTCATATCGGTTTTCTTCCTGTATATATAATTATAAGTTTAGATCTTTTATAATGTTCTTGCTTTTGAAATAAAGACATTAACATTTGAACAACAAATTGTGAACATGAATCTGTAAATGTGCATTTGTGTTGAGCAAGCATACAGATGGTGTTATGCATGTTTCTCTGTCATGACAGGCCCCATATTTTGTTTGTCTATACGAACGCAGAACTGCTTTCCCTGACAGCCCCATATATCTGTCTTCATCTGGGTGGGGCTCATAAAAAAAGCTTTCAAGTGTGGAGCCTAGAGACGCTCTAATCGGTTTCTTCATCTGGCCTGTTAGTACTTAAATGTGACACAGCGGATCTTGATTTCAATCAGCATAAGTGCCATAAATATTGTTAGAAACTTAAAAAATATTTGATGTTCTGCAAATGTCTTGCTCATCATCTCACCTTGCTTGAGGTGCTTTTAAATGCACTAATTCCATATGGAGTCAGAATAATGACTTTGGTCAGAGTAATTGTCTTCAAGCTTGTCGAAGTGGGTTGCAGGTTAAGACTTGATTCTGCTGTCGTGAAGTGAGTGTATGCCTGAAGGTGCTGGAAAGAATGAATTCAGTAAACCACTGTGACCTGTTGTGCAACAGTTCAGAGCCTCCCCAATGCAGTAAGCTCAAATTTAGATGATTCCTGATATAAAATTGCCATTTGAACTGGAGTTCCAACTTCAAGTGTTTCCCTACTCATTACTTTAAAATAGTCTCTTCATAGCATGCAAGTTGGAAGCATTTAGCTCTTTAACTGTTTATTTGTACAAAGCAGCATTTAAGCTTAATTTTTGTTTAAAAAAACTCAGGGAAAATAATTCTTTTCTTTTTGGTAAAATGTTTCAAACTCCATTAGAGGCATGCAATTGTTTAACAGGTCCATGGCTGAGGGAGAATACTTGATGTTCCTGTGCTTTATTTTATGCCAGGATTTTCTATTCATTTGCATGGTGGTTCTGTGGCAATGTAGCACAGCAGTGAGGGACTTTTTCAGCTGACTTGGCTGAGGAGATACTTTTCTCATTTATCCCATTTTGTAAGGATCAAAAAAGGAAAAGATTCTTATGAAACAAACTAATCCTAAATTTGCAAAAAGGAAAAATAAAGTTAAGACTCTCTTTGTTAACGTTATCTTTATACTTTATTATCGTTATTACTATAATCTCAAGAAACTTTTCAAATTAACCAATCAAAACAAAAACTTTAGACTATTCCCATATTGTCATTGGAAGGATTGACTGATATACTGATAAGTCTGTGCATTTGTAAGCCGATAGCTGATATATAGGCCAATAACTACAAATCTTAATATGAATTTTTGTAAATCTGATTACAAGGCAAAATGGACAGCTGATTATTTTACAATCTCCGCTGCAGAAAATAAAACCAACCCAAACTTTGTCAGTGTGTGGAAAAACACTGCCGATATCTTCATTAGTCATTGAACTTAAAACTACCCTCTAGAGCGTTCCAAATCCAAATTCATGGTAGGTCTGTTGTGCAGGGCACCAGTGGGTCTATACTTCTACCCAAACTGCTAAATTCCAGTGCTCCTGAACAGGACATCCATGTCGCTGCAGTTACTTTCAATATCAGATAAGTCAGTATGAAGTGCACTAGTTGTACTGATGTGCACCAGTGGCATGTGTGCAGGTGTGCGTGATTGTGTACCCTCACACTGTTCACCACACTGGAAAGCACCCGATGGCATGTCTTGCAACCTAACCTCAATGTGGTTTTACCATTTTGTTTTATGTTTCTAATTTGTCATGCCAGAATCTCCAAATTTCTGCAGAAACAAAAGAATTAGGTGATTTTGCTCTTGAATGACTCCTTGTGACTTTGTTGTTCCACTTTACTGGTAAACCTTTTGAAGGTTATTTTTAAGGTCGTTGACACTCAGCTAGACAAAACAGCAGCATGAAAACCACATGTTTGGATTATACTTGGATGAACCACACGTCTGCCCTGTGCGTTCTACGAAAAGCCTTTTAATGGCAAACTGAGACAGACAAATAGGTAGGTAGGTAGACCAGATAAATGGAGACCACGAATGAAGATGAGTAGAAGAGACTGTGGCTACAGGGGTGTAGTTATCATTGCAGATTTGAGGTGGACAGAATGTCTGTTTTATTCCGTTATATAGTCCATTGTTTGGGGAATTCATTTGAACCACAAACTGCAAAGAGATAATGCAACTGAAGTAAACTGACAAACAGGTTGCAGTAAGGAGGCTTTAAATTGGTGAAACATTTAAAATGCAATAAACAAAATAAGATTCAGGCAGAATTGGATCAAATGCTGTTTTGAACATCAGCTACTTGAGCCAAAAGACCCAACAACATAAAAAAAAAAAAATCTCTAAAAAAAGATTATAGACAACTCTTATCACTGTGTATCTTGCTGCATAACCTTATAAAAGTAAAACTGTTAAACATTCACAACCTTCTTTAGGATAGTGGTGGAACTTATCGTGGTCGAGCAGTAGTTGTACATTAGTTTTGATTAGTGTTTTTTTTTATTGTTGTGGAAGCAAATATTGTTTGTTAGAGAAAAATTGAAATGAGAGAAGGTTACTAAAATTGTAATTGGTGGCATAACTAATAGTCAAATGTACTGTAGTAATTTATGCATCGTGTAGTGATATTAGTTTACTAATGTGCTAAGACACAGCTTGACTTGTGCAAATTGTGTGAAGAAGCTCACTTTAAGCAATTATTCAGTGGTGTATTCTTTTTTTTTTTTTTTTTTCTAAGAAATTGATGAAAGGGGAAGTCCTCCCGTTGGAGCTGAGATAAGAGTTTGGCCAAAGTTAAGCTACTGCAGAGAAGTGGGGTATTTTTGCAGTATTTTTAGACAGGATATGACTTGTTCATTTTGGGAGAATGGAGGTGGGTCAAATGGGGATGGATGACAAATAAGAGAAGTGCAAATGGGATCAAGGAAGGGTGGAGGGGAGGTTTCCTAATGGCTATAATTGCTTGGCACTTCCTTGATCCGGCAACCCAGGGAAGAATGCGTTATCAAAGCGCTGATGTAAGACTCTTCAAAAGGATTGTCAAATGTAGATTATTTCTCAGATTTTTTTTTAAGGGAAACGATCAAAAACAATCAACACTTAGCAGATTGTCCAGAGTCATTTTTCACCACTTTTATTGAAGATTTGAGATGTATGTGCACAGTCACCCTGGCAGGACTACAGATAAATGGAAATGCCGTTGAACATGGCCAGATCTTGTTAAAATGTCTGCGTTAAAATGCCTCGTATTCCTGTGGAAGATATGGCTTGTGCAGCTAAACGGACCCTATGGGCTTTGATGTAATGAAAATCACATGTTTAATATGAACCGATACTCTCCTGGCCTCTTGTTTGAGGTGAAGTTGATGGAACTGGGTCCCGTCCAGCCACTAAACTACTCTGCCAAATGACAATCCAGCTCTGTCAATATGGGGTTTTGCAAAAGCACTACCACAGCAATTTTGTGCTGTAGTTAGTTTTCTTCCTTCTCTTCCTTTCCCTGCCTCCTCCTGCTCCCTCCCTCCCTCTCCTCTGTAATCAGAAACCCCTGTGCAAGGGAATGGGTGGCCTGCCAGGATCAAGTTTGCTTCTGCCCTTTTAAGGCTAAAAAACCAAGGGGAACATTTCCAGAGAGAGAGGAGAGAAGGAAGGAGGGAGGGACATTTGGAAGTCATTGCAAGAAAACTTCCTTTTCTTTTACTTTGAATTCATGCTCCTAAAATCATGTATTGGATGTGCTCTATTTTGAAAACCAAAGCCGGGATGAGTAGAAGTTGCCATTTCTGTACCACATGGTTCTCATTAAATCCTGCAGCTCAACAGTTGTTTTCATGCTTATTTTAGGTTCTTCAAACTGCATATGTTGGACAGAAAGAAACATGCTGACTAGCTCTTGTGGCAGCACTTGTGGCAAAAGTTTATCTCTGTGTTAAACTGATATGTAACTTTGAACCACAAAGTCTTTCTTTGAGGAAACCAGGGCCCCTGTTTAAAAAAAAAAAAAAAAAGCCAATTTAATGTTTTCTTGAAGTTGGCAAAAATGGTAATTCACCCTATTTTCTGAATTTTGCTGTGAACAATTTGTCCTTTCATTTCTTTAGTGATCTTCATCCATGCTTTTCCTTTTCTCATCATTATCATCCTTCATTCCTTCATTTAATTCACCATAAATGTGGATATGTAACTTTGAACCACATGCTTTTCTTTTTCTCATCAACATCATCATAATCATTTATTTAATTTAATTATTTAAATTATGTGAACATGGAAGATTTAAAAATGCACTTTAAAAAAGGTATAAAGTGCATATTTCAGCTTTGAAACAAGGGTCTGACCCAGATTAAATATGAAAATGACATCACGGGCTAATGAAGATGTATTTTACAATTCTAAATCACATGAAATTTGTACAATTGGTTAAAAAAAGTAAATGTAATCTTGAGTATTTTAAAATCATGAGTATTTTCTACTAGTTTTTAGAACATATCAACATAATCTAAATTAGATTTACTCTGATGTACTGATTTTACTTGGTTTACATCACAAATTTGACTTCCATTTAAATGTTAATCCAAAGAGCAGTTATTTACACCTAGTTTCAAACTTAAGGAACACAAGATATTTTGAGTCCAGACAACACGCCAATGACTTTCTCTAACATCTCGGTTTCACAGAAGAATTAAAAGCCTTATTAGAGCAAGGAGTGAGAAGGGGGGTGGCTCATTCTTGTCAAGTTTTCTGTGTCTCTGATTGCGTTTGTGCCCAGACGTCCTGACCACGATGATAAGACCTTTTTGGAATGTGGGCAATTTCCTCAAACCTCCTCTACGGCCGTACACAAACATGAAACCCCCACTGCTTGGAAATGACCTCAACTTTGTGAATGAAAAGATATTGGGCTAATTATTGAACCCAAGTTTCTGACATTTTTCCTATGAAATTCATCTCGGAACAAACACTTCTCCTCCCCGTCGGGGTGTTTTAGACATCTGCGTTGTGTTATGTTGTCCGGCAGTGTGGGGTCAAGGGTGAGGGCTTATGTCAGAGCGGCTGGGGGTATTGGGCATGTCCAGACAGAGAGTGAGTCATGGGAGTGAATCTCTGCTCTGATCCACTATTGATGATGACTTAGCGCTCCAACAAGGCTCAAACAGGAAGACCATAGTTCGCCAACATTGTCTGAGTCAATTGTTGTGTTTTAAGGCTTGGCAGACCAGCAGTAGGGAGGCAGAATTGTAAGCCATATCCACAATCAGGCCTGTTTACAAAGATGCCTTCATCCGATCGGCAGCACATCAGTGCCTTTTATCCTATAATCTTTGGATGGTGTTAAATAATTTTTGTAGCATTTGTTGGGCTGGATATCACAACCAATTTGGCAATTGTATTCTAATTTATATAGTTTCGATTTTGTATCAATTAATTTTCAATATTTAGTTTACAATATTTGTTGCTGTCATGGGATCAGCATTTAGATATAATTGCTGGTAACTGGAAACCACCCTATTTGTCTACATTATTGCTAATGTAAATGTGTATTTTAATAAAGTCCACACAGTTGTTTAATTACTTAAATTATTTTTTAAGAAACAAACACTAACAAGAAATCATATATGTGCATATAATAAACACAAGGTATGTACAAGCACATTTATGTGCGCGCAGAAAATAAAATCACTGGATCTGCTGTGTTTGCTCTTTCAGTTTTGTCAACCTCATTTTTATCTTGTTTACCTTTAAACATTTTACCTTTAAACACTTTAAACTTGAATTCTTCCACATAAATTTTGCTGATCTTTAATTTTTATCTTTCTTTTTTTTTCTTTTAAGTGAAGCTTTTTTCAAGATGAGAAGTTTATTAAATTGAAGATTGATTAAATGATATTAAAATGAAAAAATACTAAATTTTAATTGGCCTTGTTCCTCTGTCTGTTTATGGCCAGAATTTACAATAATGTCCTATTTCTAATGCACAAAGAATGTGTTCTGAGAAATAAGCATTATGGCCTCTAAATATTTACTTTGGTTATCTCTTAATCTCGCTTATATTTGTGTTAGATCATCGGACATGATGTCATGGTGCCTTCATGCAGAAAACCGTCTGTTTAGTCATCGAGTGACTGGGCAGCAATGCCTCTTCCATGGCTATTGGACTATCTTTGTCCTTTTGTATATTTTGTCCTTGCCCTTTTTAGTCAGCATCATTTTTCTTCTGCTTCTGTCCCCCTCTTCTTTTCGTCATCCATCTCTTTTTCGGTCTCCTTTGATTTATCTTCACTTACTCACTGCCAGCTTTCTCTGTCGGACATGAGATTCATGTTTTGGGAATTTGATGGAGAGCTGTGAGCACAAATGTCCTTAAAAGGAATAAGTGTGCTGTGTGTATGTTTCCTGGAGTGTGTGGTGGGAATGCAGCAGCAGCAACACAGATTCCTGTCATGTTTCATGTGTTTGCCATTGTGTGCAGTGCGTCATCAGGCCTGTGTCTCAGCCTTCGACCCCCATTCGCCACATTAAGACATGTTTAAGGTGGTCTTGGATGAAGCAGCTAGTTGATTAGTGTGGTTAATTTTTTGTTTGTTTATTTAACTTAAATAGTCAGCGATTCTTTTGAAAGTGTTAAACGACATTGCTGTTGTGACATGTTAACCATCTTGAGCAATAGGAAAATTAAAGCTTGACTCTTATTGTATTTAATTTGTTGATCGTTTCCTATTGAGGGTGTTGATTTGTAATTCCAAGGTAGAACTAATTAGTCAACAAATCGAATGTTTGGTGGTAATAAAAAAAAATGGGGCAAAACATGGCTTTTAAATTTAAATCATAAAACTGGAGTAATTGCCCAGCCCTGTCACTAAATAAAAAAATGTTCTTGTTGTTTTTAAGTGTAGAAAGCTTTCAAAAAAAAGTTCCGCTATTGTTGTACTTTCTAATGTGCTGTTATAAATGCAGGAACACATCCAATATGAAAGCCACATTAATGCTTCTGATTAGCAATTTTGGTATAAATCAGACCAATTATATAAGACTAAGACTGACCTGCACACTTTCCATTCAAACATCCCTACCCCCATTCCAGCTTTAACGAAAAAATTCATTCTGAACCATTTGCATGCATTGCTTTTTAACTCCTTCAACAGATTTGTGGGAACTGCAAACAACAGCTTGTTCTGTCTGTAAGGAATGATGCTGGGGATTCATCGAAGAGAAAAATGGCCTGATTTTTGTTTTTTTATTTTTATGTACACTCCCAATTTTAAGCCCTTTTCTAGTCCACATAGACAAGGTCTTTCCTGTGAATATAACTGTATGAGAAGATCTGCCAAATGCAGCTCAACTCCCAAGGCCCTAAAGGCCAAAAAATATGCTGCACTTAAGGAAAATGTCTGTGTATAATTTTAATTATGTTGTTTGTGATTGATTTGTGCTTCACAGTGTATGTGTGTAAAGCCCTGCCCTTACTTGCTTGATTGCAAGGTCTGCCTTTAATACCATAAACAAGCACCAACAAGCTTGTGTGGAGTCTGTCTTGGTTTTTTTTGTCTTCTGGAATAACAGTGAATCAGACTGCAGCAGTCACTCATAGTAGTTTGCATTACTGCATTTTCTACTCATATTTTCTTTCCGTCAATGCCTTGTTGGAATAAGATGCATCAGAGTCACATAAAGCTGGCATGATCTACAGGGCCGTTCCACTTGAACTGACTCTGGAAGAATTTGGTGATTGTTAAAACTCCCTCTGCCAACATTAACCATAATGGCACTTCTTTATGGGACCATAAATTTCCATATTATTGCCCCATTGCTGAGGGACATATCCCTTGTTTGGTCTGTGAATGAAGGGATCAGAGAAGGTGCAATAGCACCTTTGCCAGAAGCCAAGATGAATTCCAACAGGCTCTGGGGGCTCATGGTTTGTAAACCGCACCAGGAGACCAGAACTAGAGAAAAATGTGAAATATATTATTTTACGTGGCCAAACAAGCACTGTTGGATAACTGGAATGGGTCAGCGGGGGATACAATGTTATGTGAGATCTCACAATATACAAAGCATTCATTACAAGTCTATTTCTGAACAGATCAAGTGCTTGCTTTCCTCTTTCTGACAGTGTTTTGCTCTGCCAGCTAGATTATTCGATTATTATTATTTTTTTTATTATTCTTTTTTTTAAAGCGTTCCTTTAGAAATTAATGTCCTCTCCATCAAAAGGAATAGTTCACCCTAAAATTAAAGTTTTATTTAAAGTCATTTTATTAACCCTCAACTTGTTCCAAACTTATGAGTTTATTTTTTGTTGTTGAACGTGAAGAAAATAATTTAGAAGAAAATTTATGGTACCTATTGTCTTCCTTACTACATATTTTTCTCTACTATGGACTTCAGTGGGTGCAGTCAACTTTTTGGTCACCAGCATTTTTTAAAATTTTCATAAACATTTCATAAATATCAAATACTGATGTTCAGTAAAGATTTTTTTGGGTGAAATATCCCCAAATAATGATATTTGATATGGTAAGTATACTTATTGTGATGACGATTTTAGCAGATTAATTTATTAGCTCTATTTGGAAGTAATTATTATTTTTTTTTCACAACCGAACAAGAAATCGGTGAGATAAACAGTGCTTTGTTTTTTTGTTTTTTTTGTCGTGTTGTATTTTGAAGAGTGTTCAGGAATTTGGAAAATCAAACGTAGACAACGCTTCATTATCTTCAACGTGCAAATTAAATGGAAATAATGTGTAAGCCAACAAATGTGGTTTCATGCAGTTTATTTTTTATACTTCCACTAGGAAGGTTGCACAGTGAAGGGCCAAAAATGTGCAAAAATTAATTCATTTTTTCCCATATTCATCAGGGGTCGCCACAGCGGAATGAATCGCCAACTTATCCAGCATATTTTTTTACACATCAGATGCCCTTGCAGCTGCAACCCAGTACTGGGAAACATCCATACACACTCATTCCCACACATACACTACGGCCAATTTAGTTTATTTAATTCACCTGTACCGCATGACTGGACTGTGGGAGAAGCCGGAGCACCCGGAGGAAACCCACGCGAACACAGGGAGAACATGGAAACTACACAGAAATGCCAACTGACCCAGCCGGGACTTGAACCAGCGACCTTCTTGCTCTGAGGCGACAGTGCTAACCACTAAGCCACCATGTCACCTCATAAACTTTCAAACTATAATTAAACTTTGCAGTTAATTCACAAATCACATTTTACATTGTGGTCCTTGTTAAATGGTTAGTTCACCAAAAAAAAGAAAATTCTGTTAATCACACTCATGTTGTGGGCCTCACGGTGGTGCAGTGGGTAGCACAATCGCCTCACAGCAAGAAGGTCGCTGGTTCAAGCCTTGGCTGGGTCAGTTGGCATTTCTGTGTGGAGTTTGCATCTTCTCCCCGTGTTGGCGTGGGTTTCCTCCGGGTGCTCCGGTTTCCCCCACAGTCCAAAGACATGTGGTATAGGTGAATTGGGTAAGGTAAATTGTCCGTAGTGTATGAGTGTGTGTGTGTGGATGTTTCCCAGTGATGGGTTGTGGCTGGAAGGGCATCCGCTGCGTAAAACATATGCTGGATAAGTTGGCGATTTATTCCGCTGTGGCGACCCCAGATTATTAAAGGGACTAAGCCGAAAAGAAAATGAATGAATGAATGAATGAATGACACTCATGTTGTTCCAATCCTCGAGACCTTCGTTCATCTTCGGAACACAAATTTAGGTAGTTTAGATAAAATTTTGAGATCTCTCTGACTGTTCATTGACCACAAAAAGACCGGAGACATTCAAGGTCCATAAAAGGATCCGAACTCATTGTCAAAACATTGCATGTGACTTCAGTGGTCCAACTTTAAACATTCAAAACTCCAAGAGTATACCAAAAAAACTGTAAATATATAAGATTCTTTTAGCCTACATCTTCTCTCCCATCCCAGGTCGTCAGGTTGCGTATTTACTAAGGGGAGTACAATGTTTTGCCAGATAGCAGCACAACAAGCAAGCAAGGTATTGCCTGTAGTAAATGAGCACTTTGAAATTATACTGGAGACATAGGGTCCTATTTTGTCCCTTTTTTACAAGATGTAAAATAAGTCTCTGTTCTTTGTGTGTTTGAAGTTTCAGCTCACAATACCCTACAAATAATTTTTTGAAACTGCCCCTTTTAGGCTTTGATCCAAATTGTGCCGTCTTGGTGACTGTTGCTTTAAATTTAAATGAGATTGTGCTCCAAGCACTCTTTTCAAATGAAGGGGGAGCTACAAACCTGTATGCATCAGCATAGTGGCAGATTCAAAAATAGAACTAACGTTATCACTGTCAGAAACTGGAAATATCAAAAAACAGTTGCTCAGAAGAAGACTCCGGTTTTCATTTGTGCATCTTAAAACTCCTTATTTATAATGTCTTAGTCGCTGATGTTATCTTTAGCAGGTAGGATGAAAACTCTAACGGCAGATGGCTGCTTCTCACTCAGGGCTGTCTTTGCTAATGAGGGAGAGATCATCAATAATGGGCTTTCCCCCTCTGATAGCATGTACAAAGGGAGAATGTCAATCAAAGTGTTTCTGCAGACTGTTTTTATGAAGTCTGATTTATAAAAAATGGAATTCATTATTTTTTACCATTAGAGACTGGCTATATTCACACACTGCTGTCACACAGCTGTTTAAACCCCTTATAAAAGTTATTTTTACATAATAATAGGTCCCCTTGAAAAAAAAGTTAATTAACTTTTTTGGTCTACAAAAGTCTTATTGGAGCTTCATATGATTGCAGTTGAAACACTGAAGTCACATAAAAATTTTGGTTCCATTTCTGAACTTTGAACTTCAAAGAACTTTTGAACTCTCACGACCATTGCTGTCTATAGAGGATGATCTTGGATTTAATCTAAATTGTTAATTTGTGTTCTGAAGATGAATGTCTCAGGGGTTTGAAATGACAAGGATGAATAATTAATGACAGACTTTGCTTTTTTGATGAATTAACTGATCCCTACTTGACATCACACATTCTGCCATGTAAAAAAAAATACAAAGATGTATTCTGCATCCCTAATTATTTATGTGCTATGTTTTTAATAAATGCGGTTCACGTCAGCTCAGGCACATTAAATATTAAGAGCTACCACTTTGGATTTGAATAATTTATTAGTAAATGTGTGTGAGTAGAGGCAGTATTTTTGGATTAACTAAAATTGAATCTTGAATAAAATTAATACAACATTCACAAAAGTCACAATGACTCTCCTTTAATAGGAGTATCTTAATGCCTTGGTTATATTAAATTAGCCCCCCCCCCCCTTCTCTTCTGTTCTCTACAGTGTTAGCTGCATCATCAGTAGAGCATGTTTTAGTTAAAACAGGAAGCTGCTCTGCCCTTCACTGCCCTGCCCTGTCCTGTCCTAATCCACCCAGAAGTGTCACATCCACAATCAATAAACAATTATCCACCTTCAAACATCACTTAATCCTCTCATCGTATCAGCTTAGACCCCACTCAAATACTACATACACTGTAGGGAATGGTGAGTGTGCGGTGTCTGTGTTTTGAATGAATGGTTTTATCGGACCTTTGAGACTTGGGATGCCTATAACCCCATGCTGAATGGGCGTATGCACTTGTTAAAGAGAAAGGGAAGTGAGAGTGTTGTATGAGGGTGTAGATCAGCATGTTCAAATCTTGATTTCGACACAGGGTGGAGAGACCGTAGAGGAGGTGATGGGTTTACATTTGTTTCCCTATTTTTTTTTTTCTCCCTTTTATATTTTAGCAATACGTATAATAAAAGACTATCAGGCATCATCTAGCTCTCCAAGTTTAAAATAAAATGTCCTAAAATTATCCTCAAATGGGACTGTGCCAATGATCTGGACTATGACTATCCACACTCTGAATCTGAAGTTGTGCCAGCTTTAAATCTGAACGTTTCAAATGTGCAGTGCAGATACAAGTGTTTCTTTGTTTGTTGGCGACTTCTCAGACAGTCATCAACATTTTGCACTTGTGCTGAATTCTAAAAGGATTTGTTCCAGGGATACAGATGAACTTGGATGATTTAATCCCATTTATCTCAATGTGTTTTGGCAATCCGTGTGTAACTCCTTTTCTCTGTCTCTGTGTTATAGACAGTAAGGCCATAGTGGATGGTAACCTGAAGCTGATCCTGGGTCTGATATGGACTCTTATTCTGCATTATTCCATCTCCATGCCCATGTGGGATGAGGAAGAGGAGAGCGAGGAAAGCAAGCAGAAGACGCCGAAGCAGAGGCTGCTCGGATGGATCCAGAACAAGCTGCCCGAGCTGCCCATCACCAACTTCAGCCGCGATTGGCAGTCAGGGAAAGCCCTTGGCGCGCTGGTGGACAGTTGTGCTCCAGGTAAACGAGGGTTCAGAGATGGAGTTTGTGGGGTTTGAGAAGATCTCAGGTTTTTGACCCTCAAGTGGTTTGAAAACATTGGTATTGTTGGCCTTCATGAACTATTATGTGATTGACGCTGTTGTGAGTAGATGAGGAACACATTCATTGTTACATATTTGTATTGACCGAAATTCATCTCAATATCTGGTGTTAACAGGGCCTGAGTGATAGCCCCCCAAAAAGTGATCTTCTTATTTCTCAAGGCTTTTCACACAAAGGATGATCTCTGTAACTAAAGTTTTAGTTTAGTCCTTCATTCTCCGTTTTCTCAGTGAGCCCTTAAATAAATGCTGAATAAAAAAATAAAAAATATATATATAAATAAATGCAAAGTTTTATTTAACCTCATTCTAATTTTAGAGTTCATCCCACAACCTTAACATAAACGCATAAGAGCAATCTTGTGATTTTTATTTATTTATTTATTTTTAATATATGTATAATTGTAAGATTTTGAAACTTGTTTAATGACACAGTCCTTCAAAGCTGCTAAAAATGTATTTTCATTCTTTTTGGTTTGCAGGTCTCTGTCCAGACTGGGATTCCTGGGACCAGACCAAGCCTGTGGACAATGCCAGAGAGGCCATGCAGCAGGCTGATGACTGGCTTGGTGTTCCTCAGGTACTTGATTCGATTTTCTTCAACTCCTGAATAATCAAAGAACAGAATGTTCTTGAGCCCCTACCTGGCATGTTTCTAATTCAGTGCTTCAACCATAGACATTGTGGTTTCATCATGACCTGAATCAGAATGGAAACAAATGCAAAGATATTCACCTTTATCATGACACCTACCGTTTTTGTTACAGATGCATTATGGCATGTCACTTATAACAGTAGTGCGCTTTTTTTTTTTTATTTTTTATTTATTTTTTTTTTAAACTTTTTTACATTTTAAAATTGTAATAATAATAATAATAATAATTAAGCATTCATTAAAGGGAACTGAGTCAAATCTTTCTCTATCAATCGGTAATGAAACTACCTAAATGAGTTTCTGTCATAGTGTGTGCTGTTGGTCGGCCAAACTTGGCATGTTGCGTGCCACCAGTTATGCATGTGGTTAGATTTGTTTCCGCCCTCAGGATAGAAATCACTATGATAGATTTTTATTTTTTTTTCTCCTTGTGTGTGTTCTGCTACTCAGCACAAACTTCCCCTTGATTTTGACTCAGAGACAACATGTTTCGCAAATTGAAAACCTTAGTTTGAAGCTCTTGTTTTTGGTTGGTTGTCTTAAATGGCATGCCTTTTTTCTTCCTCAGGTCATCACTCCAGAAGAAATCGTTGATCCCAATGTGGATGAGCACTCCGTTATGACTTACCTGTCCCAGTTTCCCAAAGCCAAACTCAAGCCTGGTGCCCCTCTGAGGCCCAAACTTAATCCCAAAAAGGCCCGTGCTTATGGACCAGGTAAACCCTGATCTGCTGGTTATAGCAGCTTTATTTGCTGTTTTTAGTTTTGTCTTGATGTTTGAAAGTGTTCTTGTGAAGTGAAGGCTCATGGGTATTGCTCTGTGCTGTGCAGGTATTGAGCCCACAGGTAATGTTGTGATGAAGAAGGCCGTGTTCACTGTTGAGACCATCAGCGCTGGTCAGGGTGAGGTACTGGTTTATGTCGAGGACCCCGCTGGACACCGTGAGGAGGCCAAAGTCACGGCCAACAATGACAAGAATCGCACCTACTCAGTATTCTACATGCCAAAAGTCACTGGACAACACAAGGTACTCAAAACTGTTGGTATAGAGTTAAAGATGAAATGGGATAAATTGGAATTGATGGCTTTTAATGTAAGATAAGATAATAAACTGATTTATGCTTTTCCTAGGTGACAGTACTGTTTGCAGGGCAGCACATCTCTAAGAGCCCGTTTGAGGTGGATGTGGGAATGGCTCAGGGAGACTCCAGCAAGGTCACTGCCCAGGGCCCAGGACTCGAGCCTGCGGGCAACATTGCCAACAAGACCACATACTTTGATGTCTACACAGCTGGTACTTGCCCTCAGTGTGTCGTAAATAGAATGTCTAGATTGGGAAAAATGCTTGTTTTGGTTGCTGCTACTGCTGATGACTAAAAATACATGATGCATTTATAGATAAATGTATTAATATAAATAATCATCAGCATATTTGAATTGTTTTAATTTGCTTTTATATTTTAATATCACAGGCAGAAAATCTAATTTGGGCTAAATAAGCAATCAAAATAATTGACCTAGTTATCTGAATAAATGAAAGGGCAATTTATTAAATATTTAATTCAACAAAATAATGAAATAAAAATCATTTTGTTTATTACATTGCTTATAAATAACTTGCAGACAAAATAAGCTTTTAAAATTATTATGTTTTAAATGTAAATGTCAAACATGCATATTTAAGTGCTTGATTGTAATAGCATTTTGTGTAAGAAACACAAAAGCATTTTTAACTGTTAATAATAATCTTTAAACTATTTATTCAAAATGGCAAAATAACTAACGTTTTAAACAAAAGCAATACTTTTTAGTTATGCATTTAAATAATCAAATGCTTATTTTTGCACACTACAAGTTACAAATTCCAACAAATAAACAATATAAGTGCAAAATATGCTTTTCTGTGTTTCTTTTTTTTTAAATCTAAATAAATGATTAAAGGCTTGTTTACAATTTTATTTGTCAGTATTTTACAGCTATGCTTATTATTTTTATTTCCTTTTAGAGAAACGAGTATTTTAATCTAAAAAAACATGACAAAGGCAAAATGTTCTTTATTTGACAGCAGATTGTTCTCTCTCAGGTGCTGGAGTAGGAGAGGTAGAGGTGGTCATCATGGACCCCAGTGGAAAGAAGGACACGGTTGAGTGCAGTGTTGAGGATAAAGGCAACAGCAGCTACCGATGCACCTACAAGCCCACTCAGGAGGGCCAGCACATCATTTACATCACCTTTGCCGGGGGCCAGATCTCCAAGAGCCCTTACACCGTCAATGTTGGAGAGGGTAAGAGCCATGGCAGGGCCAAGCTTGAATAACTCCCTCCAAAAATTTGTGATTTAGCAATCACAGAGTTTAACACATATACCAGAGGAGCTTTCAGTTTTTCTAAATTACTGTTGATTTTGGGTAGCCAGATGCATAGTGATGTCATCACAACCTGCATTCAGCCAAAGCCCACTAAAACATGCCAGAAAAAAAGTGCTATCATTCTGTAATATTATACTTGGAAGTAATACTTTTTAATGACCCATATGATACAAGTTACAATCTGTTTTTCTTAATTGGCTCAAACTGCATTTCAAAATCAACTCAAAAATAGCATTTTGGTGCACTTGTTTGTTAATATAGCCACAACTGTAAATCTATTATACTTTAAGGTAACTAATATAGTATATTACTTTAATATAACTGATTACTTAAATGCTTATAAATAAGTCTAACAATAATTTCTTTAACTTGATCATTAAATCATTTTTTATATTTTTTATTATTTAAAGATTTGTCATTTTAATTATGGTAGACAAAACAATTAAATATATTGTATTTGATAAATTCATTTTAGCCTTTAGTCTGACTTTTCTTATGCTATGGATTTTGGTAATGTAGTTTTTTATTTATATTTTTTTTAATTAATTTTTTTATTTTTATTAACTGCTTTATTTTTATGATTTAGAGTCCTAAATACAAATTTCTGTATATTTCACTGCTCAAGAAATCCAGCAGATATTGACAGAAAAACTGCCTCAAAATAATTTTACAGTCATTTTAGGCAAAAAAAGGCCTGTGAAATCCTGGAGGGACTGTTTAATGTGTTCAATGTGAAAGGCAGGAAAGCGAAGTAGATGAAGAAGATATTGACACAGGACACAGTTTGAGGCATGGGAAGTCCATTACTACTGAATAGACTGTCTAGTGTGTGTTTGCCTTCTGTTCTTGCTTTGTGTTCTATTCTGTGTACTTTTTCTTGTCTTTTTTTTCCCTTCACTGGCAATTGTCTCCCCTTTTGAAGGACGGATGTCGTCTGCATCCACTGGTATCTCTCCTTCTCTCTTTGGATCAGCCTCCTTTTGGCTTTCGATGTCATTTCCTGTTTCCTTGGATAGTTCTTGGGTACTTGACCTACTGCTTTTCTGTCAATCTCCTTGTTTTTTTGTTTGGTTGCCTCTCATTTTAGGTGACAAACACTTTAGATTATATTGTGTCCGTGAAGTCCCGTTTGTCTATCAAATTGCCATAATTACTGAAGCTTTATCATGATATAATGATATTGAAATATTGACCTATTTACAGGTATAACAGAGAACCGACCATTTTTGTACAATAAACAAATGTAGAGTAATCAAATTCTTTCTGCAATTTAATTTGTTTGAAACATTTGAAGTAAAAGGTTTCCATTTTTTGCTAAGCTTGAATTAATAGGTGAGAAATGGTTACATTGTTACAGAATAGGGCTGCACAATTTTATATATTGCGACACGCTGCACCCGATTCGAATGTTATCACTCGATTGAATGGGCGTTATCAGTGGATATCAGCTGATAGATATGGGCCAGTAGGGGCCTTCTGCCCCTCCTAGTGGGCTCAGAAGGTTGTAATCATCCATCCACATGGTTAATCAGCTATTCTAATAGAGAACAGTTCAGATCCAGATGTGTTTTTACATTACTGTGACGGTTGGGGTTGGGGTAGGCGTTAATAAAATGCAATTAATGGGAAATTTTACATTACTGTGACAGTTGGGGTTGGGGTAGGCGTTAATAAAATACAATTAAAGGGAAATTTAACATTACTGTGACGGTTGGGGTAGGCGTTAATAAAATACAATTAACGGGAAATAGTATAATTTCATAAAAAAATCTCAGTTTCTCCAGTGGCTCACAGTGTACGTCAGCAGACTTGAGACGTGGAGCGGAGTTGACAGCGATGACTGGGTTCGAATCCGCCGAAAAACGGTTTCAGAAAGCAGCTAAGACAAAAGTTAATTATTTGTTTTTATTGCTTTTTTAAAAACAGACGGTTGGGTTTAGGGAAGGAGGAGGGCAGGTTAATCGCTGCTTTTGAAAAATAATCGCTGCTTTTGAAAAAATAATGACCGTTGGGTTTAGGGAAGGAGGAGGGCAGGTCAATCGGAGCGGCCTCTGCTGGATTTACGCGAGAACAGCAGATTAACCATGTGCATGTAGGAACAGTAGGCGCAGTAGACCCCTACTGGCCCATATCTATCAGCTGATAAACCACTGATAACGTCCATTCAATCGACTGACAACACTTGAATCCGCTGCACGAATACAGTTTCACCAGATGGTTTGAATAGTTCCATTTAACGTTTTTCTAAAAGTCTAATAGTTTTCAGTATCTCATTTAGAGGTTTTTTTTTTTTTTGTCTCGTTTCTAAATACTCTAAAATTTTATTTTTACTTTCAGAATTAATAGTTCAAAAATTAAATTGAACTTAAAACAAGTAAAATAATCTGCCAATGGGGCAAGTAAAATCTTTTTTTTGGTTTGAAATTTAGATTTCTGAACTAGAAACGAGATTTTCTACAAAAATTCTCAACTCTAATTCAGACTCAACTTTGCGTATGCTGCTATGGGACTATTGTGGATGTGCACATTGCGATTTCGATGCTGAAACGAAATATTGTGCAGCCCTATTACAGAATTTATTTTAGTTAAAAATACTACATTTTATTAGGTTTGTTATATTATTTCGCTCCATTTAATAAAACTATTACAAAATCATCACCTAAGGTAAGATTAATAAAACCTTTTATGTACTTCACATTATCAGTTTAATAATAAAAAAAAAATCAAACCAAATTGTGAAGCACTAACAACCAGTAGGCTTATAAAGAATCAGAACATTTTTCAGTTAAAATCTTGTGCAGGTCAAAGGCAAAATTAAAGTTAAAATACCCTATTAAAACTTGAAGTATTTGGTGTTGTAATGAAAACCTAAAAATCTGAAAATGTAAATTTTATAATAAATATTCAAGATGTTCTGAAGCACCCACATTAACAATATCATGCCTGTTCATTAGAACTACATATTGTCTTATTGGATATTTGCAAGTATAGTCGCATTACATCACCTTGGACCAGTGACTTTATCGACCCGAAAAGGTTTAACTGCCCATATAAGTGCTAATAGGTGTTCGTGCCTCAGGAGACTTGTGTAGACAATGTTATTCATGCTTCTGGAAGCAAAGTAAAATTGCTGTGACTCAGTAATGTGTGCTGCAGGAGTCAAATGGAACATTAAAAATAGCGTTTTATTATCAGACCGTTTTTCCACCAGTTATTCACTGTGCAGTCATCCTTGCCACAGTCACTTCCTCTTGTGAGGATATTCTGCTCAAGACAGAAAAAGATAAGAATTTAGTCCACAAGTAGAGCCTAATATCGGACCCTCAACATGCTTATGGTTTTCCTGCATGTCTCTTGAGAAAGTAAATTCAAGTTTAGTGTCAAAATATAAAAGTAGTAGTAGTAGTAATAATAATAATAATAATACTTTTTGTTTTTGTTTTGGCTACATGTTGCACTGTAGTCCTTTCAATTCTTTTAATGTCATAAAATATGCCTGGATGTTTCCTGTGAATCATGTTAAAAATGTGTTTGTCATTATGGTCACACTTTACAATAAGGTTTCATTAGTTCATACATTTACTAACATGAACTTAATATGAACAATACTTGTACAGCATATTTAAATCATGGTTCAAAATTTACTAATGCATTATTAACATTCAAAGTCATGCTTGTTAATTCATGTTAACTCACGGTGCATTAACTAATGAACAACTGTTCTTGCATTAACAAACATGAATGAACAATACATTTATTACAGTATTTGTTTATGTTAGTTAATGTTAGTAAATGCATTAAGTAACATTAACTAATACAACCTTATTGTAAAGTGCTACCGTCATTATTTATTGACTAAAAAAAGCATCCAATTTCATTTTTCTATTGTGATGCATTTTGATAAAGTAAACACCAAAAAGTAGTTTTTTGTTTTTTTTTATCTTGAAAAACCCTTTTGTTTTTGAACTAAACACAGATTTTGAAAGTATATTCCTGACATGTTAAACCCCTCACAATTATATACAATTATAAATGTAGAAATTATGAAATCTGAAATGAGAATTATATAAAATTAAAAAATTATAATTTAAGTATCACAGTGTGACTGATTACATTTTTCCGGTTGTATTTTTACTTCCATAAGGAAGTGTTACGGTAAAATCTGTATAAAAAAATAAATAAATTAATAATAATAATAACAATAGGTTTTACATTTTATAACTCAACATATGGAGCTGAACTTTTACAACACTTTCATGAATGGATGTGTACAACTGCTTACTACAGTTTGTTCTGACTTGATTGTCTGTTCTCACCAGCCTGTAATCCAAGCCTGTGTACAGCCAAGGGCCGCGGTCTGCAGCCTAAAGGCCTGAGGGTCAAGGAGACCGCCGAGTTTAAGGTTTACACCAAAGGAGCAGGAACTGGAGACCTCAAAGTCACCATCAAAGGGCCCAGTGAGTGGACGTTCATATTAATTCTGCAGTGCTAGATGATTTATTATGCAGTTACTCAACTGTGGTATTTCTTAAACAGAGGGTCTCGAGGAGCCCTGTAAGAGGAAGGATTTGGGAGACGGCGTGTACAGCTTTGATTATTACCCCTCCACACCTGGAAATTACATCATCACCATTACATGGGGCGGTCAACACATCCCACGCAGGTGAAATACAGGGATATTTATATACTGGTTACATAGAGAAAGAAGCATCATATTTAAAGAGAAAGTTACCCTAGAAAATGTAAATCTGCCATCATTTACTCATCCTCCACCCCACAAACCTGTTTGTTTCTTCTGTTGAATGCAAAGAAAGATATTCTGAAGAATGTTGGTTATCGATGGCAGTTTTTTTGTTTTGTTTTTTTTTTTTCAACATTTTTCTGTATATCTTGTTTTTTGAGACCAATATTTGTTTAAGATATACATCCAGCACCTGAAATTTAACACCGAACAGCCAAGTGACCCTAAATAGAGTATATGAAATGGTATTACTAATCCTTGTAATTATCTGAAGAAACCTGAGAATATGACATTCAATTTGATTATCAAATTGAAAGGCTGCATTGTAGTTTTGTAATTTGAAGCACAGCACTGCAATGCTATGACACGAGCAGCTCATTGTAGACATGTTTCCAGTGTCTCGGTTTGCGGTAAATGATCCACACAAACTCATTGTCTGCAAGTGCTACAAGTGTGCCAAATCTTCTCAAGTGTATGAGGCAAATACATTATATGTATTTAGTCAACAAAACTGAAGAATTTTCTATATTATATTATATTATATTTGAATAAACTGTGGTACTTAAATTTTAATATAATAATGTAAAATGTTATATAAAACTATTATGAAAATCTATTATGAATAAACTGAAGTGAGTTATTATAATCATTAATTATGTTCTTTAAATTCATAATTTGATCAATTAGACGTAAAATCTAAATCAATAAGTAATATTGTAAAAAAAAAAAAAAAATTTTTAAATGCAGTTTCATGATGGGTTAAACTAGAACAAATATGTTTTTAACCACTGTCGTTGCTCTTGCCATGATGTGCTGTTTATACGACAGATGACAGAATATGTTTGTTTGTTTTGTTTTTTTTGTTTGCTCTCTCCTTCCTCTCTTCAGCCCATTTGAGGTGAAAATAGGCTCTGAAGCAGGGCCGCAGCAGGTCAGGGCGTGGGGTCCAGGACTAGAGAGTGGCGTCGTGGGCAAGTCTGCTGACTTTGTTGTGGAAGCTGTGGGTGATGACGTGGGCACTTTAGGTATGTTCAACTAACTTAACGTATGGTATTTTTATTTATTGATTTATTTATTTTTTAATCCAATACAAATTATGTGTATTTTCCTTTCAGGTTTCTCAGTCGAAGGCCCTTCACCGGCTAAGATTGAGTGTGACGATAAGGGTGACGGTTCCTGTGATGTGAGGTACTGGCCCACCGAACCTGGTGAATATGCAGTTCATGTGCTCTGTAAGAATGAGGACATCCATCTCAGCCCTTTCATGGCTGAAATCATGCCCGCCCCAGGAAAAGACTTTTATCCTGACAAGGTAATAAATCTGGCTTCGTTTCAGAAGCGTTTCATGTGAAAAATTATTCCTAGTATACAGCTATGGTACAAATTTAAGAGGCCACTTGGAAATTCTCATTCTCTGGATTTACAAATTCTAGTGATGTTTAATTAACACATACTTTTTGATTGGTTCTGCAAATTACTGATAATGTTTCATTCTAATTATCATTTCTAATATCTAAATAGAGATGTTGTTATTTAGAGAATAAAAAATGTCAATTATTCATTCATTATATAAATGCCTTTTTTCCCCATACGCGTTTATATTCATTGTCAGGCAAAACATTGTCAATGCTTTTATTTATTGGAATAACACTGATGTTTAGGTACAATGAAAATAGTAGTTGTTCTGACCAACTGTCATTTTCTGGAAAAAAACTAAATCTCTAAATTGCAATATTTGAACTATTTGTAAGAAACGATATAGTTTGTGTGTCTGTAATGTAATGTGTATTTGTGGTTTATTTATTATTTTTTGACATGTCATTTTGTAAATCAGGTGAAGGCTTATGGTCCGGGTCTGCAGAGCTCAGGCCTGTCAGTTGGCAAACCAGCCGAGTTCACCGTGGATGCCAAACTGGGTGGCAAAGCTCCTCTCAAGATTCAAGCTCAGGTGTGGATTTTGCTTTTGATTCAGAATGGCAAAGCTTTATTTCTGAGAAATAAAGTGCTAACACTCTCTCTATCTCAGGACCGTGATGGAAACCCAGTGGATGTGCAGGTGAAGGACAATGGAAATGGGACATACAGCTGCAGCTACACCCCTCGCAAACCAGTCAAACACACTGTGATGGTGTCCTGGGGTGGCGTAAACATCCCAGAGAGTCCGTTCAGGGTGAGTACAAACCCTTAGATCCTTAACAATTGCTGTGGTTACACTTTATTTGAAGACTTTAAGCCAGATTTGATAATAGATTTTGTAAGTCGGAAACCTCTGTCAGGATGTAGAAAAGCATATAAAAAAAGTGATAAAGCTGTGGGCAGTTATTTTTGTGGCTGACCTTATTGCATATGTATTTGTAAGAGTTTCGCTTCTGGATGTAAAATGTATGAGGAAAATATTTTAATGAATCATGTAACATTATTAACAAGGTTTGCTGTTGTGATTTTACTAGTATTTCTGCTATTATTTAATAAACCTATTCCCAACTCTTTAATTAAATCTTCACTGGATTATTTTCTGTTCAGTTTAGGATCATACATCTGTGAATAAAAATTGAATAGCTGCCTTATACTGTAGTAGAAATTGAAACTGAATTCATAAATTGAAAAATAACTCTGACACAACAGTGTATATACAGCTATTCTGGTATTTTGGGCTTTTTTAAAATTCCTGAACTAAGAGTGAAAATAAACTTTGCTGTGATTGTGTCAGAGCCTTTACTGTTTGCATGGAGTTATTTCTTAATGAGAATCCTCTTAATGCGTTTTCACTGTTTGTTGTGCAGATGAACATTGGGGCAGGGTGTCATCCCAATAAGGTGAAAGTATCTGGACCTGGAGTGGCCAAGACGGGCCTGAAGGCATTTGATCCAACATATTTTACTGTTGATTGTGCTGAGGCTGGACAAGGTAATGGCTTTTAGCGTCTGATGCAAATGAATATTCTCATGATATTTGTGGACAAATAACCTTAATATATATTTTTTGGTTCTTTCTCTATAGGCGACATCAGCATAGGCATCAAATGTGCTGCAGGTGTGGTGGGACCTGCTGAGGCTGACATAGAATTCGACATCATTAGAAATGACAATGACACATTCACTGTTAAATACACTCCTCCTGGAGCAGGCAGCTACACCATCATGGTGCTGTTTGCTGATCAGGTGAGAAGAAGTGCAAGTAAATGTGCTGAATGATCTAGTTGGGGCTTTCTTTTATTCAAGCCAAGCTTGTTTTGTTTTCTAGACCATTCCCATGACGCCCATCAGAATTAAGGTTGATCCCTCTCATGATGCCAGCAAGGTTAAAGCCGAGGGGCCTGGACTCAGCCGTTCTGGTAAGATAAATGGCACAAAACTAAATTTGGCGTCTCTACTTATAATGATGGCAATAAATTAGATGTTTTAAGTACTTTCAAACATCTACCTCAGTGATTCCTAGTGTGTTCTTGTCATAATCCTGCAAAATAGAAATTGTAACTTTGCAATAAAATATTTTGTTATCCCAAGATGTTCTTGGAAGTTTTGATATTTGTTATTGACCATGTTTAAAAAAATAAATAAAATAAAAAAGTAGTAGGATTTTTTATTTGCTTGTAATTTGTTTTTTATAAAGTTTTATTATTGTTATGACTGAAAAAGGAAAGGGCAAAATATTAATACCAGAAATGCATACAATATTTACATTTAACTTATTATAATGATACTAAAGAACATCTTTTAGTATCACCCATTGTTTTTCAAGAAAACTAATGTTTTTAATAGTAGTAATGGTGGTAATAATAGAGGTAATTATCTAAATATGTGATGCATTTAATACTCTTAAATGCTTTTAATTTAATAAAATATACTTTTAAAAAAAGTGACTCAAGTTGCATTTGGGGAAAAAAAAAAGGGAAATCAAAGTATCTAATCTAACCTCTAATTGTAAATAGAAAAATCCTAAAAAAATAGTTTTTATTTCTCTTCAAGGTGTGGAGCTGAACAAACCCACTCACTTCACTGTGAACACAAAGGCCGCAGGCAAGGCTAAGCTTGATGCTCAGTTCACTGGACCCAACAAGGGAGAGGCAGTCCGTGACTTTGACATCATCAACAACCATGATGGCACCCACACTGTCAAATACACCCCTGTCCAACAGGTAAGCACACATTGGGTGTCTTCTTTGCATGACTGCTTGGCTTTTAACTGAATATTGTAATTTTCATTTCAACGTTGAGTACAAGAGAAATGTTACCATCTGCTTTTCTGCTGTAGGGCAACATGGGTTTGAATGTCACCTACGGTGGTGATCCTATTCCCAAGAGCCCGTTTGCAGTAGCCATTGCCCCATCTCTGGACCTCAGTAAAGTTAAAGTGGCTGGTCTTGGAGATAGTAAGTAATCAGTTTCTTTATTTTGTTTGTGATTGATGACTCAGAGTTATCACATATCAAACGGTTTGTTCTTTCTCCAGAAATGACTGTTGGAAAGGATCAGGAGATCACAGTCAAATCCAAAGGCGCAGGCGGTCAGGGCAAGGTTGGCGCAAAGGTCACTGGTCCATCTGCTAAATCAGTGCCCTGTAAAGTTGAACCAGGCCTGAGCCCAGAAACCAGCCAGGTTCGTTTTATCCCAAGAGATAAGGGACCCTATGAGGTGGAACTGACATATGACGGCGCCCCCATCCCTGGCAGTCCATTCCCCGTCGAAGCCATTGCACCCACTGACCCGTCCAAGGTGAGGCGCTTTGGAAATGAAGTTAAACATTACTGCTGGTTTAACAAGACGACAAAAAGGCGTCAGGAAAACTCTCTTGTGGACTGTTATCTGTCTATAAACTGTAATTTTCTTAGTGTTGCACAACACCTAAGAGTTGGCATCTGAGCCTCATGTTGGCTTTAGCGGCAGAGCAAATGTACTCTTTGATCCATATCCCAACATTTTGTTCTCATGTGTAGGTTCGATGCTCTGGGCCAGGACTGGAGCGGGCGAAGGTTGGCGAGCCTGGACAGTTCGTGGTGGATTGCACTAATGCTGGCCCTGCTGAGCTGACCATCGAGATCATCTCCGACAACGGCACTGAGGCTGAAGTTCACATTCAAGACAACGGCGATGGGACCTACACCATCACTTACGTCCCTCTCTACCCTGGAGCTTATACTCTCACCATCCGCTACGGGGACCAGGATGTGCCAAACTTCCCGGCAAAACTCCATGTGGAGCCTGCTGTGGAGACCAGTGGAGTGAAAGTGTTCGGACCTGGAGTGGAGGGCAAAGGTAGTGCAGCTTTTCTGAGGTTTTTGTTTCAATAATTCGCCGTCTGTATTTGGATATTTAGTCACTTTTGAATGTTCGCCTGTAGGTCTTTTCAGGGAAGCCACTACAGATTTCACTGTGGATGCTCGTGCGCTCACTAAAACTGGAGGTAATCACATCAAAACCTGCATCAACAACCCATCGGGCAACCGCACTGAAGCTCTGATCCGAGATCTGGGAGACGGCACATATCAAGTGGAGTACACTCCTTATGAGGAGGGTGAGTGTCAGGGCTGTTTCTGTTTCAACTTAAAACAATAAAAAATTATGCATTTTTTAATTCTTAGAGCAATTTCTGAAAAATTCTATTTGATCTTCATCCATCATGGGTATTATGTGTTCAGTCTATAGGCTTGCACAAGTATTTGGCAAACAAAACCACACCTGTGGAATACAAGACCATATATGTGTAGTGTAGTGCAGTGTTGTGTGTTTTTTTGTTTTTTATATAAAGTGGTATCACCAGCTACTGGCCTGCCAGTTTTTGTGTATTTGTCAGATTTTAACATGTTGTCATTTGTATGTTAAGCTATTCAAGAGTACAAAGGAAAAGCTTTATCGTTTTCATTACATCACTGTGTAAACATACATTTATGTCTGGGATATTTGCAAAAAAAAATGTAATCTGATTATGAATTTTGATATGACCTAAAATGTAGTTATTGAAAGTATTGAGTGATACAGGTACTGAAATGCAGTAAAATAAAAATTTTTACCAAGCATTTAATATTTTCATAAAACATGCAATAATTTCACTCAAAATGAACACTGCAGCCTGTCCCCTCCCTTCTACTTAAGTATTATTCATTAAAACTTGAAAAAAACTAATTTGATTAATCATATATACAACCATGTATCAAGGTGTTTATTTTAACAGAAATATGCACCGCTCTTAAAAATGGCTGTAAAATTAAAGTACTTTACACTAATCTTAACAGGCACACACAGTGTTGAGGTTGCATATGACAGCTCCCCGGTTCCCAAGAGCCCCTTCCGTGTGCCAGTGACTGAGGGCTGTGACCCAGCACGTGTGCGTGTACATGGTCCAGGACTTCAGTCTGGCATCACCAACAAACCCAACAAGTTTACAGTGGAGACCCGGTGAGCAGCATTCAGCTTTGTGCTTCAACCTTCAGCTGCTGCTCCTTCAGTCAAATCACTGTGTCAGTAGATCTGGGGTTAAGGCACTCTGCTTCACTCATTGTCTTTTGTGCAGTGGGGCTGGTACTGGTGGACTTGGGCTGGCTATGGAAGGACCTTCTGAGGCCAAAATGTCCTGCACTGATAACAAAGATGGCAGCTGTTGTGTTGAATACATCCCATATGAGCCAGGCACATACAACCTCAATGTCACCTATGGAGGCCAACCAATCACTGGTCAGATTAAATTTAATTTTGTAATTTTATTTTACATTTAATTAATTTTAATATATTTTAGTTTAATTTTAATATTTCTTTTTTTCCCACCTTACCCCATTCTTATGATCTATATGCAAATATTGTTTGTTTTCTTTTCCTGCCACAGGAAGCCCTTTCTCTGTACCTGTCCATGATACTGTTGACCCAACTAAAGTGAAATGCCAAGGCCAGGGGCTTGGAAACAACGTTCGTGCCAATATCCCACAGGTCTTTTCTGTGGATGCAAGCAAGGCTGGCGTGGCACCCCTGCAGGTCAGAGTTCAGGGACCCAAAGGTGAGTTCGATTTTTAAGAATATTCATGTTTGGATTTTTTCATCCATTCCACTTGAGGTTGGTGACAATATTTATGTCTTGTAGGTGTTGTGGAGCCTGCTGAGGTGGTGGATAATGGTGACCAGACTCACACCATCAGCTATGTACCCACAAGAGAGGGGCCATACTCTATTAACGTCCTGTATGCTGATGAGGAGATCCCACAGAGGTGAACTGCAACCTCAGATCAGTCTTCATACCCATAGAAACTGACGCCACTTCACCCCCCAAAAATTTCTAGGCCATGTTTTTCCTTTGTATTATCATGCATTCAGCTGGAATGCTTTACTATTTCACACCATTTTTGGCCATAATCAGACTTTTGTTACAAATCTCATTTTTTGGTGCACTTTTTCATTACACGTCTTGTCAGTAGGCAATCTGCATACTGAAGGGGATGAACAAACTTGAAATGTTTTAGGCCCAATTTTTGCTTGGATTTTGTGTCATGCTTTTTTGATCTGATTATTAAATGTATGTTAATACCAGGGTAAATGGTGCAGTAGTGATGTGGTAATTACTACAAACAATGGTTCATGCATTAATATAAATACATGCTGTGAGTAAATCTGATTATATCAGACTTTTAACACTAGATAGTGAGTTATCAATTATTTAAAAAAAAAGGCTTTATGTAGTCTTAATGACTATTTAACAGCGTGCAGTATTGTTTAATAACAGATTAGCTTTTGCTCTTGCCTCAAAATTGGCATTTGAAGTATTGTGAAATTTCATTGGTATTGGCATGGACTACTGGAGTTGGTATTATAGCAAGCCTGGTTAATTTTTTTAATTCCCTTGGTCCCTGTCTTTTCCTGCTCTTTATTTCCCCTCTCTCTTCTGCCTCTTTATTCAGTCCTTATAAGGTGAAGGTTCTGCCCACTCATGATGCTAGTAAGGTCCGTTGCAGTGGTCCTGGTCTGAATACCACTGGTGTTCCTGCCAGTCTGCCTGTGGAGTTCACTATTGACGCCAAAGATGCAGGAGAGGGACTGTTGGCCGTCCAGATCACTGTGAGCTAATGAGTCTCTTTACAGCCGTAACATACCTACCGTCTAGTACCAACTTATATGAATCCATTTGCTTCTCAATGCTTATTTTAGGACCCTGATGGGAAGCCAAAGAAGGCTAACATTCGTGATAATCAGGATGGGACGTACCTTGTGTCCTATGTGCCTGACATGACCGGCCGTTACACAATTCTCATCAAGTATGGTGGCGATGAGATCCCATATTCTCCATATCGCATCCGAGCCCTGCCCACTGGAGACGCCAGCAAATGCACAGTAACAGGTATGTTTGTACATTTACTGATCACTTCCACATGTACAATGCACAAGCTGTTTAAATTCATTTTAGACTGAACTATTGAGCTGCCAGAGCTTTAGAGAGGTATATAATGCACAGCATGTCTAAATAAAATTAATACTGTTTGACTTTACATGATTATCAAATAACAAAGGCCTTAATAATAATTTAATATGGATGAACTGAAAGGCTGTCATTATTCACCCAAGCCTGAACATAATTATTGGAATTTGAGGTTGGTTCACACTTGTATAATAATAAAATAAAAGATCTCCATTACAAAATCTTATTTATTGTCTCAGTACTTATTTTCCATAATGCACAAAAGAAAGAGTGCCATTTTATTTGCCGTTTTCTGATGCCTGAAGATCATTAGCCAGTATATACATCATAGCAGGGGATCTGAATAATTCTGTGGTTTGGAAGCCACTGGAAAATAAATGTTTTGACTCTCCACTGTGTTGTTTGAACCTTTTTTTTTTTTTTGTCTAATCTAAACCTCAATGTTCAGGCTTTTTTTTTTTTTTTTTTTTTATTTTTTTTTTTTTATATTCTTTTCCATAAAGTTTGTTCTGTGTACTTCTCTAATCTTCACCCCCAACCCAGACACACACATACACACACACAAATCTCCTGTTTAGCAGTGCTGCTCACATTCCCATCACTTCATTCCTCACTTGCACACATTTTGTTGTGTTTTTTTTGCCCTGATTGTTACTTTTTCACTTTCCCTTGCTCTGCTTCACGGTCTCTCAGTCTCAATTGGAGGTCACGGTTTGGGTAAGCGCTTTGAATAATGCTCTGGTCTTGTCATTTGGTTCTGCATGCAGAATTTTACTGTATATGATGCAAAAGATATTAGTTTGCCATCCTGTCTACTACTACTATAGTGGAGATGTACATTTATTCTGCAGTTTCTAATTTAGTTTCTTTTCTAAAGTACAATAGTAAAGTAATGATTGATTTATCACTAACTTTACAGGTCTTTGATATGGTGGAATGTACATAAACTCATAGTAATTTTATTTTTTCTCAGCTTGCAATTTATTTTTTTCTAATGTTACTAAATTACCAAATTAGTGCCTGGAAATTTGAGGTAACAGACAAATGTCAGTAGATCCATCAGTTCATAGTAGCAGAAGAGAAAAAGCTATCTAGATCAGTCATTCTCAAACTTTAACTTTAAACTACCCAATCCATAAGATGTTTTCAGTTTTTTTTTATTTTTTATTTTATAGCAGCTGTGCCTTTTCAAGCTTTGTAACTATTTCTACCACAATATTTTAAAGTATTTTATACTTTCTCGCAGTTTTTATTTATTTATTTTTTCCTCATTTTCATCCTTTTTACTTCATTGTAGGGTATAATCTTAAACTCAGAATTTTTAAATCTCATCATTTCTTTTAATTGACTTATAACCCCATGTTGAGAACCACTGGTCTAGATATAAAGCAGACCCAAGTTCCAGATGTTGAGTAGATATATTTTTTTTAAATGATGGATTTCTCTTCTCTAAAATTCTGTTGCCTTGATGCTCCAGACATTTTGCATCTAGTGCATGGTGGAATGTAGTTTCGGAAAGATGGGTACTAAACTCCCTATTAACAGACCGTCTCCCTGCTTTTTACTTATTATCATTATTAAGACTTTCTCTGTGTTTCTCCTGTAGGAGCTGGAGTTGGTCCAACTATTCAGATTGGCGAGCAAACGGTCATCACTGTGGATGCGAAGGCCGCTGGGAAGGGCAAGGTGACGTGTACCGTGTGCACTCCTGATGGAGGTGAGGTGGATGTGGACGTCGTTGAAAATGAGGATGGAACGTTTGACATCTTCTACACTGCACCGCAGCCTGGGAAATACGTGATCTGTGTGCGCTTCGGTGGAGAGCACATCCCCAACAGCCCCTTCCAAGTCACGGTACATACCTGCCATACAGATCCTTTATTCATATACATCTCCTTCATTCATATACATCTCCTTCATTTCAAACAGTGGATAAACTCTCACAAGCAGCCTCTCCAGTGGGGTAGAGCATTAAATATACACTGAATGTTCAGTTCCAAACCGTCATTATGGTGTGAATTAATGCATAGTTTATCCTTGAAATTACAGTGTGGCAAACATGAATGCGCAGTTTAAGGGATTTGTTTATCCAAAAAATACAATTGTCATCCTTGTGGTGTTCCAAAACCACCTTGCAGCCAAGGAAGCACAGAAGTTTAATGTCATAGGTGATTTTGTTTTAATTTAATCACAGTTAGAGGAGCCTAGAATCTGAATTTTTCAGAAATTAAAATGGAAGTCTCAAAAGCTCCTAAAGTGCCATTTTAAAATGTGTGGTCGAAGATCATAAGTTTTTATACATTATATTTTAAGAGAATACGATTTAATTGGACATTTTGTCCACTTAAATTTTTTGTGGGGATATTTTTGTCTTTTGATTTTTAACAGCAACTGAAATCATTAGTTTCCCTATTTAGAAAATTAATTAAGTTTATTCTTACAGAAACTAGCTGGTGTGCTCCATTTGGACCATGCTATTTATTTTTATTTTTTTAACTCGCCATGCTATTGGGGAGTTAAACTCACCATGGACCATGCCATTTTTATTTTTTTTTTTTAACTCAAACCTGATTAAATTTAAATTTTGAAGGTTGCTGCTATACCTTAGTATGTTAGTAGATCTTGACATTCTTTATTATTATAAATCATAGCTGTGTTAACGTAGTCAAGCCAACATTATAATTGTGGTTTTGGAAAAACAAAGTTTAAAAAAATGACTCTAATTTTGAGATGAACTCTGGTTTTAACATGGTAAGAATCTTGATCTCTTGAGCTGTCCTCCTGGTTGAGCCGCTGTGTCACTGGAGGGATTTCATCTTTGATTCTGTTGCCCTGTCTCAGGCTTTGGAAGGTGACTCTCCTGACCAACTAATGCAGCAGAGCCAGAACCTGCAGTACGCCTACGCGCCCAACATGGGCCAGACATGGGTACTGACACGACCCTCTTTCCTCCCCCGTCTCCATTTCCTGCTCTGCTACTGACGAGTCCCCAATCAGTCCTATAACGTCCTCCCCTTTTCACCCTCTTGGTTTTTCCCTCTTCCTCCAGGTGTAGGGTTCATTTCATCTTCCCATGATTCTGGCTTCATGTGGACTTCATGTGTTTTCGTTGATTCATAGAATGACAGCCATTTTGGACAGTAGTAAATGTAGGAAATCTACATTTGAACAAAATGGCTGGTTGTTGCAGAGCTTGTCTTGTCTTTTGTGTTGGCATTTAGATGTTGTTGTTGTTGTTGTTGTTGTTTATTTGTATGTTGTACATCATTGTGTCACTTGTCTGCTTGGCTTATCCTCCACCCCCTTCTCCAGATTGGTCAATCACTGACCGATTCTGCAATCTCTCATTAGAACCTCATTCTCTCTGACAGTTGGTGGCTGCATCATCCTCGTCATCCTCATCTCCATTTTTGTTTTTTCCTTTTTGGTTTTAGGGTACTGTTGTCATGTCTGCTATGTGCTTTCATCTTTATTCATGTACAAAACATTTGTTGTTGTTGTTGTTGTTGTTGTTTCATCATATCAAAATCATATGCACTAATATTAAAAGGTTGGGATCAGTATTAAATAAAAATACTTTTTTAATTCAGCTAGAAAAGTGAGTTTAAAAGTGAGAGTAAAGAGGTTTTATAATGTTAAGTCCTTCCTAAAACAAAGTTTGTCTAGACAAACATTGGCTTGAGAAAGTTTGTAGTAGTAATGTTGTAATGCATGTCTTACCACTTTGCTAGCATAATTTTTAGCATGATTACCATAGGGTACTCCTAACATGATTTAGCATGCTGCTAGCATGTTTTTATTATGATTTACTACACTGCTAGCATATTTTAGCATGGTTACCATAGGCTACTGCTAACATGATTTTTCTATCATGATTTACTACACTGCTAGTGCAATTTAGCAAATTGCTTGCATGTTTCTGACATTGCATGTTTCTGAAATTTCACACTGCTGGCATAATCTATCATACTGCTATTATGGTTTAGCCAACTGCAAGCATGTTTCTGATTTGCTAGCAATTTTTTGGCATTATTTATTGCACTGCTAGCATATTAACATTGCTAGAATGTTTCTGTTATGATTTTAAATACCGCTAATGTTTGGCACATTGCAAATAAATTCGGCTAGTGTGAGCATGAGACTCCTTTCAAACTGTCAATCTAAATGGCCACAAACATTGTTATATTTGTTTGTGGAATTCAGTTAGTTTTATATTTTCATAATGACATTTCTGTATTATTGTCTGCTGACATTTTAGCTTCAATTGGTGTTGGTGATTCTATACTTGCTAGTAAAAAATTGTTTTTAATTTTTGAAAGTGGTTTAAACCATAATATTAAATGAAAGAATATTGAAAAGATGAAAAGATTTTTTGACTTAAACCTCAGAAATGTATACATTTTGCTTCTGGCGGCCATCTGAGTTCAATTTCCTTCTGGTTGGTTTCTGTCTGATTCCCCTGCGTTTCTTCACAGGCTACAGACAGGCCATTGGGTATGAATGGACTGGATGTAGCTGGACTGAGACCCTTCGACTTGGTCATTCCTTTCACCATTCAGAAAGGAGAAATTACAGGTAAACGAGTGCAAAAGTGTTTAGTTTTTTCCAGAAATTCACTGATTTCTAGGTGATGATGATGCTAAACAATATAAACATTGTTGCCCCTCAGGTGATGTACGAATGCCTTCTGGAAAAGTGGCCAAGCCTGATATTACAGACAACAAGGACGGCACAGTCACAGTGAAATATGCCCCAACTGAGGCGGGCCTGCATGAGATGGACATCAAATATGATGGAATACACATTCCAGGTACTAGACATGAATTCTAGATGTAAAAACTGCTTTACAAGAGAATAAAGCAAATTACAAAGAGAAATGTTTGGTTGATGACTATACGGTTGCTTAATTATAAATTCTTCTGTCCTCTTAGGAAGTCCATTGCAGTTCTACGTGGATTATGTCAACAGCGGTCATGTGACTGCATATGGTCCTGGTCTAATTCATGGCATGGTCAATAAGCCTGCAGTCTTCACAGTCAACACAAAGGATGCTGGAGAGGGTATAGATGCTCAACTCTTTATTAGATTTCATAACCAATTAAGCTTTTAATTAGTTTTAATTTTATAATTTGTTTTCTTTTTAAATTATCTAACTTATGGTTATTCATTTTAAGTAATTTTATTGGAAACTTTTAATGCTTTAGTTTTAGCAGTCAACTATAAACATCTGCTATTGTATGTTTATTAGGTGGTCTGTCTCTGGCCATCGAAGGACCATCGAAGGCAGATATCAGCTGCACTGATAATCAGGACGGTACCTGCACTGTGTCGTACCTCCCTGTTCTTCCCGGAGACTACAATATCATTGTCAAATACAATGACAAGAACATCCCCGGCAGCCCTTTCATGTCCAAAATCACAGGTGCATTAAACAAGATATTTAGAAGAAAATATCAATTTGTCTGCTTTTTTTTGCAGTGATGTCAATACTGATGTTAGCGTTTTGTTTTTAGTTTTTTCATGCAAAGTGCCGTTTTTGGCCTAATTCTGATTGCTTTATACTTCTGAACTAACTGCAACTATTTAGCAGTTAATAAAAAAAACTCCTGTTTTGATATATGCCAGTCAGTCAGTGAATCTCTAGTCATGAACTTTCTGTCCACAGGCGACGACTCAATGCGCATGTCTCACCTGAAGGTGGGCTCGGCTGCTGACATCCCTCTGGACATCGGTGAGCTTGATCTCAGTCAGCTGACCGCCACTCTCACCACCCCATCTGGCCGAGAGGAGCCGTGCCTGCTCAAGATGCTCAGAAACGGGCATGTGGGTAAGTGTTACAACACTGCGACTTGAAGCATGAAGTCTGCAGTTGTACTAACCAGAGACCTCCATTTTTCTCTTAAGGAATCTCCTTTGTGCCCAAGGAAATTGGCGAGCATCTTGTTAACATTAAGAAAAATGGACGCCATATTCCTAGTAGCCCCATTTCTGTCATGATCAACCAATCAGAGATTGGCGACGCCAGCCGCGTACGTGTAACTGGTCAAGGCCTAAGTGAAGCTCGCACCTTTGAACCTGCAGAATTCATCATTGACACTAGAGATGCAGGTGAATTAAATATTCTTATATAATGGTTTTATTTATTTATGTTTTGTATTTTTTATTTGTGTGTTTGTAATTAATTTATGCAGTTGCTTGAATTCAACTTTTAATAATTACATTTTTATTTATTAGGATATGGTGGACTCAGTTTGTCTATTGAGGGACCTAGTAAGGTAGATATCAACACTGAAGATCAGGAAGATGGCACCTGCAAAGTGACATATTGCCCCACAGAGCCTGGAAACTACATAATTAACATCAAATTTGCAGACCAGCATGTTCCAGGTATTTTCTGCTCTCCCCAGTTTTTAGATTAAATATGATGTTTAACTCCCATACTTTGATCAATATCTTAACTCCTACAGGAAGTGCTTTCACAGTGAAAGTGACTGGCGAAGGTCGGATGAAGGAGAGCATCACTCGCAAAAGAAGAGCTGCCTCTGTGGCCAATGTTGGCAGCCAGTGCGACCTCAGTCTAAAGATCCCCGGTAAAACTTGTTAATAATGATTATGCTAATGTTTATTTTGTACTGTAACTAATGAATCTACATCTGTTGCCTTGCTCTTATGACCCACAGAGATCAGCATTGCAGACATGACCGCTCAGGTGACCAGCCCATCTGGCAAAGTACACAAGGCAGAGATAATGGAGGGTGAAAACAACACGTACTGCATCCGCTTCGTGCCCACAGAGATGGGTGTGCACACCGTCAGTGTGAAGTATCAAGGTCAGCATGTACCTGGTTCCCCCTTCCAGTTCACGGTGGGACCTCTTGGAGAAGGAGGAGCCCATAAAGTCAGAGCTGGAGGCCCAGGATTGGAGAGGGCAGAAGCTGGTGTACCAGGTATGAGATGTTTTTGTGCACATTTAGCTATAGCATTAAATTCAACTCCAAAGGGCACTTGGGGAAAACAATCATGCCCAATTTTCCCATTTCTGAAAGAAGGATTTGGAAGTGATGTTTTTTTTTTTTTTTTCTTGGTGCCTTTTTTTTGTGGCTTTAATGTATTTGACGAATGTATTCGTGCTCTGCAACAAACAAAAATCTGAAAAGTCCTTGAAAAATGTGTTGTCCTTTTGATTTAATTTTTTACTGCTATTGAACAAGTCTCCCAATCCTAAATTGTAAATATCAATTTTGATTTGGCGACCTCTAACAGGATTCCTGGAGTAGACTTTAATGCCTCATGTTTTGTCCATGTGCAGCGGAGTTCAGCATTTGGACTCGTGAAGCAGGAGCTGGTGGTCTTTCCATCGCAGTGGAAGGACCCAGCAAAGCAGAGATTGCTTTTGAAGACCGTAAAGATGGATCTAGTGGTGTCTCCTACATCGTCCAGGAGCCTGGTGAGGTTTTTCTTTTTTCAGGACTCATCATAAAGATGACTAAACTTCCTGAAGTCTAAAGGGTAAGCTGACTATTCTCCATCTGTTTTAGGCGATTATGAAGTATCCATCAAGTTCAATGATGAGCACATCCCTGACAGTCCGTTTGTGGTGCCTGTGGCCTCGCCATCTGACGATGCCCGCCGTCTCACTGTTGCCAGTCTTCAGGTGAGGCATCGAGAAAGACAGACATTTGTCCACCCAAAGAACCCCAAGTCAGCCCTTGGCACAGCAGCTGATAAGACAATAAAAATGCTACCATAACATAACACTGTTTGTTTTGGTTTATATAACGTATTATTTCAAAAGGACAGGTAATTGGTGTTAGGGATGGGTGAAATGGACAAAAATATATCACAACATTGGCTGGTATTTATTACGATTTTATGATATTAATGATCATAATTCATATGCATCTACTGAGAGAAGTGTTTTTTTTTTTCTTTTCTTTTCTTTTTTTTTTTTTTTAAAGAAGTTTAAAAGTGTTGAGTACACACACAATGTAGTAGGTTTCATTCATACTGGATGCTAGTGGGTGCCCTTGCACAAAATCCACAAATGCGTTACTGAAGTAGTCAAAATTTCCCAGAGTAAAAAAAAAAAAAAAAAATAGAAACTGATAAACTGATCAAACATGAAGTATGGTTAATTTGTGCTCTTGAAGCTACCCTGGGCATTTTTATAAGAATAAAGAATATTTCTAATGCAGTGCTCTTTCTGTGAAACCACGTCTGGTTACAAAAAGAAGTTACTTTAAATTCCTTTCATAGCATCAGTCAAACTTTAGGAGAAAAAGTTGTCAGTAAGTCTTTGTAATCTGGCTTGTGCACACAGGAATATGTAATTTTAAAAGGTCAGTTCTTAATTTTTTTTTTGTGTGGTCTAAGTCATGCAATATCAGGGATTTCTATTTGTTGCTTTTAATTTTAGTTTCCATTTTATCAAAGTGTAATTTTTTTTTACACTTTTTTTTTTTATTTTTTATTTTTTTTATTGTGTGCTGTTTATTGTTATGGTTAGGCTATTTTTCAGCTCCGTTTTATTCCTTTTGTGCTCGTCAACTGGCAATCAGTCAGACAAATGGAGTCTCCTGTTAACAAAGGCTAATATTCCAGGATAATAGAAATTAAAAGATTTTTTTATTATTATTATTATTATTATTATTATTATACAAGCACAACCATGGCTTTTTTTCACATTTTTTGGGGGTTTTTTTGTCAGTATATTTGGCTTAAATTGGGAAACATGTAAATCAAAACTATATTGCACGCATGCTAGTGTAGTACAATTAATCATTGACTGATTGTAGGTCATTTTTTTTATATAATGGGAAGACAATTATCACCCATCCCTAATTGCCACATGCTCTCACATACATGCACATATTTAGTAGATGGGTAAATCTTTACAATTTATACATTTCTATCTCAAAGTCGCATACACCAATAATCACAGCAAAATTCCACCATTTTGCACTGCTGCTGTGTTCATGGATTGTGCTGGAGTTTTTTGGGCTACTGAAGGACTGTTTGTGTTTCTCGTGCCTTGTCCTAAAGGCTCCCAACAGCCCCTACCACCAGCATGAATTATAGGCTAAAGGGTTAAAGAGGGCAAAAGAGGCTTGTCTTTTTTTTTTTTTTTTTTTTTTTTCTGTTTTTTGACTTTGGACCTTTTCCTTTTGCTTGTGGTGGAGGGCTTTCATTTATTGGTTTCTCAAAGCCTCTCTCTTTAACTCCGTTAGCCTGAAGGTAAGAGTTGGAGTGTCATATTGAGTGAAGACCTGTTGCATATATAAAAATGTTAGGTTGAATGCCAAATTTTATGCCATTTTTGATTTCCGAGTTGAGTGTGGCAGTGTCATGTTAATGCAGGAGTCCGGGTTAAAGGTGAACCAGCCGGCCTCTTTTGCTGTGAGCCTAAATGGGGCGAAAGGAGTCATTGATGCCAAAGTTCACAGTCCATCCGGAGCACTTGAAGAGTGTTGCGTCACAGAGATCGACGAAGGTAACCATTGGTCGAAGGGTTGATGTTTGGTCTTGCATATTAAAATGATCCAAGACATTGAGGCATTCACACCTTTCGGGAACGAGCAGCTTCTCCCATCTAATGTTGTTGGTCAAATTTAGTCTGACTGATCTTTCTTATCTTTTCTCAGATAAATATGCTGTGAGATTCATTCCCAGGGAGAATGGCCTGTACCTGATAGATGTGAAGTTCAATGGTTCTCACATCCCTGGAAGCCCTTTCAAGATCCGTGTCGGTGAGACCGGTCAGGCTGGAGATCCAGGAATGGTGTCTGCTTATGGAGCTGGTCTGGAAGGAGGCACCACTGGTACAAAGAGCTTCATATATCATGTTCAGTGTAATTCTTTTGTATGCAGTTGAAAGTAAACTAACACTACACCATCTCTTCATAAGGATCGCCATGTGAGTTCATTGTGAACACCAGTTCAGCTGGCCCTGGTGCTTTGGCTGTCACCATCGATGGGCCATCCAAGGTGAAGATGGACTGTCAGGAATGTCCAGAAGGCTACAAGGTCACCTACACACCTATGGCCCCTGGAAACTACCTAATTTCTATTAAATACGGTGGACCGTACCATATTGTTGGTAGCCCATTCAAAGCTAAAATTACTGGTAAGAAAACAGCATTTACATTTTAAAGGCCCTGATGTACTGATATACAAACGAAGTACATTTTCATTCTTTGTTTTAAAAATGAACTTCTATTTGGGCTGATTTTGTTCAAAATGATGCAATTCAGTTTGCTCTTTGATTTTGTTTGAAGTATACCAGACCCTTTAGTGTTGATGTTCTAACATTTACTTTAATTGATCTTTTTAAGTTTGAACTGACTTGTTTACAAATTATTATTATTATTATTATTTTATCTATTGTATTTATGGTATCCATATGTTTTGCATATCCACAATTTATTTTTACAGTGAATTTTTCATCACCTCCAATATTTCATGTTACCTACTTGGTAGTGGTCACAAGCTGTTGTGATGTGTAATTCCAAATGTGTGTTTTTTTGCAGGCTCCCGACTGGTCAACAGCCACAGCATGCATGAGACTTCATCAGTTCTGGTTGACCCTGTGACCCGCAGCATGACGACCAGCCAGCAGGCAGCGCCAGGCTGGGCCAGCTCTGATGCCAGCCGTGTAGTGGCCAAAGGTCTGGGGCTCAACAAGGGCTTCATAGGACAGAAGAACACTTTCAGTGTGGACTGTAGTAAAGCAGGTACGACCTGAATTTTAAAATGCATTAGCCCTATCACACATAGTCACACTGGTGTGATCAGTCTAGACTGGTCCCTGAAGCATAGGATCGCTTGTGTGATTGCAACATTTGAACAAGAAAGCAGTTGATGAAGGAAACAATATATTGTTATCTCAGCGTGTAACATGGTAAACACTGGGTTGCCATGGAAACTAAATCGATTAGTTTTAAATAACGGCCACGTAAAAAAAGTCTCACACAGTGGGGCTAACAGGAGTATTTAAAACTTACATGTGAAAGGGTTAAACATTCAGTCAGTTCTTATTACCTGCCAGTATTTGACTATTTCTCCATCTGCCCCCACAGGGAGGAACATGCTCCTGGTCGGAGTGGATGGACCCAAAGTGCCCTGTGAGGAGATCCTGGTGAAACACTTGGGCAACCGCCTCTACAACGTGTCCTACCAGCTGAAGGAGAAAGGAGAGTACATTCTGGTGGTTAAATGGGGTGACGAGCACATCCCGGGCAGCCCATATCACATCACTGTTTAGTGGACCACAAAAACATCCATCACCATTCAATACATGAACACTGAAAACGGTCTTTTCCCTCTGTGATCCTCTCATCCAGTATCTTCCTGCACCACTATTCCGCTTTCAAGCAAGAGAGGGATTTAAAAAGAAGCACCTTGTCACTGTTTGCCAGTCATTTTTGGATCCTGTTACATTCAGTAATCCTTTAAAACAGAGGGTCCTGGTGGCTTTTGCTCTGTGATTTCTGTCTCAAACACAGAGTAGCTGCTACTGTGTTTTTTTTGTTTTGTTTTTGCCTGGTTTAGGAGACTGCTGTACAGAATAACCATTGCTAGTGAGTAGCAGGAGAAATATAGATGTGATTCAGGCACATGTTTAACACAGATTTGTTTTGGTTTTAACTTGCCATTGGGTGAAGTGACGCTTAACCATAGACTGTCACATAGACTGAACTAACACTGGTGCCAAAGCTCTGTGGGTCTGCTCCTCCGTTTGTGTGTTTTGAGTATTTTTCAGTCTGCAGAGCTGCCGTGTTGCATCCGTAAAAACACAGTTAGATGACGATTCAGCAACACCAAAGGGAAATTACATGGAGTAAAAGTGTTGATGAAAGTGTCGTTTGGCTGAAGGTGTAATGAAAGGGAGATTATTGATGCTTACCGCTTGAGTTATGCTGATTTAACGCACTTGGAAGTCCTAATGTTTGTGTGGAGAAACATCACTTATTTGCTCTCACTTTCAGATCTTTAGCCCTTTGTGCTCCATTGTCAATGCATAATCAGTGTTTCTGAATTAAAACAAAACAATTAGTTTTAAAAATAAATAAATAATGGTTTGTCTTAACAGTATTTTGATACACAATAAAGTTGTCTTAACTATTTTTCTGTCAATCAAAATGTGTAAATGTCTTTCTTGTGTGTGTGTGTGTGTGTGTGTGTGGTATTAGTTTGTCATCTATCATGTGAGGAACATCTAGAGATGTTTGAGCTAATATAAAACCAAGTGTTGACTAAGACCTCTATTTCAATATGGTCTCAAAGGTCTTACGATCAAAAGATCTTAATTTACTCCTTTTTTTTTTTTTTTTTGGACCACAAGTCAAAATATTGATACACTCAATCTTACAATATAGAGTTTGCATTATTAAAAGTTAAGTTCTCCTATGCTATTACTGAAAAAATATTTTAGGCAATTTCATTTTATGCATTGTTTATTTTTCATTTAATACATTTGTGTGTATTTAAAAGCACATTTTTGGATCGCGTGTATGCCAGGTATAGTGTTTTCTGTTGCTCCAGCTCAGGTAGGTAATTTATTTTGTCTATTTATTTTTGTGAAATAACCTGAACATTTGCTATTTTGTGGAACGTTATATTTATTTTAAATGACTGTGTATTATTATTTTTTTCCATTAATGTACACAGTCCAATAATGTAAACAATAAGAACTTCTCCCTCACCATCAAAACCAACATCTCTTCTCAGGTAACCTGTTCAATTACTGTGGTGAGATAAATAAAACCCTCCCCTCTAACTTGCTATTCACAGCATTTAGCAAACAACTATCCAATGCTGATTAACAAAATAACTCATGCATGCCTCATTATAGGGAGGAAAAAGCCTATCGCAACATTTTGCATAATACCAACTAAAGAAAAATACCATTTCTAGAAAATGACTTAATTTGGCTCAAGTAAAATAACTACTGCTGATGGACATTGCTTAGTTACTGATGATACATCAAAACACAACTGCTGGCTCCTAAAGAAATCTTTCTAAGTAAATGTATCAGGTTGACGCCCGTCACTGGCATGCAGTTGAGTCAGAAGAACAGCCAAGAGACATAAGCAGCTGTTCTGTCCATATAAGGCAAGCGGAACTGTGGTTTGCAGGGACCTTGATCTGTTTATTGATTAAGGCCCCCAGGTGAAGTCCTTATTATTGGGGCCCCGGGTATTTTTATTTTTTACCGCTGAGATGGCCCATTTACATAGTTTTGACAAAACCGTTTACAGACAATTTGCCACACATAGTTTACAAAGGTACTTGTTCAGGCGGTTCAGTTTGTATAAAGTAGATAGCAGTCAGATAAACGAAGGCTCCTGCTGAATCATGTTAACTTGGTCTGTCGTTGCCAACGCGAAAACAAATACATAACATTTGGGTTTTTCCCTGGGAGACCTTTTTTAAGAAGTCGCGATGTCGTCCCTTAGCGGTAAACAAGTGTACTGCATCTCGGTTCTTAAAGGCACCGTTCACACAAAAATTATAGCTATGGCATCATTTTCACTCATATGCATCAGCCAGCGTCATGCCATTTGGAACTATTACGAATGTCTCAAATTTAGAAACGTGTATTAAATTTCCACTAAATTATTTATTTTAAAATGAAATCGCGCTGAAAATGCTTGGAATGTTCAAGCCCAAATGATTTAAAATAACCCCAGATTCTGAACACACTGAAATTCAGTACGTTAAATTGAAACAAACTGATTAGGCTAAACCATATATCTATGAGGCTAAACAACAATTTGTATGTGCTGTGACATGGCTTTAGCCTATTTAAGTGATTTAAAGCAAGTTTGTTTTATTTGTAAAAAATAATAGTTGTTTTTTGAGTATGCAAAAGTATAACAACAACATACAGCTGCATTATTTGTTATTTTATTAGGGTTTTCCATTGCCTAATACATTTCCCATATTAAATAAATGTAAATATATAAATAATGCATTTTATTTGGAATTGTATTGAATCAGTGTACTGAATAGACTGAGAATTCTTAACTTGCTGACTCTGATTAGTTGCAATTGATTTTTAGTGGATTATTAGTTCAAATGTAGTTATTATTATTTTTTATAAATGTATTATTACATTAGTTTTATGAATATAAATATAAATATTATTATAAATGTATTTTATATAATGTATTATATAAATGTATACTAATTATCTAGGTATGTTATAAATATGCTCTGTCAATCTAATAAGCAAATGACCATTGTGAATTTATTAATTTTTTTGTATTTATTTTTTGAGTAAAACAATGGATAATATTCACAAGGGTTTATAATTACAGACTAATGGGGGTGTATAAAATGAACTGTAAAACTTCACCATGATTCTATGAGAGGGGAAAAATGTTTGACTGTTTTAAACACGCCTCAGTTTCAGGCGTCAGGAAGTGATGCGTTTCTCCTCCTCCAGCGCGACCAGTGATACGCCCAGCTGAGGAAAGCGCCTTTTTAACGTTCTGGGAACATTGAAGGTAAGTTAATTTTTGCAAATTAGCATTTTTAAACATAAAAATGTGTATATGTAGGTGAGAGAATACACTACGCTATTGCTTTAACAGCGCTATAACTTCCCCTTATCTCCATGTCATGCGTTGATGTTGTGTCAGAGCTTTCGTTTGCTAGCTCGAGCCCGACAAATCACATTTTCTAACCTTTTGTTCGCTTGATTAACGCGAAAAATCACTGATATTTTGGTTTTAATGGCCTTATATCTGACAGCAGATGTCATTTCCGTTTGGTCTTTGATAGGAAGTGTTTTTGGTTTATTGTACTTCTAAAAGTTTACAGCTGTTTGCACATGTGTAACACTCAGGTCCAGGTGTTGTAGTAGGCTACGTTAGTCCCATGCTGAAGAACATTTTATTTATCTTATTATTAATATTATTTATTTAAAAACTGCTTGTTCGCACTGTATCTCTCTGAGATTACTGGTCATTTCAGACCTTGAGCTACTTTTCTCTGTCAACCATCAGGCCCAACCTACTAGCTAACTACTTACCAGGATATTATATGATTCATCACGGTTCTTTATTGATTTAAAAAACTTCTTTAAAAAAATCTTAACACTAAACTTGTTTGTTGTTGCAGATATGTCGTCATTAAGTGTGAAATCGGATAAGGAGATCACCCAGCTGCTGGATGAATATGGCATCAAACATGGACCCATAGTAGGTACTGTATGTGCTCTGGTTTTAAAAATGTAAAATAGTTTTTTTTAATATACACTCATATTGAATGTAAACATGTCTGAAATGTATCTACTTTGTGTCTTAAGTTGTTTTTAGAATAAAGCAAAAGTAACATTTTATTCAAACGCATAACTCTATTGTCATTCACAGCGGTTTGTAACACAATTACAGTATTCAGAAGAGTTAAGAGATCTATTTTTGGTGCAATAACCCTGATCTTCAATCACAACAAATGGAAATGTTTTTCCATCTGTATTTATTGAGATATTAAAATGTTTTTATTCAGATTTCCTCTGAGGAAACAATTTTATTTTGTTTTCACACCTTTATCAAATAAAAACAAAAACATCATGACTAGGGCTGCTCAACACATTTCAGCATCGATATGGCAATGTGTGCATTCGCAATAATCACATCACTGGATCTGCAATGTCAAGTATGGCTTATTGTTGACCAGGAGCTTGTAGATTAATGGCAAAGTTTAACTATTGTGGATTTAAAGTTTATTAATTGTATTTTTTCTGTTAAATATATTAAGTGAGTTTAAAGTATTCAGGCACAAGAAACAATAGCATTGGTTGCTTAACAAAGACTAATTAAATTACATTTTTATAGTAAAGACTGCCAAGTGTCATTTTACACACACACACACACACACACACTGGGTCAGTTGGCATTTCTGTGTGGTGTTTGCATGTTCTCCCCGTGTTCGTGTGGGTTTCCTCCGGGTGATCCGGTTTCCCCCACAAGTCCAAAGACATGCAGTATAGGTGAATTGGGTAAGCTAAATTGTCCGTAGTGTGTGAATGAGTGTGCGTGGATGTTTCCCAGTGATGGCTTGCAGCTGGAAGGGCATCCGCTGCGTAAAACATATGCTGGATAAGTTGGCGGTTCATTCCGCAGTGGTGACCCCAGATTAATAAAGGGACTAAGCCAAAAAGAGAATGAATATATATATATAATCCTCTATAAAATCACCCCAAATATGTAAAACATGATAAAATGTATCTAATATCGCAATGTATATCGCTGAAAAACAAAATATTGCAATTTTTTTAAATATCATGCAGCCCTAATCATGACTCAAAACCATATCTAATAAATCCAGACATACTTCCAAAATTATTATTATATTTTCCCCGCATTAAAGCATGTTCCATTAATAAAATAATCTCAGTGAATCTGGCAAAAGTTGTGAATTGATTTGATATATTTTGCAGAATCCACAAGGAAGCTCTATGAAAAGAAACTGAATGAGGCCATGGCCAAAAAAATCAAGCCTTCCTCACCAGATAAAACGTACTACAGAGAAGAACGTAAGACTTTGCTAAAGAAAGAGAGCTATAGAACCATATTTACAATGCTGTATTACACTTTGAACATTCATTTTTGTTTTACAGAGGAAGAAGTGGAATATCTTACCTATCATCAGCCCGTAAGTTAAATGAACTAATATTAAAAAGTAACTGCTATGCCAGTGATGTTTTTTATTGAACTCATTTTTATCATTTTCAGCAGCAACAAACAAGATACGAAGTATATGGTGATGTGTAAGAAGCTTTTATTTGATTTTTTCCACAATAATAATGTCATTATGTCCTGCACAAACAATGTCCCTCTCCTATGATTACAGCACAAGAAGGTCAAAGGCCAGCGATTCAGATTTAGCCTACGAGTGAGATTCATTTACTAACTTTTTGTCTCTTTTTTTAAAGTGGTTTAAACCTTCTAAATGGATGTTTTCGGTCTCTCTACAGTGTGAGGTCAAAGTTGTCAGCTTACAGAGATGATGATGTTGACTATACCAACGAGTGAGTTTTTGTTTTAATATTATTTCCTTGTTTTTATTTTATTTGGAAATGTTTTATTTTCTTTCTTTCCTTGAGATAAAATGTGCTGTTACATCAGGGTTATAAAGCCCAAAGTATGCTTGGTTTTGTAGCGTATACTTGGGTAGTTCACCTGAACTTATTTAACCATACATACACAGTGTACACGCTGCTGGCACACGCTCTTTGAAGTGCTTTGCTCTGCTTATTTTAGGGCTGGATATTGCATCCAATTGAGCAATTAGATTTATATTTGATTCAGTGTTGATTAAATTTCATTCAATATTTAATTTTCATTAATAATAATTACACTTGATGATAGTAATTATAAAACAAACATCACTACTTGCTATACACTTTTTATACACATAAACACTTATTTAACAACATACTTTACATGCCAATTTGCACATAACAGCTGCCATATAACGTTGTATATAGTAATATACCTGTACATACACTTGTCAATTTGTATATTTGCATTCACTATTTACTTTTATTTTTAAAATATATTTATTATCGTTTTTTGTCCTGTCTCTGTAATTCTGTTGCACTGTAGAAGCTCTGTCACCAAAACAAATTCCTCATATGTGTGAACATACCTGGCAATAAAGCTCTTTCTGATTCTGATTCTAATAACTTTATTATTATTATGGACTCTCATAATATTCTCAGTAGCGGGTCATAGTTGGGTAAACCTAGAGCTCAGTGAATGGTAGAGAACAACAAATATTTTTTTTTACAATCCTATTTGCTGAAATAATAATCGAAAAACTCAACTATGGTGTTATCAAGACTTTCGGAAAAAGAAAAAAAGTAGAAGAGAGAACAATGTTAAATTTACTGTCCTGTTCACAGACGCTGCATTAGAAACGCCTTGCATAAGTGGTAATTAAATTTGTAAAAAATTTGATATAAAGGTGATACGGCTGCACGGTGGCACAGTGGGTAGCACGTTCGCCTCACAGCAAGAAGGTCGCTGATTCGAGCCTCGGCTGGGTCAGTTGGCGTTTCTGTGTGGAGTTTGCATGTTCTCCCCGTGTTCGCGTGGGTTTCCTCCAGGTGCTCCGGTTTCCCCCACAAGTCCAAAGACATGCGGTATAGGTGAATTGGGTAAGCTAAATTGTCCGTATTGTATGTGTGTCAAAGAGTGTGTATGGATGTTTCCCAGTGATGGGTTGCAGCTGGAAGGGCATCCGCTGCGTAAAACATATGCTGGATAAGCTGGCGGTTCATTCCGGTGTGGTGACCCCAGATTAATAAAGGGACTAAGCCGAAAAGAAAATGAATGAATAAAGGTGATATAATACATACATATTGTGTAATGGTCAAATGAAAGTGGCTTGACAGATCAGGGAAAGATATGCAAGAAGACAAATCATAGAGCAACTGTGAATATCCATGTGTCTTTTCAAAAATCGAATGGATTCAAAAACACAAAAGTCTGTTTTAGCTATACTGAAACGGCAGTATTTCCAAACTAAAAGCCTTTTCATAAACTTTCCTATTTCACGGGTCAAAGATATCAGAGTTGTGTAAATGCCAGGCATAACTGTAAACCTTTTAAAGAGAAAACACTCTAGTGTAAATGGCACTTGAGTAACAGTCAATGTGACAAGAATGATAAATATAAACATACAGTACACACGAGGTAAGCTCAAACTGCAAAATGCACATTACACTGCAAATAAAAACATTGTAAATGTGCAGCAGTGAATTTCATTCCCACTGACACCTTTTATGAAATACAAAATATGTTCAAAACAGGAGCTAAATCCTTTGTCTGGACAATGTGTCACTGCACGTATTAGTCACTGCACGTTAGCTATTTTGGTTTTGTCGACCCCATTTTCATCATGATTTTCTTTTAACATAAAATGTCAGACTTCAATTTTGCAAACGATAGCTTCAGTTGGGCACAATGACTTTATTATTTTATTTTTTTATAATACTCATATCCCCTCAAGTGGTCAAGCACACACTACGAACCCATTCATGGATTTCCTGAATTATTATTGTTTAATTAATCTGATGATCGATTTAAATCAAAGAATAAATCAATAAGCTACAACAACTCATGGATTATTGTTTATTTAAAAAATGTATAACGATTTGTTTTGTACATCTTCAGTAATTTAGTTTTTAATAGTGGATGTATTATATGACTTACTGTAGCTTTCTTTACAAAACAATTGGTTCTAAATGGATTCACATTCTAATGTAAACATTAAATACAATATATACTTTATTTATTTATTTGTTTTCAGTTCCTATACTATCAAAAACAAAGGCCACAGATTCCATCTGGTCCACACATTTTTTACAAAATTGTACTTCTGTTTATATAGCAAGGTTTCACATATTAAACCATCTTGCCCCCTATTGATGGTTGCATTGCAATTGCAGTCACTGGTGTATTTTTGTAATTTACAACAGGGTTAACACCGCTTAACCAATCAGAATCAACTACTAATTTTGTCAAAATTCAGTGTTCACAACAAATGTAGTTTAAACAAGTACAAAGACATTTGATCACTTTTAACATTCATAGAGAAAAAGCACAGAAACGGGACGGGTGAATTATTCTAGAATGCATATGTAAGCACCTCTGTTAACAAGTAGTTTTCTTTGAAATGTTGTGAATTAGGGTTCACACACATACATGTAATTTAGCTTTTTTTGTTTGTTTTACTTTGGGCTTAATGCTATATGTAATGTTTGATGTAAAGAATAAAATGTCTTTTTCTTCTTATTTTGAAGGCCTGTCATCACCCAGTCTCGTTCAGCCTATCAGAGCTCTTCTCGTCCGTCAGGCTCTAAACCCGTCCAGCATGCAGCGAGTGCAGAAAGCAGCAGATCTGCAGGTGTGCCGGCATGGCTGCGCATCCTGGTGTTTCTCATCATCGCTGCCTTTCTCTATTATGTGTACACATCTATGGAGCCCGCAGAAGAAATACCCTTCAAAACCATTAAGTAGATCATATTAATACGGTCATCAGCCCCCAACCAAAACTCACTTATTTAAACAACCACCAAAAATATAGCTTGATGTAAAGGCAAACAATGTTCTTTGATAGAGTTGTTCTACCACCACAAATTGGTGTAATATTTTAGTCAAATATTTGTCTTGCACATTTTTTATTATTATAAAGAAACAGAAACATGAAAGATGATTTTTTTTTTTTTTTTTTTTTTTTTTTTTATGACTGGGGCATTTACATCTTTTTAGAGCTTATTTTTTTTTTTTTTTTTTTTTTTTTTTTTTTTTTTTTATGATGACTGGGGCATTTACATCTTTTTAGAGCTTATTTTCTTTGAAATTGAATGTCGATGTACGTTTGAGGCTTATGTTCGTGGGATATTCTGTAAAGCTTTATTTGGTATGCTGCCTCTGCTTTTTTCCTGGTTTAAACCCTGTTATTATTATTTTTTTTTAATGAATTTTAAGGTGCTGAATTCTTCTGAAGCTGAGCAGATTTAATACACAAGGTTCTTCTATGTACATAAAAAATACACATGTAGAGAGAGGCACATGCAAGCACACACTACATTTACATTAGTAGTAACACCATGAGTGCCTTTGTTACGATTGTTATTAAAGAAAAGTATAAAAGAAATAAATTGTATGAATGGAAGTAAATTATCTTCTTAAAAAGTATTATCCTCTTACTAGACAATATTGTTAACACTACCAGAATGCATTGCTCTTTTTTTTGTTTAATGTTTTATTTTAATATAGTTTCTTGAAAAGTAGCTAAGCTACTTGAATATTGAGTTTTCATTCGATATTAATGTTTCATTGTGTGAATTATGGAAAGTAAATGAACAGAAATTGTTTAAACATTTGTCAAATTGGAAAATGACATTTAACAATTTAAAACCATACAAACTAATTGTAAAATATCTGCTTACCTTGACTGGCATTTGTGTTTTTCCTCTATGTATCATCTTTAAATTCTTTTTGAACAAAATAAACTTGTTTTATGAAAGTTTTCAGCATTATTCTGTAAGGCCACAGAACTTGAAGTTAATGTAAACATGCCTGCTGTCAATGGAGTAAATAAAAAAGTTAAATTAAAAATTTATTTACTTAAAATTACACATTTGCTCAGATATATATATATATTTTTGTTTCGTTTTCTTATTTGCAATCCCACAAAAAAAAGTTTAGAATGGCAGAAAAAAAAACACGTTTATTATTGCAGTGAATGGCAGCAGTTCTTAGGTTATTGTTTTGTAAAAGTACAATAATATAATTTGTCTAAATAGTGACTTAAGCTGTCCTCGTGAGTGATGTGAAGGAAGTGCAGTATCATATGCTGTTTCTAAAACAAAAAGATGTCAGTACAGAACATTTATACACTGTAAAGTATACATGTCCACAAATACGACTCAATTCAAATTCCATTCGTGAAAACGTCAGTGTTCTTGTCAATAAAATGAAAGCAGAATGTTTGAAACAGACAATAAATCTAAACTAACCAATGAATATGAGCAGGAGTCCAACAGTGAGATGGAGATTGAGATGAGAGCAATAAGAGGCGTGTAGAAGCGCTGCTGAGCTCCAGAATGGAGCACCGTCTTCAGCTGAGGAGTTGGCCATCAGCTGAGGAGTTGGCCATCAGCAGAGCCACATCCAGCATGTTCTGCGCTGCACTCTTCTTACTAGCGTAATCGGTCATGTTCAACACACCAGCTCTGCTTTCTATCCCAGGAGCCTGACAGAGAGTACAAACTGCTAAATTAAAAGCCCTGTGCACTCAAAAACATTAAACAGATTAAAAGCAGTTCCTGAGTGCAACACAAAAGTTAATGAACTTCTTTGCACATTTGGACTAAATCATACCAATAAAGCCAATTTTTGTAACAAGATAAAATAAAATCCCACACATTCTTTTTTTTTTTTTTTCTTTCCTAAAATAAAGTAGAACTGTAAGAAAATACAGGACACGCAGCTAATGTTTGCTAATGTATTTACTAACATGAACAGTGATTGTACACCATTTATTCAATAAAACATTTACTAATGCATTACTAAAATTCAACGCTGTGGCTGTTAACGTTAGTGAATGCACTGCGTAAACACAAAATAACAATGAATAACTGTATTTTAATTTACTCTCATTAAGATGAATACAGTAATAAATGTATTGTTTGTGTTCGTAAATACATAAACTAAGTGTCCCTTATTGTAGTGTTACCTTTATATCTTGCAATTTGTGTAAATGTTACAGAACTGACTTCACAAAAACTCAGTATTTAAAAAAAACATAAATTAACAAATCTATAATTGCAACAAACTCAGAAATGTGTTAAGTAAACTCAAAGCTTTTATTTCACAACTTCAATTGTGAATTTATTGGGTTTTCTTTTTTTGCTATTCTGACTTATCCGAGTTTACTCCTTCTATTTGTAATTTTAAAAATATCAACAATTACCAATTAAACTTGCCATTATTTCAGCTCACCAAAAAAATAAGCTTCCTTGCTTGCTTTTGGGCTGAAAGGTCACTCTTCCTCAAATAATTTCTCCACACAACACTCTCACTCAAGGCTTCAGCAAATAGGAAACTTCACATAGCACTGCTTGTACACACGACTGCAGGACTTTTTCAGCTGAAGTATGAGCATCACTTAGGTGCTGTTCAGTGGATGTAGTCTTGTGGAAGTCTGCTTGCATGTAACACGAATCTATATAGAATACAATAATAACTCCAATAAAAGGTATATTAAAAGGCTGATCACACATTCTACGGTCCATCCCCACTACTAATAAACTATCAACTATGACTTTTGCCTCAGTAAACCCCATATTGCCTGCTTATTAATATTTAAGGTAGTAATTAGGTTTATGTAGAAGTACAAACAGCCAATATCTTAATAGGCAGGTAATAAAATAATTGGACCACTAGATAATTGTGAGGATTGGTTCTTAAAATAAAATGTTACCAAAAGGTTTTATCTGTACTTGTAATATATAACAACAACAACAGTAAAACACGATTCTGTTCCTCACCTCTACATGTTGATTGTGTGGTTGATTCTCCACTGGCTTCTGGCTCCGATTAGCAACAGAAATGTTTACAAGAAGCTCACAAACAAAATCACTTCCACCTGAAAAGCTTTTTTTAACACTAAGAGTCAAGGCTCACTCCAACAGATGTGCTTTTGACTGACAGAAAGACACTCCCATCAGTCACTCACACCAATTGATGGCAAAACTGATGGCAACCCATTATTCCTTCAGCAGATGTATTTAAATGTAAAAAATATCTTTAAACTAAAAAGTGCAGTTCATACAAAGTGAATCTTTATTAAAACATAACATAAATGCAACACTGAGACTGCATTGTTTGGAAGTGGAAACATACTAAACAACACTGGGTTTAATGAAAAAATAAAAAACGATCTTGTCAGATGGAGCCATTTCATGATTAGTAGATGCTTTTGTTAGTTTCATATTGTGTTTAGCAGTGCATGACATAGTGGGGATGTAAAATAACATGTTTTTAAAACAGTTCTGGCCATGTAGAGAAGTGGTTTTACACCTCACACCTTTTTTACCACTTGAAACTTCAATTGAAGCTCTAGGCTGTAGATTTCTGCTGACCGTGAGAGAGTCCTTCAGGCTATGACTGGTGAAGGGAGAGAAAAGCCATGTATCTGTTCTTCAGCTCCTCCAACTGCTTGGCTAATGAAGAAGGGAAAAGAAACATTAAGTTTAAAAGTTAGTTTTAAAAAGTTTGTTAAAAAAAAACCCCAAAAAACAAACAAACACTGACACAGTGTGTGCTTCTCTCCTTTAGACCAGTAGCGTCTGTCTGTCTGCAGCTGTTGAAGTGTGTGTGTAAGAGACGTGGAGGTTTCAGAAAGCTGCTTAACAGCCTCCAGCTCCTGAAGAGGACACAAAGAATATGCAAAGTATTTGTATTTGAATATGCAAAGTATGTGTAGTCACTAATAGGACATGACGATAGAAATAAAGAAAAGGGAGGAAAAATTACATTTCAACACTTTTGACCGCTCAACCACATACAATAACTGCACTTACCAAGACTCTTTGTGTCGTTATGCTAAAGCAGCAGTGCATTCCTCCAAGAAACTTTCTATTCTATTGAAAAAGCTTTATGTTCTAAAGCAGAAATAATGCATTCCCCCAAAATTCTTTAGTAATACATTTGTATTCTCTTGCACAAGTATTGTTTCCCTGAGAAACTTTGACTAGGTCTATAATAATCTGAATTTATTTGATAACAGCATTTTTTTGAACTGTCGTTCTCAGCTGTTTCCCAAAAATTGGTCATCCACACTGAAAAGACTAAAAATGCTTTCATCCCATTAATGCTAATGCTGTTTATTTACTTTCCAGCTCTTTGAAACGTTGCGAAAATATGTTGTTGAAAAGCACCAAGTTTTTAAATTGAAGTGGAGCTGTTGCTGCGAGTAACACAGGAGTATAAAGTTGCATAAAAGCAAGCGAGAATATAGACTAGAGAAAGAGACGTGCCAAAACAACACCTCTGAGTAGACATTAAGCAATCTGTTGACATTAGCACAGTGACACTTAAATTGACATTAGCTCAGTATGTAATTTTTGCCACTAGAGGGTGTGTATACACTATTTTACCCGAGTTGGCCAAATGACAAAAAAAGTGTAGTTGTTTTTAAAAGCGACCCGTGACAAATAATGGCGTAAGCCGAAGGAAAATGAATGGATGAATCAATGAATGTTTTTGAAAGCCACACTGCAACACGAAAACAACATTTTCAAATTTATCCAGCGTTTTCAAAAAGATATGTTTTCATTCCTAAACAGCCCTCTCAGTGTAGATGGAAGGCCAAAACGGAGAGAAAAATATGCACATACATTGTGGACATTGTGTTCTTTTGCAGAATATTTGCATTCTCTCAGACAAATGTATTGCATTTTCTTGCAAAAGTAATGTTCCTTCGATGAATTTTGTGTTTTTCTCTGCAAAAGACGCACACCCAGACCCTTATGATTCTCTAGCAAAATATTCCCTTCCTTAAGTATTGCATTTTTCTCTTGCAAAATATTTGCATTCTCTAAAAAATATGTTGCATTATTTAGCAAAAATGTTACATTCTTATGCAAAAAGTATTACTTTCCCACAATAAATTTTCCATTCACATGGAATAAGTCGATTCCTTCAGACTAAAGTATTGCATTCACTAGCAAAACTTTGGATTTTTAGACAAGAACTGCAGGATAATTTGTTCAAAACTTTAGCACTTTCTAGCAAATGTACTGGATTTCCAAGAGAAACTTTGTTTACACAAAATGTGTGTACTTTTATGTCCTCTTAGAGACGAAATGTATCTTTATTCTCTCATGAACTACAGACAAATGGAAATTAAATGTTCTGATTATAATTAACCCCATAACTCCTCAGAAAACCTGTTAAATTATATTTAGATTTACCCTTACAAAAAAATACAAAATGAAATCCCTGTAAATCTTAAACAAATGAATGCGCAAAGCTTTACCGTATTACATGTGTGCAGGAGCTGATGTACAGACTGAAACACGCTCGTCTCTGAACTGAGGGTCGGAGGGGCTCGCTGGCAGTACTCCTTAAAATCAGTGTTATAGATGTGTCCGAAGGCAGTCATGAGCTGAGACATGTCTGAGATTGCCAGTTTCAGAGCACAAGGAGACAACACTGCAGAACCTGACGAATGCGACTGAAGGAACTCACACTGAGGGACACAGAGACGATCACGTCATTACAGAAACAAGACACATGATATCAAGATGTGAAATGTAGTTCCACCTCTTTATGGAGCTCATCTAATGTGCTTTGAGTAGACTTCAGCAGTGCCATGGCCTCCGTCAAGCTTTCTTCTCTATGACTTACAAGTCGGGAATCTTGATCACTCCTTCAAAAGCAGCAAATAACAACCGTATTAAAGGACAACAGTCTAATAAAAGACCATATATGGCAATCTTTCATCATATGTTTGCACTCTGTACCAAACTGCTGAATTTTTTCTGCAACAGGGTATATGCACAGCTAGTGTTTTTCCCCCTACCGATAAACTTCCAGTGAACGGTTAATGTGACTTTTTTTTCAATTTTATACGGTTCCTTTTACAGCATCGATGCTGTAATGCAATTAAAATATAATCAGTTAAATAGACTTAAACATTCAATTAGTTGTTTAAGTGTAAAACGAGATGAAAAGCCGTTTACATGCACGTGCCACTGAAAATTAAAAGTCCTTCTGCATATACCCTACTGTCTCGGAAGTTCTAGAATCTAGAAATAAAGCTAGATATCTGTCCTTTAATTCCCATTCTTGGAGTGGCTTTTGCATCATTATTTGCCAGTCACAGAAAATTGTTGTTTTTGGCCTCCCCTTTATATATCATTGTGGCTTAATGATTTAATTATCTCCTTAAAACTTGACAAATCAAATATAATATTAGAGGTAATGGGGAATCATTGTATGATAAATGGCAACAGTTTATTTTGTACAATATATCTACCTTTGAGATGGAATGAGGCAATGTATAGTACTTTTTTGGACCGTTTTGTTTAGTTGTTGTCTTTATAATGATAGCACAGTACGCAGACAGGAAGCAAAGTTGGAGGAAGAGAGAGAGAATGAATGAGATTGAGAAAGGTACACAAGCCTGAACTTAAACCCTTGCCCGAAATGCAATGGCACACTATATGTTGGCACACTGCTCATGAGGCTATTGGGACTGACCACCCTGCTTTCAAAGGGGTAGTTTTGTTTCTTTTGCTTACCGTTTTATTTATTTATTTATTTTTAATTATATTTTTATTTGGGTAGGGCAGGTGGGTGTTACAATGTAAATTCTATTATTATTATTTGTAAAAAGAATTAAATCATAAAAAATTAAATAAAATAAGTGACTGACATGACACAGACCTGCTTGTGAGATCATTGAATTTACTGTGGTTTCCATTGATTTTGTTGTGAGCTGAATGTGTGCGCATCAGATGTTCACGGATGTGTGCAGGCCATGGATTGCAGGCAGGGTTCAGGAGCATGTCCAGGTCAGATAAATTATCCTGAGACATTAGTTCTCCGAGAAGATCATTGTTCTTCACAGCTTCATCTCCAGAAGATGAGTTCTGCCTGCATCCATAAAAACAACAACACAGAAACAAGGCCACGTTAAAATATTTAGCACTTTCAGAAGGTCTGAATAAAGGTTGATGTTAAACCTGGAGATGCACTGATATGCTTTGGCTGATGCCAATACTAAAATTAGTCAGCAGCAGGTTGAAGCACATATAATAAGCACAAGTGACATTTTAATGAATTAGATGACACACAAGATTGACTAGCATATTATCAATCACTGAAAAATCTTCTTTAAATGTTCTGCATTGCAAAAACTATTTGCAAATCTACACCTTAGATGATCTGAGGGTGAGTAAATTAATACCTAAATATTGCTGTAGCTACCATTTTAAGAATATTTTGATATTTGTACAGGAAAATAAGACAACTAAAAAAGAAGATTTTTTTGTGTGAAAATTGATTAAAAAAATGTCTGCCAATACATCAGTGCATCTTTAGTTCAATCACTATTACAAAATGCTTTTAAGAGTTACCCAGAGCACAGAGAGGAGTCTGCTTGAATAACCATTAGAAGCTGCTCTAGGAAAAGCAGCTGTCGTAAAGGTGGTGCAAGACCCTGAAAATATAACAAATCAGTTGTCAGAAATAGCAAAATGAATGAATTCTGTTAGTTTATACATTCAATGTAGATAAGAATAGCCGCTCTTTACAATCTAGAATATCAAGCACTCTATAAATCTACTTCATTTATTTGAAATAATTATGCAAAAAAGGTATTGCTGTAAAGTTCTATAATCAAAGCCAAAGTAAAACCAAGAGAACATTTCAATACCGTCTATTCTGGTCCTTATGTCAAATAAAGTGAGCATACATCTTTTTTTTGTACAATACTGTATTTTACATATTTCCATACCTTGATTAAATCCTTGTCATTAGCTTTACATAACATCATCTCATAACCAAACCGTGTGAGCTCTGTGTGAGAGAAAGAACAAGAATAATAAACCAATTACCATAATAAAATGTTAAAAAACTAGTAAATCAAACATTTGTTGAACCTCTTCTTCATAAAACAAAGCATTTAAAGCATTACCTTGAATCAAATCCTCATTATGAATTGATTTAATAGTGGAAAACTTTTCCTTTAGGGGTGGACAAATGCTGTGTACAACAAACACAACATATCAAGGTATTTTAGCATATGAATTCATAATGAACAGATCTGGCAACATTACCACAATGTTACCAGTAAATCAGACCTGGCGCAGATCCACTTGAGTATATCAGTCCTGTGAAAAGAAGGAGAGCAGAGGAGCTCCTGAACACTATCTGCTTCCCTCAGGTACAGTCCATCCACCAGAGGACAACCCAAACTCTGAAAACATTACAATTTAAACATCACATCTACTTATTCTGACACACAGATCCGGGTTCTTGTGTATAAACTGTATGTAATCACTAAATAGATCACGTTGATTCAAAGAGCCTCACAGGACAGATTAAGTCAGAAACTATAAAGAAGTACTAACGTTATTCAATTTCGTTCACCTAAGTAATGAAATAATGACAGTGTTTTATACCTGTTACTGTACGCAAACACCGCTAACGTTAGCCAAAAACTAGCAACTGGTGTAACGTTAGCTATTTAGACATTAAAGTTCTACTAATGACACAAAACAGCAAGTTTTAAGCTCGCAAAGCGTAGTGAAATCATTAAATGTCTCGTTGCAGCGTGTGTGGTGGGTGTATGAAGACATGTGAACTACCTGAAGAGTGTTGTATACTCGGAGAGACAGCTGCTGTTCTTTCGAATTGCCCGCCATGTTGTTATTCCTGCAGTGAGTCTGTGCGTCAGTGACGTTACAGCGACCCGCAGCGGCCACGCGCATAATAAAACTGAACGCTACACGGTAAAATCCAAGTGGTCATTTGTATTATGCTATGCTATTTTAGTAAATTTATTCTTGATCTAAATACGCTACCTCACAATATTCTTTCTGTTGTACATACTAAGTAATATTTTTGTGTGTGTCTTTTGTAAATGGTGGTAAAAATACATGGGTTATTTTTTGTTCAGAAAAAAATAAGTTTTCTAAAAGCATATAGCTAATCTTAATTGAACCACATTCATTCATTTTCTTTTCGGCTTAGTCCCTTTATTAATCTGGGGTCGCCACAGCGGAATGAACCGCCAACTTATCCAGCATATGTTTTACGCAGCGGATGCCCTTTCAGCTGCAACCCATCACTGGGAAACACACTCATTCACACACATACACTACGGACAATTTATCCTACCCAATTCACCTGTAGCGCATGTTTTTGGACTGTGGGGGAAACCGGAGCACCCGGAGGAAACCCACGCGAACACGGGGAGAACATGCAAACTCCACACAGAAATGCCAACTCGAACCAGGGACCTTCTTGCTGTGAGGCGAACGTGCTACCCACTGCGCCACCGTGACGCCCTAATTGAACCACATATAGTCTGTAATTCGTGATTTTTTCACATAAATTTAGAAACATTTACAAATTTATGGTTTGTTAAAATGTGAGTATTTTTGTGAGTATTTTACAATATACAATATATATATATATATATATATATATTTTTTTTTTTTTTTCAAAAAATCAACTGAGGTTTTACATTTATTTAATTAATTAAATTTTTTTCAAAATGGTCCTGTTTAGGGCATTATGGTTGACTATTTTTAACTGCAGTATATTCAAACATAAAATGCTTTAGTTCATGGTATAATTACGGTAATAAATATATGTGTGTGTTGTTGTTTTTTTGCAGTTTATGGTTGTAGCATAATCATAAAAACTACATATGGTTGGTATGTGTATTATACTTTTAAAAAAATGAACCAAAAGCACAATCCAGAACTACTAAAATCCTCCTATTCTAATTGTGAATACTGATTGAGGGTAACTACTCTGTACATTTTTTGCTATTTCTGGGCAGAATGTTGTATAAAATAACTAACTTCTTAAATATCTTTTAACTATCTTAAATAACTTTTGTATCATAAGTAAAAACTTAATATATGAAATAAAAAATAATACCTTTTTAAATTTTATTTAATGTTTACTATGCAAATCCAATTAGATCCACTTATTTGATAAACAAAGCAAGTCTCTCATAAAACATATCTACTAAAAGACAGAAAATATTACTTTATAAACTGTAAATAAATCATATGGACATTTTCATATAGTCGATAATATTACTGAAATGAATTACAAAACTGAATAAATATAAATTTACACACATTTACACAAGTAAATAAATAGACGGATATAAATTCTGCGTGCACAGATCCCATGTGGGCCTAGTTATAGGCCATACGGATATAAATGATTTAAGGTAATCCATGCTTAGCAGTTTGGGGTGGTTTATGGGTGTTCTTCTGTTCTGTTGAACTGCTTAAATGTCTTATTTACTCAGTTATTTCTCTTCTTACTACACTTGGCCAGGCACACAATCTGTAATATTGATTAGTCTTGAGGGGTGATATTTCCCTCCAATAATATGTCATATATTGAATCAACCAAAAGCAAATCGGAAAATGTATATGTTTACACTTTTATCATAATTACTGTGTTTTCCTGATACATTTTTTTTAAATTAGAAAATTCTGAATCTTCTAAAATCTGTGGTAAAGATAACTTGATAATACTTTGTTTTGCTATACGCCGTACAATGTGTGTTTGGTTTAGGTTGTAAAAGAAAACATGTATTGTCAAGTTATGTTCAGTTTTACTCTTCAGTTAGAAATCTTAATTACAAAACCCCAGAGGAAAATTTTGACAGAACCCACTGCAAACTATTCTTCTATGTTCTGACATCATTTATGTACCACTTGCACATTGTAATTTAGTTTATATTTGTTGCATGGCACACCATTTCAATTTTATTTAGTTTGTGTTGAGGATAGTCAGTGTTAACTACGTGTAACAGCATTTGAGTCTTTTAAATATGTAAACAGATGGTAATTTTGGAACGGTATTAAAATGTGCTGTTAATTTAGTCACCCAACATAATTATTATTATTATTATTTTTAGCTAAACCTGTGAAATTTAGTGATTTATAAAACAATAGTCAGTGGTTACTGCAAAAATCACATAGGCAAAATAAAAAGAACACCCTTGGCCCCTGACCTGTGGAACGATGCAAAATGGTCAGTCGATGCAAAAAACTAAATTATAAGGTGAGCTTCCTCAAATATTGACATATGTCACAAGGGGGGAGTTGACACTACATTATTATGTCTTCGTATATATCACTATGTAACAGAAAGAAAGTAAATATGAACTCTCCCTTTAACTTAAAAATCGAGCAAGGAGAGATTCAAGTAACAAAATGCTGCAAATATGACAACTAACTTTTTATAATAGAAATGTAAAATTACCCACAGTAATTGTAAGTAATGCAAACTACTTGATATTTTTCTTGAATTTTCAACATTTTGAACTGAAAATGCTGCGTCAGTTATGTGATCCGTGTAATTCTTAATTGTATGTCAGACAAGAAACATTTAGCATTTTCAGCATATATATGTGCATAAATAAGAACGAATGTAAAAATATCATATCATCAGGCTAAAGAAATAATCACAGGCACACAATGAAACACAACAACAGACATTATTATTGTAGAATACTTTGATTAGATTTTTTTTTATACAGACAAAAAGTGTTGATTTATTTTCCCATTAAATTCTTAGATTTTCCATACAGTTTAGTCTACAGTATACAGCTGTGTTCTTTCATCATAGATAGATACTTTTTTTTCTCTTAAATAACAGGCAGGTAATTATTAATATATTTAATAGTTTCTTTTTTTCTCTTTTTTGTCTTTTTTTTTCATTGTAGAGCAGTAAGTGTATGTTCAGGAGAATGTGCAACTGTTTTTTTCCATCAGCTAAAAGAGCACTGATGGAAAAAGACAATAATAATCATAATAATAGTCATAATAATAATAATAATAATAATGTACAAGCTGTTCAATTTATATTCTTTACAAAAAAGCAAAAAGAGAAAGAAAGAGGAAGAGACAATAGAGTAAAACAAAAACAAAAAAAAAGTGCTTAAATCGTAAACAAAAAATGCACATGTGCACATTTTGGCAAAAATGTACAGTGATGGTGCAGTTGTACAATAATTTATAACTTTTATATTAAATATAGTATATTATTTACTCTTTTTCACATTACATTTTTTCACCTTACCTTGCGTGATTTTTTTCTACAACAGAATGGAACAAAATGAAGGCAGACGATGGAGTTTTGGATTATCTGTTTTCTTTTTTTAAATACATATTTATATATATATGCGCATATATATTTGTCACTCTATCAGGAGACTTAATAAAGTGGCTGTTTGTTGTGGTGGAGAGGAGGGATACCATACATATGCCACTGTAATATATAAATATCATCACTGTCTGGAGATGATTGGGGTATACGTCTTAGATATAGTTAGATTAAAAAAAAAATTTAAAAAAAAATTCAAAGACGAGCATAGCTTGAGGCCTATTTTGGTAGTTAAGCTTTGCTGAGGACAAGATAAGGTTAGGAGATGTTTTTTTTTTTTATCATGGTTTAGCAGGTACACTGAGCTATCCTCCCTGACCACCACTTTGGCCTGCTGATTGTGTTTGGGCCTTCAAATGGGTTCAGCCTGTGAGACCTGCCAGCGCTCTCCATATTAGAGACTCCACTGGAACTGTCCGAACCTGATCGAACCCAGTGAAAGGTCGCACACACTCATACAGATATAGCACACATTTGCTTGAAGGAATATTCCGGGTTCACAAGTTCAGCATTTGGGGCATAATGCAGAAAAAGAGACAGAAATACTTTTTAAAAGAAAAAGAGCAAAAATCAAGGTATCAGTATCCTGGTTCCCATTACAGAGTTGCTCACAACTTTTGAGATATTTTAGAAATGTATATTTTAGAAATTGCAGACTATTTCCATTAACCAAAGTTATGCAGCTAAATCATAATTTGTTTTCCTCCCACAGTAATTCATTCTAAAAAAATAATGACGACAGATGTTGGTAGGTTTACGTATATCACAGCTATATTTCATAAAAGAACACGCTAGCGTGCTATTCAAGCAATAATGGCTGCTCTTACTAGCTAGCCAGTGTTACACTCATCCCCTTTACATCCCACTTTCTATTTGGTTCACACCAGTGTAACCCCACCGGTTCTACAACACCCCAATCTGATGAAGATGCTGCCATCCATACTGTCAGTCACTATTGCATCTCTTGAGGCCAGAGAATTGATTTTTACCAACATCACTCTTTCTAGCTAGCCTTAGGTATACTCATCCCATACTGGTTCTACTTGCCCAACTTTGAATGGAATGGGGACAGATGTTTCCTGCATGAGAGGCGAGCACAGTAACATGGACACTAAAGTCTGAAAAAGTGTAAAGTGCTATTAAAAGAGCGAGTATTTTCCTATTTCTGGATTCGATTCCAGTCACACTGTATCCTAAAGTTTTTGCTTTTTAAAAAAAAAAAAAAAAAGGAAGGAAGGTCCAAACCCAGAATATTCCTCTGAAAACGGGTTTCTGCTTAAAGATTCAACGACAAAATGTTCTAGCCGAAGAATGAGTCAACCCATTTTAAGCAGTGTGTCTGTTGGCATTTAACGATTAGTCATACTGGCAGTGAGACACTGCTCCACCTCCAGGCTCCATGCCACAAACAGGGCAGAGTATCAGGAGGAGAACATCAGCATGGACAACAGCACATTAATGACAGCACAGATGCGCTGGGAGGAGAATCATGTGTCCACCAACTGCTTAAGAGTCACACTGAAGCATCGACAGACAAAAGTGAAGTCAAACAATGACAGTGAAGGGCGAACGCTATGATATCAACATGCTCTGCAAAGACACAACCGACCAATGCAATGACATGATCTAGTGACGCTCATGCTTGCATTGTCTGCTTTCAATATTCGCCAGTTTCTCTGAACTGGACAATCTAGAAAAGTATTCTATACAGATAAAGGTTTTCTCTTGTTTTTTTTCTCAAGATCCATATGTACATGTTGTGAAGCGTATTTCACAGAGCTGTGGGCAGGGCAGTCTGTTGCATAAGTGCCAGTCTCATTCCCCAAAATGATTGTATTACATTACAATGCTTCGACTGTAGCGGTATGATCATAACTGTACCATTCCATATGATAATGGGGTGTAAAAGGAGGTATCCCCGAATGGTACGGCTGATCAATGGACATCAATGGAATGTAACTGAATCAAACACACTATCATGCATGCTTTTATGTATTTAATAGAGATTATTGTTCTGTGCAAACATATTGGGAAATGCTAACAAATGGACCAATAGCCAAACAGTGTGCCTATCGAAGTCCATGGCGAAGGTTTGCTCAGTGAACCCCGATATTGTGCAAAAGTAATGATACCCTCATGGATTGTCCATCGTTAGTATCTTTGATATTTAACTATGGTATGGCAGTATAAGATGGATTCCCCTACCCTGGTGACCACAGTCCATAGATATTCACAATCTAATAAATATATACCACACGTATAAGGAAAGCAAGTGTGAGTGCGAATGCATTTAAAGGGCCAGCAGGTATGCATGTACTGAGCGAACAGAATTATTTCAACATGTTTAAAGGGTTAATGCATTTGTTGGTGTCATTTGCACAACATGAATTTTAATGGCTTTAATGCGAAAGAAATATAAGACACCATTAAATGTTGAGTCTGGGCAAACCCACTGAAATCCTTACAAATCTAACTTCAGCTACTTTGAACTAGGTAAGACATATTAACAAGGCCATTTTGTCGTAAGGCTGATTGCCATTGCTAAGATCGAAAACCACCTACAATCCCATGCACAACCATTACATCTCTGCGATGGGGTTGCCCAAATCCTTTACCCTGTTGTATATTTTAAACGTAAACATTGTGTGAATGTTTAAAATATGAGCATGATTCCCATCTTAAAATAAAAGAAGCTTACACTCGTTTAGAGTAAAGCTACAAATCGCCCTTAAATAATAAAATATTTTACACAGAATGCTGTAAATCAATACATGTGTTGCAGCAACATTTTTGCCTTTTTGTTATCAGCAGACGCATTATAATTGAGTTAGCCTAAGCTTCAAATTAATATTATCTTTGCTTTGTTAGTACTTCTTTTTTTATAGCCTTTTATGCTTTTAGGACAGACACAACACACACACACACTTAGAGAGAGAAACAGACAAAGTGAAATGAAAAATAAAAGTTGGTGATCACAATAAATAAATTAACAAACATGTTTTAAAGCTAATCCATAAAGCATTACTCAGAGTAATAAAGTAGTATTCTGTGATATCGCAATGATAATCCGAGCACTCATAATGAAGGTGGCTATAGTAGAAGTCAAAAATGATAGTAATCATAATATTGAGTTCAGTAACACCGTTAAAAAGTATAGTGAATGGACCCCTACTCCACCCGTAGGGAACAAATTCCTTTGCATTCGGAGAAGTCAAAAGTCACCAGCACTAAAATCCAACAGATCTGGATCCCTCACCTCTCAGGTCCGTCCAAAGGAACCACAGACACGCAGCAGACTGACCTCCTCTCCACACAGTGAGAAGAGAGGTGTCTGTGGGGCTGTTGTCAAGACAAGAGGAGTGATAGTGCTTCCGGTGGATGGTGGTATAGTGGGCAGATGATTGTAATGGGATGACCCTGTCGTAGTGTTGGGGGTCAACCGCCTAAAATATGTCCTTAGGAGCCTCCCCCACCAGCCTGATCCACACAGATCCTCAAAGTTTTTAGGGTCTCGTCCCTCAGTCATAGTGAGGTCTCCAGGGTGAGGAGGGGATTCAGCTGTCGGGACAGGGGTGTCCAGTGGCCGTCGGGGCCTGTGGGGAGGTTCAGGTGGTAGACGGTGCTCTCGATGGCGTTGTTGTTGCGGTTCGGTGTGGCGGGGAGGCTGTACTGGCGATAGGGACGGGGTGGAGGGCGGGAGCGCTGCGGTTGCTGGACTGGAGGAGGAGGGGGCTTTCGGAAGGCCGGATGCAACTGGTGGTTGTGCCTTGACCACTCTGATTCGTCATCAATGTCGGTGTCGTCAATCAGCGGGATGTTGTGAATGTAGTCGTTGATGAGAAACTCAGGGTGCGCCATGAAGTTGTGGATGGAATTCCGGGACGCGGGCTTCTCGATTCCATCATAAAGGGAGCTACGGAACGCTTTCACCACCCGCATCTGCACAAGGACAGAGGGGGAACGAGGTACACAGAGAGAAAACAGAGTGAGGACAGAGAAAGAGGGTTGAGATAGAGGAGGGAGGAGCAAAGAAATCTCTCAGTACATGTGTGATAAAAAAGACCCGCAACATCGTTGACCCTGTTCTGGACATGCCTTACAATGCACAGACAGCTCAAGATCAGGTTGCTGCAAAAATACACACTGAAGATGTTTGTTAGTTGTTTTGGGTAGCTAGTATTCTACGGGTAACGTTTAATTTTTAGTGGCACCAATCAGAACTGCAAAGAATAGGAATTTCTTGTGTCAGCACTGGGACATTTCACTTTTTTGTATCACTCAGTTTGTGTTTGCTAGTTCTGCTGTCTAATAAGTGTTTTAAACCCAAAGTATGCTTTATTTTTAGGCTTTAAAGGGATATTTTATGCAAATCTGAAGATTCTGTCATCATTTACTCTTCCTTTACTTGTTCCAAAACTGATTGCGTTTCTTTCATCCACTGAACACAACAGATGATATTTTAAAGAAAGCTTAAAACCTGTAACCATTGACTTTCTTAGTATCTGTTTTTCCTACACCATGGATATCATTGCTTACAGGTTTCCAGCATTCTTTAAAATATCTTCCTTTGTGTTCAGCAGATGAAAGAATCTCAATAAGGTTTGGAACAAGTGAAGATTGAGCAAATAGTGAGTACATTTTTATTTGTGGTTGAACTATCCCTTTAATGACCTAACGAGTTAAGGCTTTATTAGTAGTTGAATTGTTTATTCAAAAATACTGATTCATTCAGCAATGAATATTGTATGGTGTCACAATGGCAAGTACATTAATTTTACATTTGCATTTAGTGAATTGTTGATTAAGAGGGACACCCTACTTGCAATAGTGATGTTCATTGCTGGTCTGAAATTTTTGTTAATGAAAATTGCTTATTAAGCTGAGGTTTCTAGCTCAGTAGTAATCTACTAGTTAATATCAGATTTTTGTTTTCTCAGTGCTTCATCCACCAATGCACTAGTGCTGCTTAAGTAAACACAATTCTGCTTTAGGGTTTTATGCTGCAAACATTACACTATGCACATTCACATTCAAGTCTTTAAACTAAAGCTGCGCAACCAGATCTTAAGAGTTTCTCAAAGAAAGACAGATGACAAACCAAATGAAATTAAATCTTAGACACAATAAATGGACCCAAGCAGTCAGTTCACAGTTATCACTCAAAAATAAAGGTAATGGACATTCTCATATGCTCAAAACAGAAAACAGACCAGGCCTTAATCAAATAAATGAATGAACGCACAAAAATAATCAAACAAAAGGCCAATACAAAACATACAGTATGCTATGTGTGTATATTGACATATTGGTGGTGAAAACTAAAACGTAGTGACAAGCAAAGAAAGAGAAGCATGTCTTGATACACACATAGACACACAGGCAATGGAAGAAACAATGGGTAATAATCTGCAACACAGTGCTAAGCAAAGCGGACATGACTCAGGACGTACCCACAGTCATGCACTACGCTTTACTCAGTTTTGGAGGAGCTTGGATTTACTCCTCTTCGGTACCAGCAGCATTCGGATGTGTGGAAACAATGAAGCAATGTGGTTGTGATGTCATTAACAGATGCCATGGAGACAACATGCATACGTGAGGCAATCAGTCAATGATGTCGGTTAATGCCAATGAGTGAAAATAGGTCATAAATTGTAAAGGTATACTGTAGCTGAGGTGTGTTAATTATTATAAGATCTATATTCTAAATATATGGTTTCATCAGGTTCCATGATCAGCAACCTGACTTCATTTCAATTTGAACATTATTAAAAAAATGTTCTTTACTGGCATTACTGGTAACATGAACTACCTTTACCATCCATGGAACATTTTACTTTTTCAAAGGTTCCTTTACAGTTCAATTTTTTTTATTTTTTAGATTATACACACTAACACAATATATTTTATGTTCTTTTGGGGCATAACTTTATTTTTAAGAGTGTTGTTTTCCCTACTATTTAAATAGAATTGGAAATTCCAAAAAAATGAATAAGAATAATAAGCTACATTAAACATGCAGTGTTTGCTCAATTATGGGCACTTCCCACTTTGTTTAAAATGGATTATCACTATTTCAACTAGTTAAAGGTGCAATAGGTCAGAGGTTCCCAAACTTTTCAGCCCGCGCCCCCTAAAATAACAATGCCAGTGACTCGCGACCCCCAATAGCCTCTGAAGTGGTTATAAATATACAAACCTTGCACGCAACGGTGCACACACACCAATAGGCCCAAGTCTATTCTTCGTTTAATTTTGGAGAACGCCTCTCAGAGATCATCCTCTATGTTCAGTTGTGGCCTGTATTTATTTTTAATCTACATGAGTGCCGTAAAGGTGTCAAAGTTTAACCTGGTACCATGAAATCAATCTGCTGCATCTGATCCTATTGCTGTGTCTTTAATCTAACGTAATGACCCCAGGGGTCGCAATCCAATGGGAAAAAAAAATTAGCATTCTGGTTTTTTTTATGTAACTATTAACTACTATTTTTCTAACATGTTTCATGTGTTTTGACTGGCAGGACAGCCTTTCGTAATATTCGGACCGAACTTTTTGATTGACCAACCTTTTCTTGGTCTACATCATCCACAGAATATTAAAATAAATGTAAATACATTTGGACCACCTAATTTAATGATTGCACTTCAGGATGTGAAGAGACTTTCAGCCAGCATAACAAAAAATAAAGACACAATTCTGAAGACAATCACCTATTGCAGTGGTTCCCAAAGTGGGGGTCGGGACCCCTCGGGGACATACATTTGATTAAACTTTTAGAATTACCATATTTTATCCATAACCTACAGAAGATAAAACTATAAGGTTTTTTTCTCTAGTGAATGTTACGTGAAGTATTGTAGTGTTGTAGTGTAGTTTATTATTGTAATGCACATTCATGCGTTCAGGAGGTGTGGCTTTGGATGCTGATTTGAAGGGTGAGATGTAGGCTTTCAGTGCTATCAGGCTAATGTTAGCATTTCCTATTGCACCTTTAACTATGTTGTTAAAAACAATGCCCAAGAGTGGACAAACAGATACAAGAAAACAATAGAAAATTTATTTAATTCATTCTCAATGGCACGGACCCATCCAACACATTTCCAATTAGTGTCATATGACATTGTACGATTAAAATTATATTCTAAACAGTTATTGTAATAAAATAGACAGTTCTCTTATTTAAGAGCAATTCAGTATCATTTTTGTGTCTGAGTTTTCTAAACTGTAACTAAATAATAGTTTAATATTTCTGGATAATATATATACTACAATACAAAACTTTAGTTAGTAAAACAAGAACTGTTCACCATTAGTTCGAGTCAGCTGAGGTACCTTAACATTGTGCTTTACTGCATTTATCCAGCTGATTTCTCCAAAGTATTTGAACTGAAATTAATACTACTACTACTAATAATAATTGGATATAGTTTGAAAAAATTTTGTTTTCCTTTTAATGTGGCCTTAATTAAAATATGAAAAGTTTGAAACCTTCTGGTTTTTAATTAAAAATCACCTCATAAAAGTGCCCATAAATGAAGAAACACCCCCACACGAATGATCTGCACATGTAGGCTTATTCTAGTATGACAGATCACTCCACAGTTGTTCAGATTACATTGACTGCCAGAGGAGAAGTTATCAAATTTCCAGACACATCATCTAGACGGATGATGATGACTTCTCTGACTATAGGCACTTCCTGGCACTGAGCCATTGATTACATGACACCGAGCGGCGTGACAGAAGACCTTAACAGCCACTATCACACCGACAGGAACAGAACAGGCACAATAAACAAGGTCACAGCATCTCTGCCTTCTGCAAAAGTCACCTTATCAGCACAAATGGATCACACCTTCGTACAGTATCATAGGCCCGGAATTGAATTAGGTTTTCTATATCTGGGCATTCTGTATTACCATTCAGCTGACAGATTCGCTCGTGGATGTGTGGAAAAGCACATTCAGTGAGGGAAAGAGAGAGAGAGAGAAAGTGCGAGCGTCTTTTGGCATGCAGCAGTGCAGATGAAACACACACAGAGAAGAAGAGCTTGATGAGATCTGAAGAGAAAAGAAGACGGGAGACAATCAGCAAGCAAAATGCTCATTCCAGTGCAGCCGTCTCGTTGTCGTGTTACAGGAACAGAAACAATGAGAGTCAAGGTCAAACTCAAAAGCTTGAATGCATGATGGTAAGCACTCAGGCTCATGCTGTAAATCAAATGCGGCTGGAGCACATACACACACGCAGATGTCATATGTGTGTGCGTGTGTGTGTGTGTATATATTCAGAAGGAGATTTGAGAGCGCAATCCTTTGCTGTGGCCACAGGCGGGTGCAGCCAATCCCAAACCACATCTCAACACTCACCCAGCAAAGGAAAAGAAGCTAAAATGACCAAGAAAGAATTTACAAGAGACAAAACAAACAAACAAACAAACAAACAGGAAGGGACAGTCAAGCATTTGGTTAAAGTGCTGTTTTTCCAAAGAGCCTGTTTGTTCATGCAAGACTGAATTAAGAAAATGTTTGTTTTCATTTTTGTTCTTTCTTTCCATTTTTTTTTTTTTTTGCATGGATACAGGTAAACGTTCGAGTATATCGCCCACTTTTGGGAAATGTGTATTTCTGTTTTAGAACTGATTTTGTTTTTCTCTCCTTGCATGCCAGATTATTATCCACTGTCTCCCCCACGCTGTCCTTCAAAGAAAAAAAAGCTTGATGGAAAAACTTTATCATTAAATCCAAAAAGCAAAACAATTTTTTAAAAAGACTTCTTTACTCAACGAATATTTCCCAAAGATGTCAGAAATGAAAATAGAGCTACATAGAAAGACTTGAAGCAGACAAAGTGATAAGATGCAGGAAAGGAGAGGAAGTAGTTTTAACAAAGAAGTGATGAAATGTGTGAATGCATTGAGTTAAAGATATGGACCTATTTTCACTCTCAATAAAATATAAATCATGAAGCAAGTCAAAAATTCTATAGAATTATTTATTATTTATTTGGCGATTTATATTTAGAAGTGAATGCAAATGCTGTAAATTATACAGTGCTTCCATCAGTACAAAACGTTTAAATGGTTGACTGTCCTCATTGTGTTTCACACATTTTACTGAATATCTGCAATGGTTTCTATGGCAGTGATGTTTATTATTAAGACAGTAACAGCAGTAGCAGCAGCAGGGATTGCAATACAGATGTTATCTTACAGCATGACAACATGCTGCCTTTGCATTGAATTATTATGAGGGACTGACAGAAATGTAGGCATATGGCATATGTGGCTTTATTTCATGCTGTCTTTTCCTCCCACAATCAAAGAGGTGTGCAGAGTAGACCAGACTGACTAGCTGTACTGTATATGCTTATTTTCTACTCAACATCTTTCTTCAATGGAATTTGGTGTTTCATACTTCCTACATCCAGTTTTTTTTCTTCTATATTTCAGCTAAATTTGAATTGTCCCAACTTATTATGCAAAAACCTATTTTTTTCCCCCCATATTTCAACTTTCAATATTCTTCCTTGCTGACCGCTAATAGTCTTCTTTCATGCGAAAACAGCCTAATCAATGATAGCCATGTTATAGTTTAATCATGACACAATATACATTCAAGTAAAATCTACCATGAAATTACACTTCTAAATCAATCAAGTAGTAAAGCCGGAACTGGTGCCAACTGGCTTCCAGTGTCAATGATGGAGAAAACAGAGAAGACATAGTCAGATGCAAAAGCGATTGACTATAATTGTATCAAGATTTAAACATTAAAACCATTTATAATGTATGTTGAAACAAACAAAACAACCTGAAATTTCGGGTATATATATGATACATATATCCATCCTGACTTTCGGTCCCATATTAGACTCTAAGGTCAGTTAAGTCATGTCAAACTAATGTGAACTAAATAAAGCTGGTGATTGGATTGAAATATTTCCAGAAATGCGAATATTGCAATAGGATTTTAAACTACACATGAATTTGTAAAAGTAATTTAGATTTTTTTTTCACACTGCTAAATATTATGAGATTTGGATTGATATACTTGATTATATTATATTATATTGATATACAAGGATAAAGACATTCTCACATTTTACTAAATTTTTCAATGAATTATGTTATGTTGGATTATATATTAATGCAATTAAAACGAAAAAATATTATTCTTTTTTGTACATTTTTGAACAGTATTTTTGTAAATTTGCAACTACATAACTACAATATTATTAGAATATATTAATACTTCTTTGATTTTTAAGGCTTTATTTTGATGATCCCTCAACAAACATTTTTATTAATTATAGTCCTGTTTACAACCTGGTATTAAGATGATTTTTGATCAAATAATATGAAGTTAAGGAAAATTTTAAAATGTAAGGATATTTTAAAAGGTTAGTTCACCCAAAAATTAAAATGAGCCTATTATTTACTCTCAAGGCATCCTATAGGTTTATATGATGAGTCAAATTAGAAGTATTTTAAAAATATCTCCTGGCTCTTTCAAGATCTCTCAACTTGTGCATTTACAAGACAGGATGCATTTAGTTGAATACTGTAGGTAGAGGCAAGTAAATGAGCATATGGCATATAAAGTTTTAATCATGGCTATTTTTCTTTTCATCGATTTTCTATAGGAGACCTTTAGTCACCCCTTCGAGTAACATGAGGCACTTTTTTATTAATAGATGTGCTTTATTGGACTTGTTTGGACTGTTGAACGTTGCCATTGTAGAGCTTTTTTTAATAACTCCGATTGGATTTAATTGAAGGAAGAAAGTCATACACATGGGATGCCTATAAGGGTGAGTAAATCAAGGGCTCATATTCATTTTGGGGTGAACTAAGCCTTAAATAATTCTCCTGTGCTCACTTTCAACCACTTTCTTTATTTCCTTGATGGGAGGGTCTCTGGGTTTGTGTATGTGGGCTTTTTCTGACCAATGTTTCAGAATAAGGTCAGGTGGACAGTAGGTAAACCATTCGAATGCATTTTTTTACCACATGAGTGTTTACACTACAAAAGCTATCCAGTTGAATGGGTTTTCAGCTACCTAAAAGTGGTTAAAAGTGGACAAGCTCAACAAATTTGTGACCCCATTTACCTGTATTTAGATTCCTGGATTAATAAAAGTGCCTTGCCAGGTGTAAACAGGCCCAAAAAGTAATTATAATCTAAAGAGGTCAATCTACAAAGTAACTTCCAGTCAAGTGGATATTCAAAATAAGGTGTAACCCAAAGTTCAAACAAGTTTTCTAAGCAGTTGTGTCAGACACCCCCACTCCATATTTATCTACCAAATATATATTGTGTACTTCAAATATTCACAGCTTGAACTAGCTACTGTTATTCCTATGCGATAAAAATTTGCAATATTTAGCAAAGCACTGTATAATCTGATGGGAGAATTCACACAGTGACAGGCTATGAATATGATTATTTTTATCAGATGGTAGTAATCAAAGCTAAAAAACTTTAATAAATTGAAGTCATTTAGACTCTTCCACATGAGTAAATATATTCCACCGAGTCTCTTACTGATAGTGAGCATCTGTGCTAAGCAGTGAAGCGTTACCGTACAAGGCAAATGTTTGAACAAATGAGCGAGATAAACATGAAATCTATCAGTGGCAGCACTGGCTTCTTCTCAACCTCTGGGTTACAATGCGAAGCCATCTTACAAAACCTAAAATGAAAACAAACTTGATCCGTAGATCTGTCAAATATTTTTAAACAAACATCTGTGTGTGTGAGGAAGCTGTAAAGAAGAGCCGTGAATATAGTGTTTTCTTCTCTTGAGAGATTTTCAACTATATTTACCAATGATGTATAATCATATACATCAAAAATAAGCAAAAACATTACATTTAGGCAAGGCTACAAACACTTCTACTTCTAAAATGAGGTTGAGAGAATGATTCATTTTTGGCCCCAAAATAAAAAAATTGTGAGAGAAAAACAAAGATTAAGAGATGTTTAAAGCTGGAAAAACGCTAATGTGAGTGGAGTGGCCTATTTCCTCCACATGCACACATGTGGAGTGAAGAAATGTGATGACAAATGCACAGATAAACATGAAGTACAACAGAGCAGTCAGCCGCAATGATATACATGATGAACAATTGGAATATTTCTAGTATGAAACAAAAAAAACTATCACAAAGATGGAGAAAACTATAAGTACTGATAAACAAGTGGTTAGTCTACTATTCCCCAGAAAGGAAAACATGCAACTATACATTCTTAAAGTCCTTAAAGTTCTGTTTATAAAAGCAACATGTTGGGTTCAAAACAAGTTAAATGAGAAAATGATTTTGAATTAAATTATCATGATTTACTCACCCGTGTCATTACAAACATGTATAACCTTTTTTCTTCTGTGGAACATAAAAGCACAAATTTATAACTAAATCCAAAGTACAAACTATTGTTTTCCCTGTGAAAGTGAATGGTGACAGTAAATGTACTTAGTAATGTAAATGATGCTTGACAAACTTATTAAATATAGGTTGTATAATGCTTTAAGGTTTTTTTGGTCCCATCTGCTCCCATTGTAGAAAAGAGCAGTGAGAACATTCCATGAAACATCTTCTTTCATGTTCCACAGATGAAAGACGGATGAACGAATGTATTTTTGGCACAGAATTCTAATTTTGTTCTATTGAGAGCATTTGCGTGTTTTTAGAAACTGACGGCCGAGTTATTATTTTCAACACCGTGACACTGATGCTATCAATAGAGCTGAACTTATTTTGAACCCTTGATTTCTTTCCTTGAAAGTATGATATCTAAGACTAGGTTTGACACAGAAATGAAAGACTGTTTGTTAGTTTTGAAGAGTTTAGTAGATGCCTACAGAGGACAGAACATGAGACAGGTAAAAATAGATTTGAAACCATGGGACAGAGAAAAAGACTGTGAGGATCTGTGAAAGGGAGACGCAGTCAGTAGCACAGAGACATTAGAGGACGCTTTCAGCCAGTTTCATGATGGAAAACACAAGATGCATTCTCTGGAAAGAGTAAGAGAGGAAAGAGAATGAAAGAGGGACAGAGACAGAGAGAAGTGTCAGAGTAAGAAGAACCTTATAGGGCTTTATACTCGAAGGTTTACCCCTGTTTAGGCTCAAAAGCCATAGCAGTGCAGCACATTGAATACCTCTGCTTAGTGTAAAACCTCATCTTTTTAGCAAACCACGCTTGACTAGTCAACAGAAACCTCTTGGAAAATAAGTGAGTGCTGTGTTCTCTCTGTATTCTCTCTGAGGATTTATGAACTAAATTCATGTTTAAATACAGGCTCACTGTAGTGGAGCAACCAGCTCTTTTTTCAACTTTTTTAGCTCTAGATTTTTGCAATGGTGCAAGATCATTTTTTTTAGTATTAAGAAATGATTCAAGCTATTTTTCACTTATTAAATACACAATAAAATCATGTCTTATATAATATTTTATGTTTTAATACAATCTATTACATAATATTCTGATGTCCAAACAAATGCAACAAGCTGAAGTGTGTACTTATTTGACAATAAAATGACAGTTCAAAATATCTATACAAGACTCATTTTTAGGTTATTCATTAAATTAGTACAGAAGTACTGTGTCTTCATTGCAGGGTTATGTTAGTAAATAGAATTTCTAATTTTTCTTTTATTTTAACTTGTTTTAGTAAAATAATTCAAACTAATACTTAAAGAAAATGTATAGTAAAATATAGTAAAAAGTAATAAAAATGACAAAATGACACTTATAAAAGAATTAACTAATTAATAAACTATAATAGTATCTCAGTGATACTAATACATCTTAAAAATAAATAAAGAAATAAAGAAAAAAATAGCCAACCAATTCAGGAAATCTGATCACTTTTCACTTCAATGACAATTTAAATTAAATTCTAATTCAGTATAAGTTGAAATAATGTTATGTTTTTTATTCTCTTTTCTTCATCTATGTTAAGCTGCTTTGACACAATCTACATTGTGAAAAGCGCTATAGAAATAAAGATGAATTGAATTGAAAAAGCCACACTTCAGCTTTAAAAAACGGAAAATGTTGCAGGTAATTACTTTTTGGCCAGAGAGAAGACAAGAGATTGGCTTATCGAGAAAAGGGGATTTGGAAAACAAAACCAACACCTTCAGACAACAAAGAGGAACCCAACAGCAAGAGAAAAGGCCCGACACGACAAGACAGCACACAGAAATCGAGAGAAGGAAAGGGAGGGACAAACGGCGGCCCATAGAGGATCAGTCAAAGCCAGACAGGCCAAGTGCCACTCAATCACAAAAACAGACGACTACAGAGAAGGTTTCAAATGCAGGACAGAAGAACCACGGCACACAGGCTGAGATGTTTCATGTGCTGCTGTGTGTGAGGAGCGGTGTTGGGTGCATGTCTGTGTGCATGTGTGTGTTTGTCAGAGGTGGTGTTTTGTGTGCATGTGGTGTCTGACACATGTAGGGAAAGCAGGGAACTCACTCCCAGGAGCGGCGCTTGCATTGGCAGTGGAGAGAACTACATGAGTGGGGGTAGAAATATTGGTTACGTCATGGAGCTGGCTGAGCACTGAGGAGCGACGTCTCACTGCACCCTGAAACGAACCACTTCTCTTGAACGTACTCACTACCTCCATCTGCAGGAGAGAGAGAGAACCACGTCATATACACACACTTCAGAGAGAGAGAGAAAGAAAGAGAGAGAGAGCGAGGAGAATATATTTTTGTGATTATACTTCACCCGGTAGGAGGAGAGAAAAAGCTACGTAGGTTGACACTGTGTACTAATATTAATCGGATAGCTCTGCAAAATGACAGAAAATCTGTAATAATTTACTCACTCTCATGTCGCTGTTTTTTGTTTTTTTTTCTAGGGAAAACAAAAATAACTTGTTCCTCAACTGACGCAACTGTTATGTTGTTTTCATGGTGTTTTTGTCTATTTTCAGGCTTTAAAGATGTGCTTACTATGATCTGGTATAATTATTCTTCAATTTTGTCTTTCGTATTTAACATGAAACAACATGAGTAAATAAATGATGAAAGAATTTTCATTTTTAAGATCTCACTTACTGTAGTACACAGTAGTAGATTCATTGGTGCAAAGAAAAGTCCTTCAAATCTTTACATTCACCACCAAGACCTGTCATATCAAGATCAAAACCCATGAATTATTCAAATCAAAGTAAAATCCTCATTAACTGCCCATATTATGCTATTTTAAAGGTTATTCATTTTGTTTTGGGGGTCTCATACAATAGGTTTACAAAAAAAAGATGTATTTTCTAATAATATACATTGTAAACACCTCTCTCTAAACTGCACCTTTCCAAAAGCCTACTCTGTCCTGATTGGTCGGATGACCCAGTCTGTTGTGATTGATCTGAATGAAACCATATGTCCATTATTCACTCTAAATTTCAGCTCTGATGGCTTTTTCAGCACATGCAAACACAGCATTGGACAATAACATTGGCATAATTTTACTGTGTCCATTCGAGCACAAGTCCAAATCCTTTGGAAGGGCATGCAAACTGGATTTGCTTTTGTAATAGAGAAAACAGCCTCTCCTCGACATGTCAACAACACAAACCAAAACTCTGCCAGATTCAGTCAGAACCACAGTGTTTGAGAAGCAAAGCAGATGTTATGCATTATGCAAATTTGTTACAAACCTTTGTGCAAGAAATAACTGGTTCTTTCCTTTGGGAGAAAATAATTCAAATTATTGTTGATCAAACTTTGCTGATATTTTACATGCACAAACTGCTATATTACACACTATCTGAAAAGTCATTTCCAGATATCACAATAGGGGCACTTTTAATACAATTTCCACTCAATTCTGCTCCCCAATATATTTTTTCTACAAAACTCTTATTGTGTTGTACTTCTGTTTCTAAAAGGCTCCTTTTAATAATCAAATACAATATAAATCCTCCAAATATCACAGAATATGGATACCTCTGCAGCAAGGTTATTATAGTATTGCATTTTTAAATTCATTTTTATTTTGATTCTAGTTTTAAATTTAGTGTTCATTTCAGTTTAGTTTTAGTTTGTTTCATTAATGGTTTGGTTAGTTTTCATTTTGTGAACACATTTCTATTTCGTTTTTATATATTTAGTTTCAGTTTTACTAATTATAGCTCAGCAGATTTAACAGAGCACATCCAGTTTTAACCAAAGCAAAGTTTAATGTTTGCACAGCTTACATTAACTCTTGTGCAAACCTCTTAGTAAAAAGAAACACTTAACACTTAATGCAAAACCATACAAATGCAACTTAAATAAATAAAAGTAAAAATGATAAGGAATTAAGACAAACTTCTTCATATTAAAGATCATGTCGGTAATTAAACATGTTTAGTTTACATGTTTTATTTTTTAAATTAAGAAAAGATTGAACCAAGCGGCAACATCTCGCTCTCCCTCGTGAAGTCAATATGGAAGTAACTGAAACTGCAATTCATCGACTCGCCTTTGGGAGCTGGCTCCAGGAAGTCCAGATGTTCACTGACTGCAATGCTAAATTGGCCATTTTTACAGCTGATAAAAACATGTTTACAGCCTGGTACAAAAGATGGTACATATCACTGTATTCTGTCTATATTCTGTCTATATTCTGGTGCATATAGCTAATATTACCCTTTATGGCAACTATCAGGGGGGTGAATTTTTTTATAACTCATCCATTTCGTTTTTATTAAATTATATTAAGTCTGCATAATTAAGGGCGTGGCCACTTGAGTGACAGCTAGGTCTCGCTGGTCGCAGTCATGTCATTCTGGCTGATTAGCCGCTGAACTCGGCATATATATCCTATTTTTGTTTTGTTTTATGTGGCTTTACACAGTCAATTGCCTTTTGGAATAATTTCCTACAATTATCAGATAATATGGCATGCTGTGTGCACTTAATTGTGCTCACAAACCATTCAAGTTGCCTCCATTTCCCAGGTGAGTGAAATTATATACTTATATACCATATCTATAAATGTGTTTGTTTTATATAAGATAATTTTTCATTTATAATTTTCTTTAGACCTGTAATGCATTCCAAAATCTGACAGATTGATTAGCTGTAGGCTATAAAACAGTCATCTGAAACGTTGTCATACAGTTTTATGCCTGAATTTCATAAATAGCCTTGCATTTACTTACACAGACATCGTAACGGTTACTAAAGTAACCCTCGTTCCCCGAGGGGGGGGACGGAAATGCTATGTGGAAACTTCCACTATGGGGATTTCGTCAGAAAGCCAATCATTCTGAAGAGTAATTAAACGGGCCAATGAAATGCCAATGAGTTGGCGGTGTCAGCGTGCGCAGCTGGCAGCAATCACAATCAGCTTGTGAATAAGAATGCCGGCTGTGCCACACAACAACACCTTTTCTAGAAGAAGCCGAACTACAGCTGTCAGCTAAGGCGCAATCCCTGTGGCGAAGGAACATAGCATTTACGTTCCCCCCCTCGGGGAACGAGGGTTACTTTAGTAACCGTTACGTTCCCCAGCGGGAGGGGAACTACAATGCTATGTGGAAACTTCCACTATGGGGAAATCTATGGAAAACGCCACAGTGATTGAACCTTACCACGTCGCTGGTGAGAGGTTTGCCAGGCTCCGGCGTGAGCGCACCATCATCACCAGAGACGCAGCCCACCAACGTGTCCCCTGGCCCTAACATACCTTACTTACCTGTGAAGCACTTAAAGGCTTATTTATATTTTTTGGGGAGTCGTAAAAAATACACCTAGTTAAGATACTAGGAATTTTAAATTACGACAGTACGTTGGGAAGCGTGCAGTCCCGATAGGGAGGACGCTGCGGAGGCCACCTGCTGCCCAATGGGGAGACCTGGTGGCAGGAAGACATATGGACTAACCCTGAAAAGGAGGAGAACACATATGAAGGATGGTTAGCGGGGAGGGAAGACACGGGCCCGCCTAAGAGGAGGAACTACACCGTGGCTGAATGAAGCATATGGGATCGCCAGCGGGGATCGCGCATAGCAGGCACCTATACCCAGAACGCGGGCTGACCAAGTGGGCATGCTAACTACGTAATGGGCCAGGCACCTGACTCCTCCGCTGAGTCAGATGCTGGGGGCCTCGGAGGAACTCTGCAGGGTTCGCCAAATGGGGAACTCAACTGAACAGAGTGAATAAGCGCACGAATCTCTGTGTTAGAGAGAAAGGCGCAGCAAGCGTGTTTCAACACCGTACTGAATTTCCTCATTCACTGGCGTATCCAGCACACGTGAGGAAAACCAGCCCACTTAAAGATTATAGAATCTTTACGAATGTATTAGGTGTCGCCCAGCCCGCAGCTCTACAGATGTCTGTTGGAGAGGCGCCGCGTGCTTACGCTCAAGAGAAGGCGTTACTCTTAATCGAGTGCGCTCTCACTCCCGGTGTACGCGGCTCACCCTGGCATAGAAAAGCGAGGGAGATGGCATCCACTATCCAGTGGGCCAACCTCAGAATGGATACGGCACTTCCCGTCTGCCGATCATAACAGAAAAGGAGCTGCTTAGAGTCGTAAGCTCTAATGCGGTCACAAGCGCCGAGCGCGAACAGGACACAGCAAAGAAAGGGGCTGGGTCTGCCTCCTCCGTGGGCAGCGCTTGCAGGTTCACTACATAGTCTAAAGAAGCGCTGTAGGAACCTCGGGCACCTAGGTGGGCCGGGGTCTCAGGAAAACGTGAGAGTGGGCCGGCCCGAATTGCTGGCACACTTCGCTGACCGAAAATGCCTCCAGATACCCGACCCTCTTGACTGATGCCAACGCGACCAGCAGAGCTGTCTACCTGGACAGAAAACTTAAAGATACTGAGTCGAGTGGATCGAGCAGACCTCTCCTAAGAGAGATCTCCAAGTGGGTATGAGAGGGGGACAGGATTGATTTAATTAACCAGCGTCTCGCGCCTCTGGGAACTGGATGATGAGGCGATGTTTTCCCAGCGCGCCGCCATCCCCGCGTCCTCAGAGCAGGGATGATCGTAACGCCAACCCCTCAGTGCGAAGGAGACAGCCTTAGCTCAGCCAGCTGAAGGAGGAAAGCATCACACTGATCTGGCATGTCCGGGGTCCTTCTCAGAGAGAAGTACACCACACAGCGAATAGACTCCACTTCAGGGCGTAGGCATGCCTCGTAGAGGGTGCTCTAGCCTGAGTGACGGTGTTAACCACCGAACCGGTAAGTCACCTAAGTCCTCCACGCTCCATCTATGGACCTTACACGTGATTCCAGAGATCTGGGCGCGGGTGCCAGATGGTGCCTGTTCCAAAGAAGAAGGAGCTTCTTCAAAGGGATATGCCAGGGAGGGGCCGTCACGAGGAGAGAGCTGAAATACAGATCAGATTGTGCCAGAGGCGCAATAACAGACCTGGTCCTCGTCCTCCCTGACGTAACACAGTATCTGCGAGTAGGCTCACTGGAGAGAAATGCGTATTTACGCACGTCCAGGGGCCAGCTGTGTTAGCCAGCGCGCAGAGCGCACCTATAACAGCTGGACAGCCGGGGGTGGAGTCTCAGTTTTCCCGGGCGTAAACTGCCGTGAGAGCGCATCGGCTGCACGGTTGAGTTCGCCGGGGGGAAAAAATGGCACGCAGCGATTCTGCCGCGAAAGACTCCGGAGGAGCAGACGGCGAGCGAGCTGAGACATGCGGCGAGAGCGGATACCCCCTGTGTGGTTGATATACGCCATCGTCGCCGTGCTGTCCATCCTGACCAGCACGTGTTTCCCCTCTAGCACCGGTAAAAACAGTGCAGCGCGAGATACACTGCCAACAGCTCCAGGCAATTAATATGCCAATGCAACCGGGTTCCTTTCACGGACCTGCAGCTGCATGCCCGCAACACACGGCCCCCCAGCGCGTACTGGAAGCATCCGTCGAAACGACGACATGCCTGGACACTTGTTCTAGAGGCACACAGGCCTGTAGAAACGCAGGGTCCGTCCAGAGGCTGAGGAAACGGCGACACAGCGGAGTGACAGTCACCCGGTGCGTGCCCGCGTGCCATGCGCGTCTAGGGACCTGATCGGGAAGCCAATGCTGAAGCGGTCTCATATGGAACAGCCCGAGCGGCGTAAAGCAGCCACGGATGCCATATGCCCCAGGAGCCTCTGAAATGATATCAGTGGGACCACAGTTTTCCTGTCGAACGCTCTCAGACAGGTCAGCATCAGCCCAGCGCGCTCTCGAGGGAGGCGCGCCGTCATGGTGATCAAGTCCAGCTCCAACCCGAGAAAAAAGATGCTCTGCACAGGGGCGAGCCTACTCCTTTCTCGGTTGACCCGAAACCCCAACAGGTCGAGGTGCCGGAGCACCCAGTCCCTGTACATAATCAATTGATCCCGCTAGTGAGCTAAAAAGCCAGTCATCGAGATAATGGAGTATGCAGATGCCCGCGAGCCGAAGGGGCATTAGGGCATCCTCCGCGAGCTTCGTGAAAACCCGCGGAGACAGGGAGAGCCAGAAAGGGAGGACTTTGTACTATCATGCTCGACCCTCGCACGCAAACCGCAGCCTGTGGCATGGGAAAATGGAGAAATGAATGTACGTGTCCTTCAGGTCTATCGCTGCAGACCAATCCTGAGGACGGACGCACCGGGGGATGTGCTTCTGCATGAGCATTCTGAGCGGCTGCTTGTAAGGCAGCGGGTCAAAATGCGCAGAACTAGGATTGGTCATAACCCACTGCTCTTTTAGGGTACGATGAAGTACAGACTAAAAAGCCCATACCTCATCTCGGCTGGAGGGACCGGCTTGATTGCATCCTTCGCCAGGAGGACAGCAATCTCCTCGCACAAGAGAGGGGCGGACACAGGGCTGACACCTGGTGTAATACACGCCCGTGAACTTGGGGGACCGTTTAGCGAACTGAATCGCATAGCCGAGTCTGATTGTCTGAATGAGCCATCGCGACGGGCTGGGCAGCGCTAACCAGGCTGGCAGAGCCCACGCGAGTGACATCATCGGTGCAATCACTGACGCGCCAGCGGTGGGGCAGCACGGGATGGGAGAGCTCACCCCGGGAGGCATGCGTCCCAAGGAAGAGCGGAAGTTAAGAGGTTTAATCTTAACTTCGTCCCAAGGGCCCGCAGGGCGGCTAGGAGTGCGAGAGAAAGGAGCCCGTCCTCTGGCACTCACAGAGCCTGTGGCGAAGAGCACCGATCCTGCGAGCTGGAAGGCATAGCGTCCCATACTGGCAGTGTTCGGGCTATCACTTCCGGAGAGAGGAAAAAATTGCTCTTAAAAAATTTAGTAGCCATACGGCCTTTTTGTTAATGATATGGGTGTCCCTGGCCCTCCGCCAGGGAAAGAGCAAACATCCTTTTCTCCGAGTGGCCCGTCTCAGGGACGCTTCGCGGTCCGTACTGGACTTAGCGGCGCCCTGAGGCGGGGGGCGGTGATCGTCTGTGAGGTGCTCAACGCTGCCGCTTAACCAGTTGAACGAACAGGGCGGCGGAGCAGATTTTGGAGCCACAGACGAGCGCCCTCGGCGAGAAGCAGCCAAAGTGGACGAATCGACGGGGAGAGCGGTTTTTAAGCCCGCCGATCGCACTTGACTACTCTTTCACCGAAGTGAATTCCTGGGTGAACTCACCCCGGTGTCGCCGAACAGGCCAGCCTGGGATATGGGTGTGTTAAGAAAGCAAACTTTGTCAACGACACGCATATCTGCCAGGTTTAGCCAGAGGTGGCGTTCCTGGACCACTAGTGTGGTCATCGTCCTTCCCAGGGCACTCGCAGCCGACCTGGTGTTTTTAGAGCAAAGTCGGTTGCAGTGCGTAGTGCATTAAGCCTGGGTCGGAACCTTCCTCGTGCCGCTGGGCCAGCGCTTGGACTAGCCATAGCAAGCAAAACGGAAGCAGCCTGGCCCGCAGCAGTGTAGGCTCTGGCCATGAGGGACGCAGACAACCTACACGCTTTGGACGGGAGCCGAGGCTAACCACGCCAGGAAGGGGCACCACGCGGGCAAGATTGACCGCGCTAGCACACTCGACCTGGGGTTTTGCCTCGTACCCCCTGGCTGCTCCGTCATCGAGGAAGGTGAGGGTGAAGACTTACTTACTGTGAGACTTACTGTGCACCTCCGGGAAGAAGGGGACGGGAGGCTTAGAGGGTTTCCCCTTCTTATCCTCCACGTAACACCCGTCTAATCGGTCCGGCGACGAAGCTGGGGGACAAGCCATCTCCAGCCTCGTCGCCGAAGCAGCCCGGGTTAGCACGGCCATCATATCAGATGCCATATCCGGAGCCTCGCTTACCACCCCTGAGGGAGGAAGCGGGTCCGAATTGTCATCGGAAAATGACAGCCCACCCTCCGATGCAGCGATGGACATCTGGTCCTCGGTGTCATCGAGTGAGAGGGCGACCCTCCCGAAGGATGGTGCGCTTCTCTCACTCGAAGCTTGGATGGAGCGCGCTGAGGAATGGGAGGTCCGCAAGCCCGAAGGCGGCGGATTGACCCCCACTGTGACCCTCAGATCTGCCCGAGTGCCAACCGCTACTTGCGGGGGACAACAGGGGTGGTTCGCCCTTTTGCAAGAGCGAGCCGCGATCTTAGCTGCGCAACAGACATGCCATCGCAGTGATGGCATGCGCTGCCCGCGAGCACCGCATTAACATGCTGGTCCCCCAGACATGCAATACAGTGCTCGTGCCCATCATCCGTGGACAGGAAACCACCGCATCCAGAAACGCACGGTCGGAGCGACGTCTTTAAAAAGACGCGCTGCACGACCGTGTTGCTCTTTTAGGAAATTTGCTTAAATTTATACGCACCGCTCTTGAAGTACCGGTCCAGCGAAACGCCCAGGGACAGGAGAAACCCAGCTCGACCACCGCTGCTTGCGTTGTTGCTCGCGCTGGAACCGGGAGAAATCAGCCTCTCAGAAGACGGCAGCTTTCTCTCACTCTCTCTCGAACAAAGTCGGAGAATGACAGCAAAACGTCTCTTTCAGACTGCACATGAGGCTTCTGAAAGCGAAAAGGTGTTGTTGTGTGGCACAGCCGGCATTCTTATTCACAAGCTGATTGTGATTGCTGCCAGCTGCGCACGCTGACACCGCCAACTCATTGGCATTTCATTGGCCCGTTTAATTACTCTTCAGAATGATTGGCTTTCTGACGAAATCCCCATAGTGGAAGTTTCCACATAGCATTGTAGTTCCCCTCCCGCTGGGGAACTGTCCTTCTGTAGAAAAACGTCATAAGAACAATGCTTATCGTATTACAACAGTGTTTTTAAAAGACTAAACACTTTATCGATATAGTACACAACCAAGCACATGTGGTCAGAACACAAACAAGTTGCAGGTAATGAAGTATTAAGCGTTTCTCCCAAAGAAAGCGCCGTTTAAGCAAAACGCTAGCACACTATATCAATATAGTGCTCACGCTCACGCTCCGCCTCTTTGCCCTTGTTTGGTCTCCCCCGGTCGGTTCGATGACACGCGAACAAAATGGCGACGGTTGGCCACGCCTATTTGTAGCTTCATTTGCGCTCTTCAGAAACCTATGGGTGACGTCACGGATTCTACATCCATATCTTTTACAGTCTATGGATTGAACACATGATTTGTGTTTATACAGTACAGAAAAGATGTTTCTTTATCATTATGTGCATGACGGATCTCACAAGAAAACGTAACTATTTAACTTTTTGTCAGTTCAGTGGCTAGTTCCGTCGTAAGAAAATGAAAGATTTCTAAAAGGAGGCATAGCACCAAACCCCACCCCTAAACCCAACCATCATTGGGAGATGAGCAAACAGTACTAAAATGTACAAATGAGATTGTACAAATCCCTACGAATCAGCCACTAAATCTAAAAGTTACGAATTGGCGTGAGATAGCATTGGCATGACTTATGTGTTTGTCTGTAAAAGCGCCATCTACAGGTACATTTTAATCAGTGCTTATTAATTCTGGAAACAATTATTACTTTTGCTAATTATTATTTTATTTCAGTTATTTGTTCAGTGATTGTTGTTGGTTTAATTTAGTTTCAGTTTTTCATTTATTGTACTTTTTTATTTCAGTTAACAAAAAAATGCTTTTGACCAATAGTCTTAGTTTTAATTTTCATTTACTAAAATAACCTTGCTCTGCTGTCACACCACCTGAAAAGTTTCGCTTCTCTAAAATTCACTTTGTGCGGTTAATCAATTTTAAATGGAGCCCTTAAGGACAAGCCGAACCAGGCCAAACCGAAATGGGAAATGTCGTAAGAATATGCAATCATCTTGCATAAGACCTCATCAATAATTAAGTGTCAAAAACACAACAGTAAGATGTGGAGGCGCTCTCTTCAGCGGAGCCATGCTGGAATGAAAGCTTTGATTATATTAGGCTAGCTGATGATATGAGGCCAGCCGCAATAACGCGTGTCGCGTTTTGTCTACTCAGTGTCGAGGGAATCGATGGAAACCTCGTAAGGAGCTTTACAAGCACTTTAGCAATCTATACCAGGCACTCCAAATAAAAAAAAATATCTTTATAATGCCCTACCATTCCATCAAGTCTGCTTACTTATGGCACATATTAGCAAGAACGTGGCCAAAAGAGTAAGTGCTGCATTGTGCTCAGCATATAAGTGTTCATTCATGCATGTGCTTTTTCTCTTAAGTTACAGTGTTATGAACCAACTGGAAACCTAATCTACGTCACAAACCTCACATATCTATATATGTCACCAAACAAACTGCTCAGCTCACCACAGATCCTTCTAGCACAGTTTTAAGCTAAAATACAGTAAAGGATCCAGCACACAACAATTCCATGGAGAAACAAGTAAACAACTCAAGTCCAGACTGAAAACTATGATTAGAAACAAGAGATTAATAAACATTTGATGAATTATAGAAGTAGGTCAAATATTTTCAGAAGAGCCCTTTGATGCGAAATACACAAAATACATACACTGTAAAAACTGCTTTGCTGACTTTACTTAAAGCAAGTAAACCTGTTGACTTAATTATATTAACTAAATAAACTGTGTGCATAATTATAAAAATTTAACAGTTCAAAGTTACAATGGGTTTACTCACATTTTTAAATAAAGAAATGAATCGATTTTTACAGTGTGAGTAATAATGATGATTTATTCTTTATTATTTGGCAGCACTTTACAATAATTAGTTAATGTTAGTTAATGTATTTCTGTTTACTAACATAACCAAATAAGGAATAATACATTTATCACATATCAGCATTTATTCATCTTTGTTAAAATCTTTTAATGAAAACAAAGTTGTTATTATTGTTAACTTACAATGCATTAACAAGCATGACTGGAGTTTTTAAAATAATAATACATTAGTAAATGTTGAACTATGGTTAAAAAATACTGTACAAGAATCGTTCATTGCTAATTCATATTAGCAAATACATTGACTAACATTAACTAATGTTACCTTATTATAATAAGGTTATAATAACCTGGTGTGACACACATTAATGGTAATACTGTTATTACCATATTGCTGTATTTATATTTTGCAGCAGATACACTACCATTTAAAAGGGCTAGTAATTAGTTTGTTTTTGTCACTTTTAAGACTTTTATTAAGCAAGAACGAATTAAACAGTTCAAAATTCATCTATTTTAAATAAATTATTTTCTTTTGAAATATTTATTCATCAAATAATTCAGAAACAATGTATTATGGTTTCCACAAATAATTATTCCACAAAAAAAAAGAATCAGCACAATGTTTCACCATTGAAAATAAAAAGAAATATTTTTCAAGCAGCAAAGCATGAATTTAAAGGATTATTTGATACTGGAGTGATAACTGCTGAAAATAATAACTGCTCTTTTAAATTAGAATCATTTTTCTAAATATTTTCATTTTTACAGTATTTACTGCCAAAAGGTCGCTTCTCAAAAATAAAACCTTAAAATTTTCACTGACAAACAGTAGTGCACAAATATTTAATTGTGCATGTTCTTTTCCTTATGTTTTATATGATCATATACAGTAGGTACACACCCAGAATAAAACACTGTTCAGTTCCTCATCAACTCTATAAAATCTGAGGAGCAACATTGCGAAGTCCCATGCAGCGTGCCAGGATGCGACTGATTCTGTACTGTGACTCTGAAGCAAATGAGTTACTAAACAATAAATTAGGTCTTTAAAGCACTCGAGTTGCATAATAGAGTGACAAAACAAAGCTTTGAGCACAGGAGGGGATGCTATAGATTCTTGTTGGGGGAAATCTATACCCATTTAGTGAAGCATCCCAACAGTGGGCAGCAGAGACAGAGATAGATTAGCGAAGGAGAAGAAGAAATAGAAAAGGAAGGATGAGCTAATGTTGGTGATTTAGAGAAGGTCTAGAGAGAGAGAGAGAGAGAGAGAGAGAGAGAGAGAGAGAGAGAGAGAGAGAGAGAGAGAGAGAGAGAGAGAGAGAGAGAGAGAAAGAGAGAGAGAGAGAGAGAGCAGGGAGAGAAGGAAACGAAAAGCAAAAGAGCATTCTTTGAGGAGACATCAGCTCTACTGTCTGTGGAAATCATCTTATGTGACTTCAACTAGTTCTACCAGAGGGATGGATTATTCAGTCTAATGCACAGCACCTGAGTCTGGATACGGTTAAGGCCTCTAAACCAGAGGATCTGCCCCCTGCGCAGCTCTCTCTCAGCGTGGTCAATCTCTTCTTCATCCTCGGCCAACTCGTCCTCCGTCATCTCGTCTGTGCCCGGCCCGTGGCCCGCTTCCTTCAGACACTTCAGGTGACTAGTTGGCACTGTGGCGATCACCTGAGAGAAAGAGAACAACCCATCTTATGTAAAGTTTTAAACTAATTTTTTTATTTTAAGTACTAATTATTGTATGAATGTAGTAAAATATTGGGTTCCTTCTATCAGAAAGTTTCTGTATCAGAAATTTTATGGTTATGTTAAATTGCAATAATATTTCATAATATTACTGTTTTTACTGCAATTTAATAAAAAGAGTCTTTTAGTCTCAATTAATTCAAATCACAAACTTATTTACATTTCTACTCCATTTTGTAGTTTAGATAGTGTAAGTAGTGCGTTCACACTGAAAACTCTCAAAAGAATGCACTTTAAATGCCTCTATTACAGTATGTACTTATTCATCCTATAAAAAGAATGGTTGCTGCATTGGGTGCTAAGGTTGGATTACTTTATTTTGGATTGTGCAAGCAAAAATATTTAATGGAGATAATTATGCTGCTTCCCAATGGTAAATGTGGTTGTACTTATGACAGAAACTATTTGTTAATTTATGGCACTAATTTGGCAGCTGCTAAACGTTGACTTGGAAACAGTCTGAATTTACAGTTAGTAAAAAAACATTAGTTTTCTATTTGGAACTTATACATTATGGTTAAGTGTATAAATGCATAAGGATAGCTTGTTTTTTTAATTTTGTATAGTATTTCATCATGTGCACTTATTATAATGGCATGTGTAAATTTGCTTTTAGCATTTAAAACAACTAGGTTTTGGTTTATTTTTTTATTTAGACAAAATAGACCCTGGACCACAAAACCAGTCGACGAGCCAAATGTTGAATGTAAAAAAGTATAGATTTTTCATTTATAATATTAGAATATGAAGTAAATGTCATGTTTCAGGGAAGATATTTTGTAAATTTTCAACCGTAAATACATTAAAACTTAATTTTAGATTAGTAATGTGTCTAACTAAGCACTTCATTTAGACAGCTTTAAAAAAGATTTTCACAGTTTTTCTTATTTTTATTTTATTTTTAACTCTTGCAATCAAAATTTGAAATCATATATTGTCGTATCCCAACAAACCATACAGCAGTGGAATCAATCTTCAATATTTATTCAGGTGATGTATAAATCTCACTTTAAAAAAAAATTATGATTGATTTTGTGGTAAATGATCAGATCAGACAGAACTTTAATACTGGCTTATCTAGTCTGAGGAACTTCATTCTCAAGCCCCACAGTTCCAGAATGAAAGTATGGGCAAAAATATGTAGATACCCATTTGAATGAAAAATACTGTTATACTGTGAAACTTCCATTCAACTTACAGTAGCTACTCTTTTCCAAACACTGCTAATATATACAAAAGCAGTGGTAGCAAAATAATTGTTCTCTCAAAACAGACTGAAAAATAATTATGAATTTCCAAGATGCATAACTTGCGTGATCTGCTTGATCTACCAAGCTCTCAGCTCTCTGGTGCTGATATATGGACTGACCCACGAATATGCAGAATGATTGACAGGTCCAGTAAATCACCTTAAATAAATAGGTTTTGAGTGGTTAAACAAAGAGTCCGTGGCTTATAATATCTGTCAAAAAATTGAGGCCATTTATGACAACCATCATTTTTAGAAGTTTTAATGGGGCTGTCAATTTTAGATTCAACATTTCATGAGACAGGTGCATAAAATCCATGGATAAATATTTGCAGTTGGATGAGAGCTAAAGAGCTCATCCACCAATGAAATGCTTTGCAGATTCTGGTGTGGAAGAACTTGAACCCAACGAACACCCGTGGGATGAATTTGGGATGAGCCAGACCTCATTACCCAACATCAGTGTCTGACCTCACTGATGCTCTCGCGTCTTAATGGGAGCAAATTCACACAGTTATGTTCCAACATCTAGTAGAACAAAGCCTTCCCCGAAGAGGACAAGCTGTTATAGCAGTAAAACGAGGACTCCTAATTCCTAACTCCTAATTAATGTCCATTGGTTTGAAATTAAACGCATATGGCAAGTTTCGTTTGAATGCCCACAATTGGATGTATCACATAATACAATTTAATGAAAGAAAATAAGATATACCCAAAATAATGAACATTTACATGTAACAAATGCAATATTTTCTTAATGTTCACAAGGAACCTTTGAATACATACACTATGTAGGATAAATAATTGTGTTTATTAGGACATATAAGTCATATATAAGTCATCAGTCGGAGTGCCAGACTAATAGAGTTTCATGAACATGCAGACATCTACTAAGAGCAGTGGCCAAGGTCAGGATTTTTGCTAAATAATACATTTTACTGCAGAGTCATTTTAAAGCGAGTCAGGTTAACTCTTGGCTTTTCAGAGAGACTGGATATGATGCAGCACAAACTATATTGGGTCTGATAGTAATGCTGCATCACACAGGATGGGACAACTATGTTGAAAGATTTTGATACACTTCAAATGTTGACTACTGTATACTCTTTCCAGAATATGCCAAAGCTGCATCCAGCTATTAGTTTATTATGTAAAACTGTAGCCCAATTATACCAGTTAGTAATTCCCAAACCCCATACCCAAGTATTCAATGCACACCCATCAAAACACCATGTTTTAAAGTTAGGGTTCAAAACTACTTCTAAATTATGAGGATTTTGATGTCAAAATAGAGTCAATAAGTAGACCTCAGAGTACATTATGAAATAAAAAATGCAGTTACCTCTTTAAATTTTGTTTTGTTTTCACTAGTTTTAACGTACTCATAGAACATGTGGAATAAACAGGTATGGCACGTTACATTCTGACATTCTGTGAGACCTTTCACATTAGAAGAATGAGTACAAGCTTGACATTTTTTCTAATTTTCCTTCTGTTGTGTGAAAAATAATGACTGGATAATTTAAGGCTTTGATAGTAGTTCTCCATTTTTCGTTCTTTATGTCTCCTACTGTACCTGACCCCACAGCAGTTCTCCAACACCCACGAAGAGGCACCACAGCCACTGCTCCACATTGAGAGGGGCACAGCTGAAGGGCTTTCCTCCAAACTGCACAATCACAACCTGTACACAGAACAACAGCAAACAACCAAACACCATCAACACCAGCTTACTCAGTATAGGTCCAATGTAGGTTTGACATGACCAATGAAAATCTTTAGAATCATCTGTGGAGTGCAGTTTGAACGTAAAGGTATACAGTAGTTCACACAAAAACAAACATTCTGTGAATAATTACTCACACTCGTGTTATTCCAATCCCCTGAAACCTTCGCTCATTTTCGAAACACAATTGAAAATATTTTAGATTAAATTCTCTCTGACCCTCCATATTCAAAGTCCAAATTGGTACAAAAAGCATCATCAAAACAGCCCATGTGTCATTAGTGGTTCAATCTGAATGATATGAAGCTAGAAAAATACTTTTAAGTGCACATAAAACAAAAATAACATTAATTCAACAATTTCTTCAGGGGCGCATTCACAATAGTACTGTGCACTGAAGTAGCATCAACATTTGAAGTTCTTTTTTGATCCACCTAAGACCAGAATGGGTGTTGGTCAATAGTTTTAGAACAACTTTGATGAAAGATTTTGATCCAATTCAAATGTTGACTACGTTATATACTTTTTCTGTTTGAAACAAAGCTCTGGCGCATCCAGAGTATACATCAGCAGCACTACAGGGTGTGACGTCCATACAGAGCAGAGTGACAAAGGATATTGATTAGCTAAAAAAGCATAACGCTAATGCTAGCGCTGCCTCTATGGCGGTACACCAAAATGCATGCTTCACGTGACCAAGTTAGTATTACACTTATTCCAATGGTAAGCAATACAGTCCTTTTCATCTCTCTGTAGTAAAATAATCTCTGAGAGTGCTCTCATAAACATGCGCTCTCATTAATGTATGTCCTTTCTAGACTTTGAGTGTCTCAGGACCGTTGCTGTCTATGGAGGGTCAGAGAGTTCTCGAATTTTATCCAAAATATCTTAATTTGTTTTCCAAAATGTACAAAGGTCTCAGGGGTTTGAAATGACATAAGGGTGAGTAATTAATGACAAAACTGTCATTTTTGGGTGAACTAACCCTTTAACAAGTTTGGGCAGGGGAACATGGATTTCAGAGGATAATTTACTTATAATTGTCTGAGTTATCAAAACTTATAATTGATCAGAATTCACCTCAATAACTTTTGTTAGATTTGTCCTTTGTTGTGCTTTTTTACATGGCGTACTATAGCCTGTAATATAATATAATCAGAATCAGAATCAGAAAGAGCTTTATTGCCAG
>CAIGQV010019951.1:9626232-9651355 GCA_903798115.1 Danio jaintianensis
TTCTTTAAAACTGTTACATCTGTACACCACCTTTCATTGATGTAAAGCTCTTCATAAATGTGTCATCTATCAAATACACACTCAAACTTTATAAAAGTTCACATGATATTCATTATAGTCATGTATCTGTGAATGTGAACAGTTGAGGGAAAACAATTGTAAGTGTATCAGCATATTAGATCTGTAAAACAGCATCTCTAATACAAGTCCCACATCCATTTAGCCATTTGCTTAAATTCGGGATATTGTGACTTACATATTAATATATATATATATATATATATGCCACATGAAGCTGATGTGATAAATGTAATGTTCATGTATTTTTTCTGTAAGGGTAGTCTGAACATCTTATGCAATTTTGCACGCGTTGCATGTTAAAGTGTACATTTTTTAAATATGAAAAAGTACAGGTTAAGAAATGTTTTTGAAAAGTATTAGATAACTGAACACATGGTCACATGCAGAACTTTTTTTGCTTAGTTTTATAGTTCCCAAAACACAACCAACAGCAGCTCTGACCTGCATTCCGAATGTTCCCAGAACAATGCTGCAGAAGATTGGGTTTCCGAAGATGCCATCGAACACGTTCCTTTCGCCGTGAATCTTGCGAGCGTTGATCTCGTTGAAGAGCTGCATCAGGACGAAGGTGTTGAAGATGATGGTGTAGTGTTCAGATGGGGGCGAGTGTAATTGGGCATAACGACCACTGTCAATGTTGAAGATCTTCTCTCCTTGATAGGACGAAAGAGATTAAGGCATATAAAATGTAAACATTTGTAACTTTTAAATGTAAATTCAGTGTACATTCATTGTTGCTATCCTGGCATATTGAAAAACGCTCCTCCACCAACATTTTAGCTAAACTCACAAAATGCACTTATACATACAATTCACACCCGGATTTAGCTGAAAGAAAGAGGGAAAAAATAGTTTTCCGTTTCATGAACATTTGGCAGATTGCCATTTCATGAAGAATTATAAAATACTATGCTATCACCTAAAAACACTCAATGATTTGCAAGCTAATTTATTTTTACCTTTGCATCACATACAGTACCATACATCTATCTCCATATGTACTGTATGAATTTTCCATCATAGTCTTTCTTGCTCATCTAAAGCAATGCGTTTGTAATGTGGAGCATTTGAAGAGTTTATTTCCAAAACAGATACTGTAACTACATTTTTATTTTATATCATATTTTTGTTGTTGTTGTGCATTAAAGAGTAAAATTGCAAAAAAAAAAAAAAAAAGATTTAAGGAAATTGATAAAACTTTACTTTTTAAGTATTGAGTATTAAAGAGTGCACATGCAAAAAAAAAAATTAACAAAAAAAAAAAAAAAAAAAAAAGATTTCTGAAAAATTAAAAAAATGGTGGTGATCTGTTTTTGTAAATGAAAATATATTTCATTTAGATATCAGTGTTGTGAACAGATGAATTGTTATTGCTTGCTTTTTTCTTTTATCTGTTGCTGAACTAAACTAGTGGCGACGCGGTGGCGCAGTGGGTAGCACGTTCGCCTCACAGCAAGAAGGTCGCTGGTTCGAGCCTCGGCTGGGTCAGTTGGCGTTTCTGTGTGGAGTTTGCATGTTCTCCCCGTGTTCGCGTGGGTTTCCTCCGGGTGCTCCGGTTTCCCCCACAAGTCCAAAGACATGCGGTATAGGTGAATTGGGTAAGCTAAAAAATTGTCCGTAGTGTATGTGTGTGAATGAGTGTGTATGAATGTTTCCCAGAGATGGGTTGCAGCTGGAAGGGCATCCGCTGCGTAAAACATGTGCTGGATAAGTTGGCGGTTCATCCCGCTGTGGCGACCCCAGATTAATAAAGGGACTAAGCCGAAAAGAAAATGAATGAATGAATGAATGAACTAAACTAACTGGTTTGATTTCAGAACCTTCTTAATATGTGCATGAACCAACATGATAAATATCTGTTTTTGTGCAAACTAAACATGGCTTTTAGTGTCACTACCTAGCGATTTCACACAAAATGTGCAGGAAGCAATGTAAAATTCCTTTTTGTGCAAAGAATACACCACATTCACAATTTTCTCAAGAGTCTGGGTTATTTTCCCATTAGAGCAATCAGTTATGCTGGTATTGCTCTCATTTGTAATTTAATATAAATGTATATACATGTAATGATAAGTCTGAGCTGCTACAGTGAAAAGTTTCCTCCCATCATAAGTGTGTTATTCATCATATAAATAATGCAAATCAACAAATATTGATCCCTGAACTCTCTGCCCTACCGACAAACAGCAGGGTGAAGATGATGACGAGCTGATAGACTCCATGACCCAGGATGTTCTTCATCATTGTGAGTGAGATGAGGGGGTTGTTTCGGCCGTAGGGTTTCCTAAGCAGAAGGGCTTCAGTGGGCGGCTCAGTGGCAAGAGCCAAAGACGCAAACGTGTCCATGATCAGATTGACCCACAACATTTGCACTGCTTTTAGTGGAGAGTCCTACACACACAGAGATTACATACAGATGAAGGTACATTCTTAAAATAAAAGCAGTTCCATGAGCTTCCAGCAGGGGGCTCAGTGACCTGTTTAATAACCTCTGTCTTTTGCTGAGAGGTGCAATGCAGTCAGTTTTCTCCTAACCTGCATGACACACAGTTATCACAGATCTGGAGTGGCCGTTTCACACTTACTGCAACACTACACACTAAGACAAATGACACTGGTCCAAGAAATAGATTTAGCAGGATGCAATGTTTTAAAGGGATAGTTGATGAAGATTAAAATTCTTTCCCTCATGCAGTGGATTAAAAGTAATGTTGTAAATAATGTTGCATAGATGTTTTACTTCATAAGACCTTAATGTATTGTCAGGAGCCACAGGTATTCATTTTGTTTTTGTCCAAAAAAAGAGAGCTGTAAACCGGTAATTATTGACTTCCACAGTATTTGTTTTTCCTACAGCTTTCTTCAAAATATCTTCTTGAGTGTTCAAGAGAAAAAAGAAACTTCTAAGGGTGTGGAACCACTTGAGGGAGAGTAAATAATGAGTAAATTCATCTTCACCTATCCTTTAAACTTTGTGTAAGTGCCTGTTGTTAACTAAAAGTAACTAATAAAATGTATTTCCAGTAACTGTAATAAACATGAAAGAAAGCAAATTAGAAATAGTACATAAACACTTAAGCCTAAAAAATCTCAAATAAGTATATTTGGGTTTACCATAACATAAAAAACACATTTTTTAAAAATCGATAAAATGTCAAATTAATAGCATATACAAATGGTTAAAAAAATGCTACAATAAGCACATTACTAAAATAATACAAAAATCCCACTGCTCTGAGTGTGTGTATATCTGTGTGTGTGTGTGTGTTACCTGTGTAATGCAGGCCCCGGTGAACGCTACGATAACAGCCACTACATTGACAGTAAGCTGAAACTGCAGAAACTTGGAGATGCTGTCATACACATTTCTCCCCCACATGACAGCCTTCACGATGCTGGAGAAGTTATCATCGGTCAGGATGATGTCAGAGGCTTCTTTCGCTACATCAGTGCCTGCTATACCCTGAAGACAGCAAGCGAGAACGAGATTCAGGCAATTCATGCATCAAAGTCAGATTCATTGGAGAAAAGAGGCTTTTATTCATCAGAGATCTTACACCCTTGTTGGCTGAACATGATATAAGTGGAGCTTCTAATAAATCAATATTCATCTCTCATCATTACTCATCTCTTAACTACCTCTTGGGCGGAAGGACGAATATATGAATAGATTAGAGGGAAGTGTTTGTCAGATGTGCTTACCATTGCAAAGCCCACATCTGCCTTCTTGAGAGCCGGTCCGTCATTGGTTCCATCGCCAGTTACAGCCACCACCTGTCTCTGTTCCATCACAGTGCTGTCAATGATGCCTACACAGCAACATCATCACCCAGCAAACAATTACCAGCCAGCGCATAACCTTGACCAGTCACTGAACTCAACTACTGTCACCACACTATACATGAATTCATCAGTCTGATACGTTTTGATTGCCTACAGCCTACTTGGTGTCAAATTTACATTGTAAATACACTACTGCACCAGTCAGTCAGTTTAGATGCATTGGACTGAATTGGAGGCAAATTGGTGAAAATTGTGTAGTGTGTACAATGATGGATAGTAACTAAATTCACGTAATCTGGATTAAACAATCATATTCCAAAATATGCAGCATTTGTAATGAGATTTCTGTTTTAAAAGTTGTTTACTAGCAGTAATTTTACTTTCATGATTAAAATTATTCACACAAGTGCATTACATTTTTCATAACTCATGATTTCTCATGATTGAAATTCTTATTTTGCTTTTGCTTTCTAAAAAAATCAAGGATAGTACTGTTTATCTTTTAATATTCACAATATAGAATGACCATGAAAATGGTCATGCAAAATACATTGCAATTAGGTACATGAGCAGCCCTCAATATCCATAATCCAACTGAAATCTGTTAATGAAAAGTTGTGTAAAGTAATGTAAAATTAATCTTTAAGTAGTTACATTAATACATTTTCATTAATACAAATACATTACTTGAGTAATCTACAGTCGTGGCCAAAAGTTTTGAGAATGACACAAATGTTAGTTTTCACAAAGTTTGCTGCTAAACTGCTTTTAGATCTTTGTTTCAGTTGTTTCTGTGATGTACAGAAATATAATTACAAGCACTTCATACGTTTCAAAGGCTTTTATCGACAATTACATGACATTTATGCAAAGAGTCAGTATTTGCAGTGTTGGCCCTTCTTTTTCAGTACCTCTGCAATTCGACTGGGCATGCTCTCAATCAACTTCTGGGTCAAATCCTGACTGATAGCAACCCATTCTTTCATAATCACTTCTTGGAGTTTGTCAGAATTAGTGGGTTTTTGTTTGTCCACCCGCCTCTTAAGGATTGACCACAAGTTCTCAATGGGATTAAGATCTGGGGAGTTTCCAGGCCATGGACCCAAAATTTCAACGTTTTGGTCCCCGAGCCACTTAGATATGACTTTTGCCTTATGGCACGGTGCTCCATCATGCTGGAAAATGCATTGTTCTTCACCAAACTGTTGTTGGATTGTTGGAAGAAGTTGCTGTTGGAGGGTGTTTTGGTACCATTCTTTATTCATGGCTGTGTTTTTGGGCAAAATTGTGAGTGAGCCCACTCCCTTGGATGAGAAGCAACCCCACACATGAATGGTCTAATGATGCATTACTGTTGGCATGACACAAGACTGATGGTAGCACTCACCTTTTCTTCTCCGGACAAGCCTTTTTCCAGATGCCCCAAACAATCGGAAAGGGGCTTCATCGGAGAATATGACTTTGCCGCAGTCCTCAGGAGTCCATTCGCCATACTTTTTGCAGAAGACCAATCTGTCCCTGATGTTTTTTTTGAAAAGAAGAGGCTTCTTTGCTGTCCTTCTTGACACCAGGCCATCTTTCAAAAGTCTTCACCTCACTGCGCGTGCAGATGCGCTCACACCTGCCTGCTGCCATTCCTTAGCAAGCTCTGCACTGGTGACACTCCGATCCCGCAGCTGAATCCTCTTTAGGAGACCATCCTGGCGCTTGCTGGACTTTCTTGGACGCCCTGAAGCCTACTTAACAAGAATTGAACCTCTTTCCGTGAAGTTCTTGATGATCCTATAAATTGTTGATTTAGGTGCAATCTGAGTAGCCACAATATCCTTGCCTGTGAAGCCATTTTTATGCAACGCAATGATGGCTGCACGCGTTTCTTTGCAGGTCACCATGGTTAACAATGGAAGAACAATGATTTCAAACATCACCCTCCTTTTAACATGTCAAGTCTGCCATTCTAACCCAATCAGCCTGACATAATGATCTCTAGCCTTGTGCTCATCAACATTCTCACCTGAGTTAACAAGACGATTACTGAAATGATCTCAGCAGGTCCTTTAATGACAGCAATGAAATGCAGTGGAAAGTTTTTTTCAGGATTAAGTTAATTTTCATGGCAAAGAAGGACTATGCAATTCATCTGATCACTCTTCATAACATTCTGAAGTATATGCAAATTGCTATTATAAAAACTTAAGCAGCAACTTTTCCAATTTCCAATATTTATGTAATTCTCAAAACTTTTGGCCACGACTGTATATCAAGGATACTGAAACTTTTTGTTCCAGCAGACCCCTATTTTAACATTCAAAACCATAACGACACCTCATCCACTAAAATAACCTTTAGCATATAAGAACAAATAATCTCTCTATTTAATTATGTATTCACAATATACTTACATTCACTTAATATTTGTAATAGTGTATAAAACCTTCTGGATTGTTCTTAAAGTCTGTGTGAACCAGAAGTGGCTGAAACTTTTATTTTAGTAACTTGATGTACTTCCAACTGAAACTGATTCCAACTGATTTCTTTTTGTGCATCATTCCCTCATAGCAAACTAATGGTAAGATGGCGGATGAAGCAGTCAAACTGACATCAACAAAGAAGGGACACCACTCCAAATGTAAAAGCAAATGGTCAGACTTTGATTGAAGATTGGTCACCAAAACATCTTTTTTCCAAGTGGATTAACTTGAATGGATTAATTGATCACTTAAAGAATAACAATGTGCACTAGCCAAATAAACATAAATTTTGATTTCACATGGACTTCAAACATTCTGTGGTCTGAACAAAAACAATAGACCATCTGAATGAAAAAGTAAATTTGTTTTTAGAATGGCAAAAGTAGAGCTGTTTCCCTAGCAACCACTGTACACAAAGCACTACTATATTCGGCAGTATATCAAGGAATGTTGAAAAAGAACTGTCATCGAAACTCTTCCCAAACACTAAGCTCCCTTCAGATTCATCCATATATTTTCTCTCAGCACCTCTCACTGCCTTCCACCATATTATCACACAAAACAAAACCTACACTGCATGTTATGCTTTTGCAAGACTGCTAATTTAATGATAGGCAGCGTTTACTCTATATTTTTCCCCAGTCCACAGTAATTAAATATGCTTTTAGCGATTATTAAAACTATAATATTATAAAACAATAATAATTTGGTTTATCAAACTGGTATCTGTTTAATTCCTACAACCCCCAGGTAGGAAACAACTGATCCAGATAATGTTTCTGATTACAATTTTCATCATGTAATTAATCTGTAATGTCTATGTAATCTACCCAGAAGATTATCAAACTCTGTAGATGTGTTTTATCAAACGCACAACCTGAGAAAAGAGCTGATGCCCGTGAGATATTTAGCATTTTAAAGATCTGAACTTGTCTGTGACTCAGAGTCCTGCAGTGTGAAATGTGTTTTGACTGGAAATGACATCGTCAACAGCCTACAGCCAATGAGAAAGCATAATACAGGGCAAGAGAAAGTTCAAGGGGAGGAGTCAAAGACCTGCAGCATGGCTTCAGCAAGCAGCCATTCTCTCTTTTATCCCTCAAAATCAGTGCACAAAAACTTGGATTTAGGACACCATTTTTAACAGGAACAATTCTAGTCTCATGGGTAATTATGCAATTTCCTGTATTGTTCTTGCATGAGTTTGGTTGTGTAACAGATTGTAAACCAAGCAGAGATGATGCTTTTCTTCCTATTGAAATGTGTAATATATATGTGAGAGGGGTAAAGTTGGTTTTATATTCGCACATTTGGACTTTCACCTTCTTTATATAATTTCAGAAAAGTGTTCTTTGCCAATTCTAGATAGGGAAATCATTTTAGTAGCCAATGACTATCAAAGTACCACATTGTTCACAGTCAATTAAATAGTGCTAATTATGTTTTGAAGTCATACTAACATTTTCACTTAGCCAACTACAGCTGTAACAGCACATATCACTCACATTATGCATTTAAACTAGATGTTTTTATCGATCGCTATATATTTTTGATTTAATTATACTTTTAAAAAATATGATTAAAATGTTTGAATATGCAAATATAAAATCAACTTTACCTCGATTAATATGTGACCCTCTGTCATTGATCCAATCCGCCAAGTAGTATGTACATAACAGCCACAAAGTATTACACCAAATGTGTATAGTGTGAAAAGAACAGCAATCTGGCAACTTTTAAAATATTCGCAGTGTTTCCAGTACATCACATGTCTTGCGAAAACTTTCCAAACCAAAAACTTTTTAACAGAAATGTTTTTCTCACAATCTTAAGATCTCTAGATGTGATGTGATCAGTTGTAGGCAATATTATACATTTTAAACCATGTATTAAAAATGATATTAACTAAGAATATATATATGGTGCTGTACAGAATGATTCTCACCTTTTACAAGAGTGTGTTTGTCTGTGGGGGATGAACGCGCTAGAACTCTGAGCTTGGGCCAAATCTTATCAATCCTCTCCTGTTCAATCTGTAACACAACACATGCACACACACACACGCACGCACACAGAGCACGGACATCCATAATTCAGTTAAGTCTATATTGGTTCGGTGCTGAGATGTCTGTGATTTAATTTTCACAAACCTCTCCTTTCTCATTTCTGATTCTTCGGTTGAAGTCTTTACCCTCCAGGCACAGAAAGTCATCCCCAGGCTGAATGATGCCACACTTGGAAGCAATGGCTCGTGCAGTGTTGATGTTGTCACCAGTGACCATGCGTACAGTGATGCCTGCCCTCTGACACTTGCGAATGGCATCAGGGACCTGCAGGAAGAGAAGAGAAATGCTTTATTTCAACGGTTAAGGGTAAAATGAAGTTTGAAATGCTCTTTACTGTCTGCGAACATCCAGATGCTGCCCACACTGTGAACGCATATATATTTAGTGAATATGTATATATGTGCTGCATGCAGTGTCAGGTATCATTATTTAAAAAGTAACTAGTTACTGTATTTAAATTATTTATTCACTAAAGGTAGGGGATTACTGAACATTTTAGGTCATTTAATTACAGCTACTTTAATGTACTTGCCTTTTATACTGTGTAAATTCAACAGTTCTTTATAAATCAATTCAGAGAAGCAGAGTAATTGTATTATTATTATTGTTAATATATTTTTTATTCATACGTTTTGCAGAAAAATTCAATTTAACTAAGCAAGGTTACATTTATCAAGCTGATTGCACATTCCTAAGAAACAAAGAATTTGGACAGAAATTATTGGTTCATGACAGTATATGGTATGTATGAATTGTGTGTCATTGCATTGAAACATTTAATTTTTTTGATCCATATAATGTTTATATTAATATTTTCTTATGTTATATTAATCTTTTCTTCTGTATGTTATCTAAAGAAAGTTATGGTTTTAATTAAAATGCTTAACTAATATATTTTTTTATATAGTTAAAAGACTCAAATATAAAGAATTGAAAGTGTTTAATTTATATTATCTATATGTTGTTGAGATTTAGAGGGATTTTAAGTAGTATTGAGTCAAGTAATTCAATTCCTTACTGAGTAAACAAGTTACTTTTCAGACATAGTAATTAAAAAAAGTTACCTAAATACAATTTTAATTATGTGATTAGTACTTAATTAATTTCTGAAGTAGCTTACCCAACACTGGCTGCATGCTTTCGACTCAGTAACAAAATAAATCCTCAACAGAAATGACACCATCAAAAAAAATGCATTTAATAAATTATCTGATGAATCTGTGAATACATTTGCATATGCTCTTCCATCCTGGACACTAGTCAAGTCATGTTTAATTACACAGCACCTTTAATTATACACACTTTTAATTATACAGCAGAGCCACACCTACCTATTACTTAATCGCCATTACCATTGGTAGCTTAAAGGAGTATACCAGTCACAGACAAACTTTTCTGGATTGTTTGCTTGACAAGATGTTTCAAACTCCTAATACAAATTCCAAACAAACATTGATTTGCCCTGCATTTGTTTAAAATGAGATCACACCAGTTTCTTATATTGGGTTTCGTATATTGGGGCCTTACACATTCTCATTACATACCTCGGGTCGAACAGGATCCTCAATCCCGACAACAGCAATGCAGGTCAGATCAGTGACAATTTCAGCTTCATTCTCCCACTCAGGCTCGGGGTCGCCGGGAAGATCACGATAACCGATGCAGATTGTTCGCAGGCCTTCGCACGCCATAGGCTCAATCACTTTCTTCACCATCTCATCCCGATCCCGTGGTCTAAAGTTTCGTTCTTCGCCATTGGTACCAAGTATGGAGGAACATCTAAGGTACAAGTGGAAGCAGTGATGTCTTTAATAACATATATTTTTATGCACATTTGTGGGATATTGTATTAGTACACACTGCCTGGAGATGCGGAAACGCCTGAGCCATTTTATTTTGGCATTTTCATGCTTTGCAAATTGGACAATCAAAATATGATAGGAAGGCTGGACTACAGAAAAGGGAGAGGAATTTAATTTGAGTTTCTGTGAGCACAGTCGTGCTATATGTCTGTGTGTTTAACCACAAGGCTAGATGAACTAACTTGAGGCAAAATCTGTTATCAAAAGGATTAGGTTCATTTACATATGGCATCTGCCTCCATAGGCAATGTTACATCAGCATTTGTTACTCTTGTATTATCATGTATTAGTAGAGCTACAGTGGTTTCCCTGGTTAAAGCGGCTCTTTGTTACTGAAAATTTGCACCAATTCACCAGCAAATGACATTTTTTTAACACATGGGAGGGCAATGGTGTTTTGTGCTCAAAATATTCATGCCCAATTGATATACAGTACATAAAAATCCCAACTTTGGATAGAAACAGCTAAGGATAAATAACCAGAGAAACAACATCAGAAGATCTGCATAAACTGTATTTCCTAGTTCTTGTCATACTTTACTTACTTTTTCAGAACGATCTCAGAGGCTCCTTTGCTGTAGAGTCGGAAGCTTCCGTCCGGCATCTGCACCACAGTGCTCATGGACTTGCGTACTGAGTTGAAAGTGTAGACTTTGTAGAGCTTCTCCTCTGGGATCTGCTCTCTCACAGGGACGTAGTCTCTCTTCAAGTCCAACAGGAAACCCAGCAGACCACATTCGGTCTTATTACCAACTTGCTTGGGCAGACCACCTTCCACATCCGGTGGCTGAAAGACAATGGGAATGACGCATGAGACAGAGGAGAGAAAATTAAGAAAACTGAACCAGATCTATTTATATTTGACAACCCAGTGCAACTGTGCATTTTTTATAGGATAACAGTACTAACCTGCTAAAAAAATTAAATCCTAAGCTGTGAGGCTGAAATTTTTTTTTTTTAAATACTTTTACAATGCTGTGGTAAAAACTTGTTAATTGGTATACATCAAGTTCCCTTGGTTTTTAAAAATGTTAAATACCCTCTGGTGCATCCAAACCTTTAAGAGTTTCTTTTTCGTACTGAACACAAATGAAGAGGTTTCAAAGAATGTTGGTAAATAACCAGATAATGAAACACTAGACTTGGACAGTAGGAAAAAATGCAATTGAAATCAATAGGTACTGTAAACTATTTGGTTACAGATATTCTTCAGAATATGTGAATATGTAAGGAGGGTAAGGAGTAATAGATGATGATTTAGGTTTTTGATTGAACAGTTTCTTTAAGCAACTTTTTTTTAAATAAGGCTTCATTGTTTGGCTTCATTTTAAATCACCAAATCCAGTGTCTCACCATGATCTTGGAGGTATAGGCGCAGTTGATAGAAATGGCATTGACAATCATCTCGAGGATGTTGGGGTTGATCTGGCTGGGGTCTGGGATCTCTCGGAAGTGCTGGTCGTTTAAGTAAGCCTGCACTACAGTCATGCGGTTGGTGGTGAGGGTGCCAGTCTTGTCGGAGCAGATGGCAGTGGCATTGCCCATTGTCTCGCAGGCATCCAAGTGACGCACAAGATTATTGTCCTTCATCATTTTCTAAATTAACAACAACAGAAAATTTGGATGATGAAAAAACAGTGTTTACAAAAGCAAATCAAGCTAAAATATTACATAAACATAAAAAAGTGTTTGTTTTCAAATGTGCTTATGTAATCTGTTAGCTGTAATCTGTTATCTATCACGCACACAGTGCACTTGGGTCTCTGTCTTACCTTAACCGAATAGGCCAGAGAGATGGTAACAGCGAGGGGAAGACCCTCGGGCACAGCCACCACCAGCACAGTCACACCGATGATAAAGAATTTGACAAAATACTGCACGTAGATGGGCGTACACTCAGGTAACCAGCTCTTGTCACCCACTACAAACGTGTCAATCACAAAGTACAGCACCAGGATGATAACTGTGATGGCTGACATCACAAGACCTACAATGGAAAACAACAACATTCAGAATATTATTTCACAACAACATTCAGAATATTATTTCCTATAAATATTATGTCTGAATGCAGCTTTCGGAGTCTTTAATGATGTGGCTAGCAAATGCTGTGCAATCAATCTGCTCACTATAAATAAACATAATAAAAGTAATCAATATAATACTATATATATATATATATATATATATATATTGAAGGTGACATTTTTGGGGATCACAACATTTTATTTTAAGTAAAATATATATACAGTTGAAATCAGAATTATTAAACCCCCTTTGAATTTATTTTCTTTTTTAAATATTTCCCAAATGATGTTTAGCAGAGCAAGGAAACAGTTTTTACAGTATGTCTGATAATATTTTTTTCTTCTGGAGAAAGTCTTATTTGTTTTATTTCGGCTAGAATAAAAGCAGTTTTTAATTTTTTAAAAACCATTTGAAGGTCAAAATTATTAGCCCCTTTAAGCTATATATTTTTTCGATAGTCTACAGAACAAACCATTGTTATACAATAACTTGCCTAATTACCCTATCCTGCCTAGTTAACCTAATTAACATAGTTAAGCCTTTAAATGTCACTTTAAGATGTATAGAAGTGTCTTGAAAAATGTCTAGTAAAATATTATTTACTGCAAAGATAAAATAAATCAGTTATTAGAAATGAGTTATTAAAACTATTATGTTTAGAAATGTGTTGAAAACAATCTTCTCTCCGTTAAACAGAAATTGGGGAAAAAAATAAACGGGGCTAATAATTCAGGGGGTTTAATAATTCTGACTTCAACTGTATATATATACTATGTTGCTTTTTTGCAACATAAAATTTCACTCTACTTTCAAAAAGTAACATTCTCCTGTAGTACCTGTTCTTGATGACAGACATCAGACAGAGTCTAACTTCTGCGTGGTCACAGAGGACATAGAGGCAGACTTAAAAAATTATTATTATTATTAGTTCTCTTCCTAATCTCCAAACCTCCTCCTTATTTTTATGATTATTTATTACCAGTATCAACATTAAGATGCATCATCTCTCTAATTCTCCATTAAAAACAAAAAAAATTGTTATTCCTATTATTTTTATTATTATCAATATTATTATTACCACCATTGATTCTGCCCTCTATTATTATGTGTTGCTATTCATGTTGTACTTTACTGTATGTTCCTTTGCTTATACACTTCCACCCCTATACTTAGACACAATGACACGTGCACTCACACACACGTTTGTTTTTGTGAATTGTGGGGACATTACATAGGTTTCCATTGTTTTTATACTGTACAAACTGTATTTTGTATTCCCCTAACCCCAACCTACCCCTAAACCCAATCCTCACAGGAAACTGTTTACAGTTTTACTTACTGAAAAACACTCATTCTGTGTGATTTATAAGCTATCAACAATGTCCTCATATTTCACCATCTTCTTGTAATATCTGTGTCATTATACAGATTTGTGTCCTGATGTCACAAAAACACACACACACACACACACACACACACACACACACACACACACACTGTAGTTGGCTGGGTTGCATGTTTTGTTTGACCTTATTTTAGTTTTTTGTCTTTTTGTATCTGATTTTTCTCCTGTAATTTGTATATCTGCATATAATGATAATTATTCATAATAATTCATTCATTCATTTTCTTTTCGGCTTAGTCCATTTATTAATCTGGGGTCGCCACAGCGGGATGAACCGCCAACTTATCCAGCATATGTTTTACGCAGCGGATGCCCTTCCAGCCGCAACCCATCTCTGGGAAATATTCATAATAATAATAATAATAATGAAAAGTAATATTCTCCAATGCAAAATAGAGTTTTGTTTAAAGATGAAAAAAAATGTCTCCAGGATGTGCACAGTAGTGTGCAAGTGTGTCACAGTAATGTAATTAGCCTTTTCATATGACATCAGCTAATAATTGTCCACATGAAGTCCAACACACCTGCTTTGCCAATCTGTACAGCCAGTTTGGTGAGTTTGCCCTGCAGTACAGACTTCTCCTTCTTGGGCACGTTGGCTTTCTTCTTCTCTCTCTCCTCCACTTCTCCACCCTCCGCGCTCTTCAGGGGCTGCATCTCCATCGCAACGGCTCCATCCTGTTTTTTGGCTGGTGGACGGGACATGAGTTAGCATCACTACATATGGACTGGAAATCTGTTGTGTCACAACTCAGAGGCATCTTGAACGAGACTCATTCAAAGCTCTGAATACCTTCATGCCACACATCAGATATTTCCACAGTGGTGAGCACACACACACGCACACACACAAACACTGGACACAAGACAAAGGAAAGCACGACAAATGTGGACATACACAGCATAAACACTGACATTGGTTAAAGTGGGATCAAACAGCATCGGCCCTCTCCAATTCTACTGAGCTTGCATTATTCAGAGAAATGTGTTTGGGTGCTTTTCTTCGATAGAAGAAAAACAATGAGCTACAGTGACAATGTACTACAGCGGAAACAGTCATCATGTATGCACTGTAGAAAACAACTTTTTTCAAACATCGAAATATTGCAAAATCAAGATAGCATTACTTATAACTAATAGTGACTTTACGCTTCTAAGCAAAAAACAAAACAAAACAAGAAAGCATAAACAAGCACTTAAGTAATTAATTAGCAATCTTTTTCCGAAAACAAAAAATCTACTTTTAAAGCTATTTTCTTTTGTGCATGAAAAACTATATCGATTGATGTCCAGTCACCTTTTTTTTTTTCAGAACTTTACACAAAAGAAGTTGTTTCCAAGAAGCTTCATAGTTATAAACAGGATAATAACAGAATAAAAAATAAGGCAAATTCAACTGCTGTTAAGATGTACAGTACCAGGACAATATAGTGTCATTTTGCAGCTCAATTCAGTTCAATGTTAATTCAGTTTAATTCAACAACAATAATGTGAGGGATTGACACTTATCCGGAACAAAAAAAAAATTACTTAAAACTAATTAATAATAATTAAGTTATTATTTAAATAATTAATTATTTAAATAATAATAAAAAGATTTAATTATTTAAATAATTTAAATAATTATTACATTTAAATATTTTTTGTTATGGACATACTTAAAGGCAGATATATATTTTAGTTGCTTTTATATTTTTTATTTTTCAAAGCATATTGAATAAAGAATGTTTAGATCAAGGGTGTCAAACATACATTCCACAATGGACTTAACACAAGGGTCTTAACAATAGCACAAAATAACAAATAAAATATTATTTTGAAATGATTAAATAATGTGGATTAGATACTAATTTTAAGTAGAACATAGTTCTTATTTATGTGAGTTCAGACAGAAGTTTTATTGTAAAGAAATTTATTGTCTACTACATCACACTTTTTCCTCAAAACCTTTCTGTTAATAGAATGCAGTTAAAATGTTTTATACTTCAAAATCTGTTAGGCAAAGATTTACTGTGTATTGTTTTTTTTTTTACATTTATGGCATATGATATAATATCACTCCCGCAATATGTTGTTTTCCTGATATCATGGATCGCAAATGAACTGATGTTAACAGTTCAACAAGCAAGACTTTGGATGAGTGAGTTATATTTCAGACACATTGCTTGGTTGTAAAAATGATTTTGATGAATAATTTGGGTCAACATTTTAAAAATATATAAATTAATTCGTTTTCCATACATAAGTGTTTTCCATTTACGTACTTGAATTTCATTATGGGCCCTTGATCTCTGCTCTGATTACTTTAAATAATAAGAAAGTTTAATAAATCGACTTTTACTGACATTTTAAGTAGTTTGACACAATATATTGTCTGGGTTGGTCACGTAAATTATGGTACAAATCCAGGTACTCTATATGTATATCTATATATAAAATTTGTACTCAACACAACATTTTTATATTTATATATGTATTAACTACCACAAATGTCAATAAAAAGTAATCAAACACTGACAAAGAAGAGATCAAGAATTTTCTAATGAATATTTAAATGAACGATTCATCAAATTACGCATTAACACAGAGGTTGTAGAACGAACCTGAGTTTGACATCCCTGGTTTAGATATTTGTACCAAGACAAAAAACGATGTGAAAAATATATATACATCTTTTTTACATTGAGCAACCATAAGAGAGTGTGTTTCCACCTCTTTATGTACGTGTCTGTGTGCATACATGGTATTAACGCTCATATTTCTTGTTGCTATCCTCATATAGCAACAGCGTGGATGAGAAACCCACAAAAATCTTCCACAACAAGAAAATAATTAACCCTTCATTCTTTCCATTCATCTACTCCATTGTCCCTGCGGTACCTTTATTCTGATTGGTCTCCACAGCTGCTTCTGGCTGCTTGCCTGTGACAGAGAAAGAGAAAGAGAGAGAGAGAAAGATAGAGAGAGAGAGATAGAGTGGGAACAAGAGAATAAAAAGCGACAGACAGAGACTCAATGAGAGACAGAGCACAGTGTTCTTGAGTGGGAAAATGAAAGCACGCACACAACTACGGACACGGACATACGAACACAAACATACGGCACACACACTGAACTGCGCTCTTAAACGGTCACATGATCAACCTGTGAATAACTACACAATTGTGGGCTCGTCGGGCTGAATGCAGACTGAGATGTTGAAGGTATGTTCAATCCTCCAACATCAGCGCTGTGGTGTACGTACCATTGGTGATGCCGCTCGCTTTGGTTGTAGCTGTGGGAGAGTAACTACTGTCCTCTGATCAGAGAGTGAAACAAAGGGATAATGCAGGTGTGGAGGAGGGGGATTGTGGGAAATAGTTAGGATTGGGTGGTGGTAGAAGTAAGAAAAGAAAAAAAGAGAAATCAATGACTGTCATGTGGTGTTAAGGGGAACTGGTGAAAAAAAAATGCTTGTGAGTAGTTGAATGGTGTCAGTGCTCTTGTGTCAATTAGCAATCTAGTTCATTTAGTGGGACTAATTTTAAGGCAAGATTTATGAGTTGGGATGTACTGGTACTTGGCAAAATTTTCAGTTTCAGGCACGAAATGGTTTGAAGATCTGAAATTGTTTATAGAAATAGTGGCGTTTTATTAGGGTTTGAAATGAATTCATTTGAAATTAATAATTAAAAATGATATAGTAGGGTGCTGATAGCCTAGTAGGCAGCATGCCGAGATATAACGCTATTGTGCTTTAGGCATCCCAATTTTGAGTTTTATCTTAATAAAGGCTAAAAAATGTCAAAATTAAATCTAAAAATTAAAAAATAAAACAAGTTTTGTAGTACATAGAGTATTAAATTAAAGCACACATCTAATTTATATATGTAAATAATATTTTATATATTTTCATTCAGTGACACGGCTGCATATTTTAGCATACATTTTTCATTTTTCATAATTTTTTTTTACATTACGGGATCTTTATCTAAGATAACCTTTGATGAAGAAAATGTAACTCTGTAGTGATTTTATTGCCAAATTTAAGAATTTGAAATGGTATATCATCAGTGCCGGTCGTGTAAATTACGTTAAAAAAATTGTGCAACACTACTTTTCAAGTTATTTCTTAAAGGATAGTTTATATCTTAATAATTGAGACAAATATGTGGAATATTTTAGTTTAAGAATTTACACAGCAGAACAATAAAATGCTGAAAAAAAGTTTATATATATATATATATATATATTTGTGAGAAGCATCTAAAAGATATACTATGCCTTTTATATTTATGTAATTTTTAACAAAAAAAGGAAAATAAAAAAATTTGTAATTTGTGCATTTGATAACACTTAATTTTACAGTGTCCTTGTTGCACATTACACGTTCTTAGCAATAACAGCAAATTATACATAATTATGAACATTTACAAACACTAAATCGCAAGAACATTTTTTAGCTATAACTACTCAGTCCTTAAACGTGACCCCACAAAAAAACAGTGTCTGTGAAACTGTTTGTATACATCACTTGAAATTTTAATGAACAATCTTTCAATTAATGTCTACTTTCATAGGATAGGACAATATTTGGCAGAGATACAACTATTTGAAAATCTGGACTCTGAGGGTTTAAAGAAATCAAAATATGGAGAAAATGTATTCAATTTTTTTGCCATAAAAGAAAAATTCATAATTTTGACCCATACAATGTTTTTTGTTTTTTTTTGGCTATTGCCAAAAATATACCTATGCAACATTAAAAACTTTGTGGTCCATGGTCACAAATGTCCATAAGAGGACACCACAAAATAACCTTTTATCTTTTTTCTAAAAGCACACGCTAATCTATAATCCAAATTTACAGAAATAACAATAAATAAATAAAATAAAAAAGACAATTGAATTGTGATTGTGAAGCATTTGGAGTGATTCAGTGGGCCAGTACCAGAACATTGCGCCGCTTCATCGTTCATCCACCCACATCCAACCTTTGCTCTCTCTCAGTTTCTCTCGTTCGTTCTCTTTCTCTGAATAATTAATCAGCCTCCTCCAATATAACTCCTAATCCTTCTCCATTCCCACTCTCTCCAGTCTCCTCTCTCTGTTGGCTGCAGGTTAAATTAGCCATGACACGGCCCATAAAGTTTGCAGCGGTGAAGCTCTGCTCGTCCTACCATTCATAAATCCTCCTTCAGGCTCTGAGTCCTCTGCTCCTCCATTCACATCAAGCCCGTGTCTTTCTCTTTCGCTCTTATATAAGGATCTTCCACTTCTGCATTCTCCACTGTCTGCTAGTGCTACTCATTCTCAGCTCGTCCTACATCAGCCTCTGCGCTTGTTTTGTCTGCGTGTGTGTGCATTTTGGTTGGCGTTTCATGCTTTGGCTTCTCACACCTACCTTTCTTCTCTTTCTTCTCCTCTTCTCCTTCTCCAGCTCCCAGTAGAGTGTATATGATGCCACTCTGAGAGTTCACTCCAACCGCAGTCACCAGCATCCTTCCCGATCCCTCCATCACATGAGTACCTGACAGATAAAGAGAGAGAGAGAAAGGGAGAGACATTAGGATTTAATGGAAAGGCCCTGATGAGTTTTCATGGCGCTAGCCTGATAGAACTAGTTTAAGCGAGTCATGTGGTAAACTATATGTAGGAATAACATCAAGTGGTTTATATTTATGTCAGTAAATATATTTAAATACACTGTGAGGTGAACAGAGACAAAGAAGTATTATATATATTTTTTTTAACTAATAAAAATAATGAAATTAAACTGTTAAATTCAAACGTAATTTTTTTGTAAAGCATTTGTAAATGTATATATATGTACATTGTACATGTATATAATGTATATAACAATATAACAAATATTATTGTTGCTGCTGTATAATAATAAAAAGATGTAAAATATTAATTAATTAATAATAAATATTTAATATAGCTTTGTTTTTTAATTTCAAGAAAAGAACAAATTTTTATTTGTTTTATTTTTAACAACAAAAACATTTATAGCATTTTAAAGCTCGCTCTACAAGAACATTACAAATTTGAATAATTCCAATACTAATCTTATTTATATAGCACTTTTCAAAACTCAAGGTCAATTTACAATAAATCTTTATTATTATTATTATTACTACTATTATTATTATTATATCATCATTATAGTCCAATTTATATTTAATTATAATTCATGTTTAAGCGCTTTACAAATTTGTTTTTAAATATTATTTTTTTAAATCATTTGTTTATTTATTTTCATTTAAAATGACTAAACATAGTAGTGTTACTACATTATTATGGCAGTATTGAATATTTACATTGATTAGTTTCACGATTTTCAACAATTCCTTTAAGAAAATGACTTGACATCCACAAACACACACACAAGTCAGTCTGTTGCAGTTTACTATTACACACACACCAGACCGTACACAACAACAGCTTCCATACTCTACATCAACTTCCCCAAATCATCATTGTGATATTATTCGCTAATATCATCAGCAGAGCAGGAGAGCCTCATAAAGCCAATGGAGTTTGTCTAAGAATAGCATGGAGGAAGAGAGAGGGCAAACACCAGCGCTCACAGCAGGAAACAGAGACTTGCAGATCTAATTAACAACATCTGGATGCCACTGCAGCATCTCACTTATTCTGACACACTGAATGAAGGACAGCCCAGAGCAGAAAACTAAAGCAGCTCTCACTCTTTAAGGAAACACTGACCAGCCGCAGGGAAAGTGACAGGCATCAAGATTTAAACCCTGCTTTTACTTAGCACTTTATCACCGTCATATTACCTTCAATGCACTGTGAGCTCTTTGCTAATATTAAGACTGTTCACACCAAGATCGAGTACTATAACGTGAACTAAATTAGCATCCACGCCAACACACAATAACCCTCAGTGCATTTTTGAGCACACACTGTACTTTTGCTTAAAAAACATTGGCTAAGCTTTTTTTTATGTTTCTATCTTCCATTAATGTTATCCAAATTCAAATTCACTTAACAAGATACAAGTACCATTATTATTATTATTATTACTATTGTTGTTATTATTATTATTATTAATAATAATAAATTAATTAATTAATTAATGTGTTATACATTTTAAAATGAATTAAATAAATTTGTATCTGTCAGATAGATGAACGTCATTAATGGTGGTGTATTTGGTTTAACATAAATTTTTGATTTTATTGGAATTAGGATTAAGAATTCAAGTTAATTTAATATAAAAATGTTATAACATTATCATAGATTACAATAATAATTACTATTATTTATTATTAAAATAATCATACAGCAGTAAATTCATTTGCAGATGTTAAAGGTTATATTTTATTTTAGTATTGCTAGAAAATAAATATGCACTCATCAATATACAAATACTTATTAATCAACAGTTTTCCATATTTTGTGATTGGTAAGTGTTTTCAGTTCATACATGTTGTTGGAAGGGGTTTTGGGACCTTGATCTCTGCACTGATTAATTTTGACATTTTTAGTAGTTTGAAACAAGGGAGAGCAAGGGAGCAAGGAAATTTTCACAGTATTTTCTAAAAAAATTATTTCTTTTTTTGTTTTATTTTGGTTGAAATAAAAGGAGTTAAATTTTTCTAAACCATTTTAAGGTCAATATTATTAGCCCCTTTATGCAATATATTTTTTTGATTGTCTATGAAACAAACCATCATTATACAATGACTTGCCTAATTACTCTAACTTGCCTAGTTAATCTAATTAACCTAGTTAAGCCTTGAAATTGCACTTTAAACTGAATACTAGTATCTTGAAAAATATATAGTAAAATATTATGTACTCTCATCGTGGCAAAGATAAAAAAAATCAGTTATTAGAAATTAGTTATTAAAACTATTTTTAGAAATGTGTTGAAAAAATGTTCTCTACGCTAAACAGAAATTGGGGGAAGAAATATACAGGGGGGCTAATAATTCCAGAGGGATAATAATTGTGGGAGTGTACACTGTGCATTTTAAGTGCATCTTTATGTTCATACATATGGTCAGCTCAGAAAGGCTTTACTGTGAATAGATGCAGATTGGATAATCGCACTAAGCTGTATAACAGCATTGATTTAATAGATCATGTAGCCCTAATTGGAACAGAGAACGTGAGAAAAATAAATATATATTTTTAAACATATTCAATGAAAATCATGGCAAAATTACCTCACAAATCTTGCAGATCATATTTTATGGCAGCTGAGAAGCTGAACCCATTAAATATGCTGTCATGAAATTATGAATGCTTACCAGAGAGTAGCATAGGGTCCTTTTCAACCGACTTCCGTACATGGTCTGATTCACCAGTCAAAGAGCTCTCGTCAATTTTCAGGTCGTTTCCCTGAACCAGGACCCCGTCAGCAGGTAGGAGGTCACCTGACGATGCAAATGAAAGTAGGACAAACATCCCGTGATCACTAAGGCGCCGTTAATATCCCCAAAAGCATTAGTACCAATAATACTATATTACACTGGGAACATGATCAACAAATGAGTTTCTATTGTGATTTGTTGAAATGTGAACATTACTCTAAAATACCTCCATGGTAATCCACACCTTAGTCATATTAGATGATTTCAGTTTAATCTGGGCATTCACTTCCTCTGGTCTCACAGTCTCACAGTCAGGAAACTCACCGTATTTGACCTGCGCCATGTCCCCAACCACCATCTCAGCAACGGGGATCTGGATGACGTTTCCATTGCGTACCACAGCGAAGCGCTGCTCCAGCTCGATGCGGCTCTGCAGACCCCGAAACTGTTTCTCTTTGCTCCAGTCGTTGAAAGCGGTCACCAGCACCACACAAATGACAGATAATAGGATGGCGGCACCTTCAATCCATCCAGCCTCCGCCTCGCCTTCTTCTCCAGCTTCTCCTGCACCTTTCCCACAGGCTGTACAGGGTCAAAACGCATTATTAAGTGGCTGTCTGTCATACTTGATTATAACCACAGAAATTAAATATATTTTTAAAAATTATGAACATTTAAAAGGGCTGGTTTGGTATTACTGCATTAGAATTATATTACTGTAGTAGAGAGTTTTTTTTAATGATAAAAAAACACAAATTTTTGACTAGTGCGTTTGTATGGTGAGCATAAAACATCTGTTAGATGGGAAAATCCTAGAGCGTTCAAGCAAGAAATAACAAAAAAAAAAATAATCTTTGAACTAGAAGACTATTATCTATTTGCAAATATACTGTATTAGCTAACTGGGTGATTATTAATATGACTAATTTATATAAAGTAAAAATAACCCAATCAGAGATCTGATTAACCTGTAGGGGATTATTTTATTTAACAATCGTTTGGTTGTATCGCTTCCTATTGCAAAGTGAAGTTTACTGTAAGTTACGCAGCACTCAATACACGATCACATAAAACTTTCAGAACTCTTTGCCACAAAGCTACATGTTGTCCTGTTTATTTTTCCCCAGCACACTTAAACTCCTCCCTCTTGTTTTCTCTTTTTCTGCATTCCTGCTTGACATCCTCTTTTCTCACTCCATTTTCTCACCTTCATTCTCACCTTTTTCCTCCCACACTCCCTTGATTCCATTCTCTCTCTATCTCTCTCTCTCTCTCTTCCCTCCCACTCTCGATCCATCATTTCCTCGACCCACAGTGTCCCTTTAACTCCCTTAATCTACACACCTTATCCCTCCAACATCCCTGTCCTCTCACCTTCACTGTCCTCTCCGGGTGGCTGATAGAAGGACAGGGCAAGGGAGATGATGGCTGCCACCTCCAGGATGATGAGGGTCACGTCTTGCAATGCCTCCCACACCAGCTGAAGGAAGGTCTTGGGCTTTTTCGGGGGTATAAAGTTTTGTCCAAATGCCTGTCTGCGTTTCTCCAGATCTGTCGGGTTATCTGACAAACCTAAAATGAAAAGAAGAAGATATACAGTTGTGTATATATACATATAAAATTATTAGCCCTCCTGTAATTATTATAATTTTGTTTATATTTCCCAAATAATGTTTAACAGAGCAAGGACTTTTTCACAGTATGTCCTATAATATTTTTGGGAGGAAGCAAAACACACTGTTTTTGTGTTTCTCTTTAAATGTTAATGAGCTACTGCTCTCCGCCTCTTTTGCAGAAGAGGCACACACACACACACACACACACTCACTCACTAAACAGCAACCTGGGAAAGGTGCGTATCAAGCATTGAAACCAGCAAGACTACAGAAGTAGTTCTCAACCATCCCCCACATTCTGTCTTTATTTTACGTATAAAGTAAGTAGAGATGCTGGGACATTATATCTCATTCGTGGGCATCAGGGAGCCACTATGAATATGTGGGAGACTCCCGGAACAGGGAGTTTTTCTGGGAGACTTGGGATGTCTGTTACTGTTATCTGGTGGAAAAACATGTCTGTTTAGAAATGTGGTAGAATAATTAACAAACAAACAAACAAACAATTCATTTAAATAAACAAACAAAATTGCAATTCTCAATTTATCTGGAAAAGTACAGATTTTGACTTGGATGACTCTGATTTAACAGATTCGGGTGGCTGGATCTTGTAGAGATAACTCTGTTATGTACGTACGTTTGTCATAAAGTGCTCTGAGTGACAGAATTCTGGATTTTGTAATTTGCTTGTACAGAATTGACAAAACATCAATAAAAATGCTGATCTGAAATGTTTTATGACTAACAAAAACTTCAGAGGTAGTGTGTAATGTGATTGACAAAACGTGTGGTCATATTTATTTTTAGCAATTTTTTAAATGAAAATTTCAGACTGGAATAAACTTTACTTTGACTTCATCCAACAGAACATCTGTATGTTATTGATTGTGCCCTGACGAGGTCTTGGTCATGTTACCTTGTTCTTTGTCATCTTAAAAAAGGTTAACTGAAGTGTGTGCACAAAAAACTCTAATTTAAGTTAAGTTTAAGTTAATTCACTTAAGTTAGTCCTGACATATCCATAGTTGCACATGTCTGTAAATGTAAACAGTTTGGGAGAAAATCATGTATTGTATCTGTAAATTAGACATGTAAAACCACTCTTGGAAATGGCAACAACACACTTCTAACATAACTCATGTAAAACAGCAATTTTGTTTAAAACATTTAATTAATTTCACTCAATGCAGTGCTGATTGTTCTTAGAAGACTATTGGCTGTCTATCTTGTGATGTAATTTGACATTTAATGGCTCTGTAAGTATAGGTTAAAAAAAATTGCACCAAAACACTGTAAATGACAATTTGTTTATTTAAAACTTATTAGAACTTTTCGGAAAAACAATATTAACATTTTATTCAAACTCATCCGTAATAAATCCAACCATTCCTCAAAAATTGAGAATTTGAAGTCTCTTTTTTTTAGAGAGAGAGAGAGAGAGAGAGAGAGAGAGAGAGAGAGAGAGAGAGAGAGAGAGAGAGAGA
>CAIGQV010019951.1:9651365-9700661 GCA_903798115.1 Danio jaintianensis
AGAGAGAGAGAGAGAGAGAGAGAGAGAGAGAGAGAGAGAGAGAGAGACATTTAAAAAAAGAGCCTGTGTTTGCCAGTCTTTCATCACTGCAGTCTGGACCAAACCGTTCTTTCAAAAGTGCATGTGTAAGAGTTCATAGTCTCCTACTGCGAACACCTCCAGTAGCATTTCACACAGGCGCTAGCCTCAAATACACCACGGAGCTAAGTGACACCTTTAATAGCATATGCACAGCTTCCCTTTCCTATTATCACCACACATTAAAATAACACATTTTACCAAAGATTCACAAGAGGGCCGTGAAGACAAGCTAAATAACACAACATACCACCGACACAAACTGATATCAAAGCACATTCTATTAGAATGGATCAATCTTTAAAAGTAGCCTGTTCCAAAATAGGAAGCCATGCCAGTCTGACCGAGCCACATATATTGAATTTCTGATGTAAATAATTAATGGCGTATTTCTGCTCATTTCAGAGGAATCCCATATAGAACGAGGGCCCGAGAGAAGACGGGATGGATGAAGAGAAATGAAGATGAAGAAACAACAACATATTGCATTTTATGTTCCCCCTTTCCCCGACCATTTACGTCGTTCAGTCTTTCTGAATCTTTCTCTTACTCTCTCTTTCATAGATTTGTGCAGTTTCCATGGCGATGAAGACATCAAGCACAAATCGTGCCGTACTTCAACTTCCTGTCTTCGGGCACCTTTTCGCCCAGCTACAGATGATGTCATTGATTCGGTGCGGGCCATGCGAGCTTTATAATAGATTTTTGATTGGTCTGCTGTGCAAGTCTTTTTGGAGCCTGAGAGAAAATGCATGATGCTTTCAGTCAGCGTTGAAGTCAGTAGAGTCACTCGGAGAGAAACCCAGCATTACAGCTCAGCTGAATGAGGCACTATTGACGTCAGTCTGCGAGCGTGGATGTGTATGCGCTGAACATGCTTCAAGGACTGACGAGGACAGGACAATCCAACCGGAAAACACTTTAAGTGGACAAAGGAGGAATGTATGGCCTGTTATGTATACAGTGAGTCAGAGCATCAGTCCAGCTGTTAGAAAGAGGGTTATATACTAATCACAGTCACTCCATACCAGCACTCAGCACTAAACCTTGCTATTAACATATAGAAATGCATGCTAATACACTCTAGATGACAAGTGAACGTGTGAATGAAGACAAAGAGAGAGAGTCAAGATGGACAGAAAATGAATCAAGATGACAAACTCAGTTAGCTTATGCATACATTCTGATACATCTGCAGCATTTACTCATTCGGTTCACAAAACTGGGTGGACTGATTTGTTTGTGAATTAGACTGAACTCATTTTAACTAAGAACTTGCTTGAGAGAAAAAAACGTTGATAATGCTGTCATTTCTTAAAGAAAATCTTGCTTAACTTTTGGTTGCTTTTCTTAACAAAATTGATCTAAAATTGATTCGGTTCACTAGACTATATCAACTCATTCATTATTGAGACTCATCTAACTGCAGTCAAAGCTTTTAAAGAGAAAAAAAACTGATAATTCAGTCATGATGTGTCAATTAAGTGGTTGATCTGGTTGACAAACTCAATCAGAAGTTTTACAAAGGATTCAATTCACTAAATCATAGGCACTGGGATATTTGTTTATAAGTTACACGGATCTACAGTAGTTTGCTCACTAACTGTGATAAAAGAAAATCAACAGAAAAGCAAGTAGTTTTTCCACTGAAAATCTCAATTAGCTCTTCTTGTATAATTTGTGAAGCAATCGATTAGATGAATTGAATTGACAGTCTGATTCATAAAACCAACAGATTTTAGTATCCTAACAGTGACTGAATCTCACAGCACTTGTAGAGATGGAGTTTGTGTGAAACATTTACTGCATTCAGGCCACCCTGAGACACAGAAGTCACTGTTATCATAATCAGCTCATGTCAAAAGATCAGATTATATGCACTTATCCCCAATCACCCATATCACCTGCCTGTGATACTGTACAGAAAACATAATACTTAAATGGATAGTTCACGCTAAACTGACAATTGTGTCATCATTTAACCTGTTTGACTTTCTTTTGTTAAACATACACAAAAAGATATTTTGAAGAAAGCTGAAAACCTGTAACCATTGACTTCTATAGTATGTTTTTTTTTCCCTATTATGGAAGTCATTGGTTATAGCTATTGGTTTAAAGGTTTGGAACCACTTGAGTAAAAATTGAGTAAATCTGAATTGTTGGGTGAAATATCCCTTTAAAATCAAATAAAATAGAATTCTAAATCAAATAATAAGCTCCAAAATTCTAGTCCATATTCACTGTAAAAGCAACCAAAACATCTTCAAAATGTCTCCTTTTGTCTCCAAGAGAAAAAAATAAACTCGTACAGGTTTGGGATGGATGAGCCAATGAAGACAGCATTTTCATATCTGTGTGAACTGTCCCTTTAAGCAAAACTGCTGAGTAGCCATGCCCGCATCCATTCGCTCGCTTTAAAGAAGCTCTTGCTTTTCAAACACCCCACCTCTCTCCACCCCCCACCCTTCTCACTCACTCTCTCTCTCTCTCCATCTCCCCTTGGTGTGTCCTTGACAATGCGGCAAGCTGTACCAGAATTCCTTCTCTCTCCTTCTGCTACTTCCAAACCTCCCTCCCCCCCTCCCCCCTCTCTCTCTCTTCCTATTCTCTATCCAGCCTCCACCCCCATTGCTCTCGGATCTCGATGTCCTGCAGCAGCAGAACAGGTATATCTGTGTACGTTCAGGCTGACAGATTAATAAGTCCACGCCCTGCGCTGGAAACAGTGCATGTATAGCAGAGATCTGTGGATCTGCGGTCCACGCGCTGAAACTCTGCTGGAAACGCATTGCCGGAGAGGCGGGAGAGACACTAATGGACTTCCATTTTCAGGGCCTCATCTTCACAGTGTCAGCCTTATTCAGCGTCACTTCATCTCCGCCCCCTCTGCTTTCCTCTCCTCTGCTGTTGTCTCTGCTTTGTCATGGCCATGTAACAGGATTAGTTCTGCTTTCACTTGCACTAAGAGGCAAACTTCACTTATTGTGTGACAATTAGCATCAGGAGCATCAGTTTTTGTTATCACCTGTCAACAGAGCAGTCCCCGATGACAGCTGTTAGCCATCTCTATACATAAAGCCAGTCCGAAAGCTTTCACATCTTCTCAACAGTGACACAGGTGGCGGTGTCAAGGTTTCCAAACCTTTTGTGTTCGTTTATTTTAGGTTTAGAGTAACCATTGAAAGGGGGATTTATGCGGCAGGGCAACGTCTGATGTTCTAAAACCCAAACATTCATCTGTCACTATACAAAAAATATATATTTATAGGGATAGAATTAAAAAAAGGAATGTTCTCTCATAATTTTACTTAATCTTTACCTCATTCCCAACCCACAAGAGCATAAAAGTTTAATTAAATGTAATTGCTTGATGCATACATACAAACCTCTTTTGTTCTTGCAGAAGCACAAATGTGTTTTTGTGACATAAAAATAAAGCTCATTAGTCCTTATGGAAGAATAAACGTGTAATTATAAATAAAAAATATTATATTCTACTCATATATATAGCTGCAGTAAAAGGCAACAAGTGTTAAGCTTTAAAAAACACTTGCAAAAATAGAAAATAGTCCTGTGCAATGTAGGCTATCATGTATTTTTTTACATAAATCCTGAATATGGCCACTTTTCTTTGTGCACAACTGCACGTTCATTTATTACTTTGTAATAAACGTATTATTGAGGCAGCTCATTTTGAATAAAATGCACAGCTTAAGTTTTACATTTAGCAGACACTTTTATCCAAAGGAACATACAGATGAAGATAAAAGAGCCCTTCAAATGCAAAACCAACATTACCTTAATATTACTCTTAATATAATGTAGCACTTACACGATATACCGCCATCTCACTGAGATCGCTTCTACTGAGTCTGGACAACAGCTAACCTGCTTAAATGTATATCACTCACCGTGCACCTGCGTAAAGTACACTCAGTTGACAACCTGATTGACAAAAAAATTATATGGAGGAAAAAAGGGCACATATTATAATAGCAACCCCAGTAAATGATGAATAACTGATTCTGATTAATGAATAATTAATTCTGGAGTGAACAACCCTTCAAAAAAGCTACATTATTATAAAAAAAATTACAGTTTTTGCAGTTATGCCAAGCCCAATTTCTTTAGAAACTGTGAATAAATACATATATTAGATAGCCGAAACTTTTTCAGTATTGAGTGTTTGATCATTGTTGTGAGTCAAAAAGTTTGAAAACCACTAGCGAAAGCTCATGCAGCACTTCGGTTTTTGCAAAAATATGCAGGCAGTCATTGAAAAAGAGTTCATTTGTAAGACAGGACAAATGTGCATTGCATTCTCAGTGTGGCCTCAATACTTGTTCAATACAAATTCATCTCCTATTGTCAGCTTTCTCCTTCAGGTCAGCTTCTGTCATTGTGAAGCAGCAGTTTGAAGAGAATCTATCTGAGCATATCCACATGTTTCTGGCTAGCTGAAATCTGAAAAATAGAAACAGTTTAATGACACAGATATTTCTATCTCTAAATCTATCGCCCTCCTAAGGCACTGACATTTCTTAGTGCTACAGTGATTTGGATAAACATTTGAGTCTGTGTTAATATTTTTGGAGTATGTTTCTGGCATTCATAAATCATGTGGATGTGAAAATGCAAGCTATGTGTTTATCCCTAAGTGTTCCTTTGCATGCACATGAACTTTAACTGCAGCTCAATCTTAATTTTTTAATATGTAACTCTTCTGAGAAGGCTTTCCACAAGGTTTATAAGAGTTTTTGGAAAATATCAACCTTTCTTCCAAAAGTGCATTTGTGAGGTCAGGCAGTGATGTTGGATGAGAAGGCTTGGCTCACACTCTCAGCCCTAATTCATCCCAAAGGTGTTAATTTGGGTTGAGGTCAGGTCTCTGTGCAGGCCAGTCAAGTTCCTCCACACCAAACTCGCTCACCCATGTCTTTATAAACCTTGCTTTGTGCAATGGTGTGCAGTCATGTTGTTGGAAAAGGAAGGAGCCATTTTTAAACTATTTCCACAAAGTTGGGAGAACGAAATTGTCTAAAATGTCCTGGTATGCTGAAATATTAAGAGTTCCTTTCACTGGAACTAAAAGGACAAGCCCAGCTCTTGAAGAACAACCCTGAACCATAATCCCCCTCCATCAAAACTTTACACTTGGAACAATGCAGTCAGGCAAGTACAGTTCTCCTGGCCAAAAGCCAAACCCAGACACATCCAACTGATTGCCAATCAGAGAAGCATGATTGGTCCACTTCAGAGAACACATCTCTACTGTCCAATGCTTTATACCACTAGACCGAACATTTTCCATTGACTTGATGATGTAAGGTTTGAATGCAGCTGCTTGGCCATGGAAAACCATTACACTGTGTGCTTCAGCATGCATTGACCTCTTTCTGTGATATTACATGGCCTACCACTTCATGGCTGAGTTGACGTTATTCCCAATTGCTTCCACTTTGTTTAATACCACTAACGGTTGACCATAGAATATTTAACTGAGAAGAAATTACTTGAATGGACTTATTGCACAGGTGGGAACTTATCATGGTTCTATACTTGAATTCACTAAGCTACTGAAAGTAAGCAATTCTTTCAAAAATGTTTTGTGAATGCTTGATGTATGACACCTGTTGGCCATGAAAGTGACTGGAAGACCCAAATTCAATGATTTGGAGGGGTGTCCCAAAACTTTTGGCAATACTCTCTAGTGCAAATTAATGAGATTCAATGAAGAGCAAACAGAAATGTTTACATACTAATATTATATCTTCTCAAATGTATCAAAAGAGATAAAACATTACAATTTATGCTCAGATTTGACAAAATATATATATATTATATATATATATATTATTATTATTTTTGGCTGCACGGTGGCGCAGTGGGTAGCACGTTCACCTCACAGCAAGAAGGCTGGTTCGAGTCTCGGCTGGGTCAGTCCTCCGGGTGCTCCGGTTTCACCCCAAAAGTCCAAAGACATGTGGTATAGGTGAATTGGGTAAGCTAAATTGTCCGTTGTATATGTGTGTGAATGAGTGTGTATGGATGTTTCCCAGTGATGGGTTGCAGCTGGAAGGTCATCCGCTGCGTAAAACATATGCTGGATAAGTTGGCGGTTCATTCCGCTGTGGCGACCCCAGATTAATAAAGGGACTAAGCCGAAAAGAAAATGAATGAATGAATGAATTTTTTTTTTTTTTATTACACTTTTTTATCATTATTACGTATGCCAACATTTGGTGTTTTTATAAGGAATTGAATTACCCAAGTCTAATACTTCGAAGAGCTATGAAAAACTCTGAGCAATAAAATTATCCTCTGCTATTTAAGAAGAAATATGTAAGCAGTCGTTGTGCTAAAAGTTCACTCATTACACAGCACAAATATGCATTGCATTCTCAGTGTGGCCTCGGTACTTGTTCAATACAGCTTTCTCTTTCAGGTCAGCAGATAATACAGTATTTTTAGCACCATACTGATATGGTGTTACATTGATAAACCATGATACAGAAAATGTAAATGTTAAATGTTTAATTAGGGTTATCAATAATTAATATTCTTGCTTGGGTTTAACTCATATTATTGTTAAGTCTACAATATTGTAAAAAAAAAAAATTCAAATCAATTTAATATTTACAACATTTAATTATATTATTTATCATTATATTATTAAAAGTTTGTAATTCTGTACGTTATAATAATGTGATTTTAAAAGTCGTCTTAAAATTAAATAAAATACCAGCTTATAACACCAATATGTCCTATGTTCCAAGGAACTAACCTTGAACACGCATACGAAGGATGTCACTGTTTTCAATAAATTACAAAACAACAAGTTTGCATGATTAAGCCCCCCAAAAAAACAGTAAATGTGTAAATCAAGATCCAAAAATGCATCAAAATGGCCTTGTAAACACAGCAATCAGGCCCTAGAAAACCATAAGAAGCAGCTTTATCATAAATCTATAAATACTCACAATCAATACAATTCAATTAGAGTTTTATGGAGTTTATCTGTTTCTCATGACTGAGCATTATCTCATCGGCTATCTAAACTCAGAAGAGGATGGATGGATATGCCAGGAATTGTGATCACTGCAGGGACCTTTGGAGTCGCTGACTCTAGCGAGTGAGTCTCTCCAACTCTGTTTACCCAGTAACCCTCTCTCTACACCCACCTCGCCACCGACAGCGCTGTCGCATAGCAACCCAACACGACGCGTGCAGCCAGAGTGGGAAGTTGGCCGAGTGGGACAGAGAAAGAGCTGGTGGACAAACAGTGTGAAGAGGTGAGAGCGAAATACAGAGAAAGGAGGAAATAAATGGACAGTTTGGGGTTTAAATGTCTCTTTAAGTAACTTTAAAGAAAGATTTGCTACATCTAATGAGAAACAATGAGCTAGACAAATGCAAATTCAACATTTCGATTCCACAAAGAAATCTTCACATTATTTGAATGTTCTTCACTCTAAGAAAGATGGCTCCTTTAAGAACTCTTCAATGAAATATTCAAAAGTAAGTATTCTTCTATGATATTTGCTGTGTCCAAAATCGCATACAATCTGAACTTACTTCATGACTGTTAGAAAAGTATGTTTTAAATAGTATGAATGTGGGTAGTATTAATGGAATTTGGACTTGCTTTATAAGCAATGTTGTCATTATCACATGACCTTCCCACTTCAGTTCAGTTGTGTCATTTCACCACCATTCATAAATTCTCTTGCATGAACTCATATGCAAGTTCAATAGTATAGCATCAATTGAATGTACACTTCATAATCTCGCCTGAAGCATGTATATTCCTCTACTATGGCTTTTTGAATACTATGAATTTGAATTTACTTCTTAGCTCACATGCTATTTTTCACAAAGCATGCAGTTTCAGATAAATTGATTGTTTCTTTTTCTATCCTCTGTTACCTTTTACGCCTGGGTGCAGGGTTGAGGTAAATTTTAGAGTTTGTGATGTCACAAACCCATGAAGAAGCTTGTATCAGCCGTTTGTGGTCTGCCTTAAAAAGCTAATTCTATAAAAGACAATTTGCAGTGAACTTTGACCATCATGGCTTTGCAACATTACACACTAACAAAGCTATAAAAGTGAAATTATAATCAAGGACCTCTTTAATACAGTTGCATTTATGTACGCTTTGCTCATTTATGGGAGTGACAACTACATTTTATAGCTAAACTCACACCTGCACTTCTTCAGGACTCACTTCAGTAAAGCCCTGCTCTGTGAATGGAACCTTACCAGACAACCAGTTGTCTGTTGCATCACATTTGCAACCAGTGTATTTTTACAGCATGTGTGGTGGTCTGGGTAACTTACAGAGTCACAGATATGAGTTGAGGGTATATAAAAGATTAGGGTACATTTTACAAAACTATAGTTAAGACAAAAATTAGAGAACCATTTTTAAACTCTTGATTCCTCATTAATAATTTAAAGATTTTTTTAAACACTCTGATCAGAATTAGAGCCCGAAAATATAAAGAATGATCTTGATATAAAGAAATTTTAAAGAAAGAAAAAAGTCAGTTGATGCTGGACCATCGTTTCCTCTAAGGCTTCAAGAATGAGATCAGAGTCTAGTAAGTTTGCATGGCTATTTCATAAATATTTTGCCCTTATGATTAAGGTGCAGCAATATTATTAAAGTCATACATTTGAAGAACACTTTATATTACAAATCTTTAAATTAGTTCTGATTATGTATTAATGCAGGATAGGTAATGACAAGTGTCTGAGGTCTCCCAGTGGTTTAAATTATGCACAGTTCAATATTACATGATTCATTTACAACAAAACAAAATCATAATGCCTAATCGCCGAAATCATTTTTTGTCTTGAATTATATAATGAAAATGAAAAGGCTCTGAGCCGATTCATTTTCAGCTAATTATTTAATTTTTTTTTATTTGGAATGTGTGCAAAGGATTGTGTGGGTGATTGAAGGATGCCAAGAATGCACATGATGCATCCTTCAAGACAAACAATGAAGGATGCGAATCGAAGATTACCTACAGAGCATCCTTCAAATTGAGACATCTTTCGACAGAGCTTGATGACGTGGCAGCCTAGATACAGTCGGGAAAATAAGTATTGAACACGTCACCATTTTTCTCAGAAAACATATTTCTAAAGGTGCCGTTGACTTGAAATTTTCCCCAGATGTTGGTAACAACCCAAAGAAATACATATATGCAAAGAAAACAACTAAAATTAGTTTACAAATTAAGTTATGCATAATAAGATGAAATGACGCAGGGAAAAAGTATTGAACGCATGAAGAAAGGGAGGTGTAGAAAAGGCAGTAAATGCCTAGACAGCAGCTGAAATCTCTCAGTAGTTCTTCAGGAACCCTCTGCCCTTTGTCACCGTAAATAAATATTAGCTGCTTCAGTCCAACTACATTATCAGGTGTACATCTACAGTCGTGGCCAAAAGTTTTGAGAATGACACAAATATTAGTTTTCACAAAGTTGGCTGCTAAACTGCTTTTAGATCTTTGTTTCAGTTGTTTCTGTGATGTACTGAAATATAATCACAAGCACTTCATACGTTTCAAAGGCTTTTATCGACAATTACATGACATTTATGCAAAGAGTCAGTATTTGCAGTGTTGGCCCTTCTTTTTCAGGACCTCTGCAATTCGACTGGGCATGCTCTCAATCAACTTCTGGGTCAAATCCTGACTGATAGCAACCCATTCCTTCATAATCACTTCTTGGAGTTTGTCAGAATTAGTGGGTTTTTGTTTGTCCACCCGCCTCTTGAGGATTGACCACAAGTTCTCAATGGGACCTGCCTGCTGCCATTCCTGAGCAAGCTCTGCACTGGTGGCACTCCGATCCCACAGCTGAATCTTCTTTAGGAGACGATCCTGGCGCTTGCTGGACTTTCTTGGACGCCCTGAAGCCTTCTTAGCCTGCAGTTTTTTTCAGGATTAAGTTAATTTTCATGGCAAAGAAGGACTATGTAATTCATCTGATCACTCTTCGTAACATTCTGGAGTATTTGCAAATTGCCATTATAAAAACTTAAGCAGCAACTTTTCCACTTTCCAATATTTATGTCATTCTCAAAACTTTTGGCCACGACTGTACATTATCAGGAGGATGAAGATGAAACCAAGGTGGACATTTCAGCAAGACAATGATCCAAAGAAAGCAGCCAGGGAAACTCTCAAATGCATTCAGAGAAAGAAAAGTGAAGCTGTAGAATGGCCCGGCCAATCACCTGAATTGAATTGAATATATAATACAAAATAAAGATCAGATTTGGTAGACGAGACCCAGAGAACCATCAAAATTTGTACACTCTGTTGTAGTATATGAAAAACTCACACCTGAAGAATGCATGTGACTTTAATTTCCATATGAGAGGTGTCTTTAAGCTGCCATCACCAAAAAAAGCCTTTTATATAAAGTATTAAATACGTTTCAGTAGTTCAGTACTTTCTCCTTGTGTCATTTCATTGTTATTACACATAACAAATTTTTCAGATTTTGTTTGTTTTGTTTTATTTATGTTTGTATTGTTTGTTCAATTCTTATTTTCCCCGGTGTATGCCATAAGGAGCACCTATAGTCCACCGTTGTTGTTTTTCTTGTGTATGTTTTTTTGTAGTTATCACAACGAAGTTTGCAATATTGTTTTCAAAAACTTGAACTTTGAAACTCGTAGTCAAAAGTCATCATTTCCACCAAAAAAACATTGTCATATAGAGTAATGACTAAACCTATAAAAAAAAGTTCCTGACCATCACTGGAGTTGCTCACTCAGTTTTGTCAAATGCTCTACTCTTTTCAAGGCATGAAAGCTTCTGTTGGTTAATTAAGTTATGATGGATGAAATCATGCCTCAGTTGAACCTTTGCTGCATCAAATGTGATATGACTTTGCAGTTTCGGACATAGCTATATTTAATATTTACCTTAGTCACTGCCTATATGCTTTAAAAGTCACAGACAGCATCTGAAATTAAAGGGACAATTCAACCAAAAACTGAAAATTCTGTCATCATTTACTCACCCTTCACTGATTGCCAACCTGTTTGAGTTTCTTTATTCTCTTGAACACAAAACAATATTTGTTGAAAAAAGCTGGAAATCTGTAACTATTGACTTCCATAGTATTTGGTTTTCCTACTATGGATGGCAATGGTTTTCAGCTTTCTTCAAAATATCTTATTTTAGTGTTCAACAGAATAAAAAAAACAGTTAGAACCACTTGAGGGTGAGAAAACAGGATGTAAATTTGACATTTTGGGTGAACTATTCCTTTAAGTCACACATTCTGCTGCTGTCTGAACAGGACAATTTGGAAATTATATCTAGAAGTAAATGACATAGTGTGAATTTGAGACAAACACTGTAAAAAGTTCCACACAATTCATTTATGTTGTCCCAACACAAATTAATTAAGTGAACTTAACAAATGTAAGTGGATTAAACGTAAAACAATTAAGTTTCAAAACAAAAAAATCTCAAGAATTGTGTTGTTTCAGCTCATTTTAAATAAGAGCAATTCCATCATTGTGGATGTGATATTTGCAGTAAAAATTCAAAACACAATTTCACAGAGAAAGTATATGTCAACATTGTATTGAAACATCTGTTTATATTTTCCAAAACAACTAACCACGGAGTTATGGGATCAGAAATATATCAATCTGCAAACTTTTTTAGATTTTAAATGAGGAAAATAAACATGCGTTATGGACGTGACGAAAAAAGTCCCAGTATACAACTTTACACAGTTTCCAGTATACAACTTTCAATTAAACTACACAGGCCAAAAGAAATAATGCTAAATCCAAAGTATAAGAGTATGCTTACTATAGAACAAAAATGATTGAATGATTTGTTATGGATGTGACATTTCTCCATTATGGATGTGACAGATGTGAAATTGGCACTTGTGTGACTTTGGTAAATCAAATATAATTGTTTGAAAACATTGACAGAGACATTTTTGAGTATTTTTAAAGTACTGTCAAATACTTGCTTACACAAAAAACGTTTCGCTATTTTGGTGAAAACGTTTTTTTTTTCATGGCAAGGTTGACATTTGCATGGAATTGCTCATAAGTAGTTTTATAATGCAGCAAAAATATTTTTTGAGTGTAAAATAAGCAAAACATTTATCTCACCATCAGTTGTGGAAGACTTAAGTCTTTGACATAGGCCTTCTACATCTGTAAAGCTTTCCTGGATTTTCTGCAAGGCTTCAGCTCCTCTCAGCTCCATCAGGTTCCGGAGCTCGTCCAACGACACCCCGAAGTCACCAGCATGGTTGGCTTCTGCACCTCCTCCGCCCCGCTTGGGGTAAAACTCCACCGTGCTGTTGGCCATATCACCCATGGTCGCCGTAGTGGACATCTTGAGTCTTAAGGTGATCGGTCCACGATGTTTGATTTATATGACTTCTTCTACTCGTCTAGGAGATTTCAGCAACGTGAGGCCAGTCTAAGTGGCTTAATTTATTTTGGTTTTGAATTGGCTCCTCCACTCCTCTCTCCCTCCCCGGTAGTTCCTCCCGTTCTTCTAACTCTCCATTAGAGGAACCAATCGGGACAACGTCAGCCGGACACTTATAGCGTTTTCAAAGAAATCCTGTCCTCTCCACTCAACCCCCTCACCCCGAGGGTCAACAGAACGAGGGATCGGGCCGCTTCCAATCCATCAGGACAACGAGAACCAGGGGAGCAAAACTGAGAAGGATGTTTTGTAGATCTGCAGCGATGATGCGTTAGGATTCAAAGGGAGCGGGATGTTGGGATTGGCGAGGAAGCCTGCAGAGACACACAGACAGAATAACACATTACAGTCTTCAAAGTGCTCGTGTGGGCAGCAACTCGGAGTATAGTGGGTATTCCTTAAGAGACAGAGCAGGCATACAGTCAGACGGCTCCGAGCGAATGCTTTCAAACGCATCAGCAAAGTTTCACCTCAATTCAAAGGTCTTTTGTGTTTTAATTGAGTCGCACTCTTCTCTTACTCCCATTAATGAGGTATCAGACAGGTCGCCGCAACAATAATTACACTAAGCGGATTTTGTGGCCATTTTGCGAGGAACACAAGTGAAATCCCTGGACATACAGTGAGGTATACTGTATGAGGGATGTGTGCTCTCACAGATGGTGATGCATATAGCATATACTGTATCTCTAGCAATCCAGACCACTGCATTGGCCCATAGTTGCCATGGCAACATACAGATGCCTCTGACTCCCACAAAGCTCCTTCGGCATCACTATACCCCAACACACACACACACACTTACATGTACATGTACATTTGGTTCTTATTCACATTCCAACACTAGCTACTTATGTGGCAGCTAGACAATCGACATTAGCTATCAACATCATTTTGGCTTTAATACTTTTTCCTCTTCTTTCTCTTCATCTCCCAGCATGCCTCTGTAACTGTCCCTGCATTCTCTTAGATGACAGTCTGAGCCTCAGACGGCACACCCACAGACACCCACGGCCCGTTCACTGAGCGTCTGATGCACACACCACACACAACACTGCAAAGAACTTTCTCAATCTGCCAAGGACTACTCTGATTGGCTGAGTGCAGGTACCATCCAGGAGTAAAAACTTACAGTTAGAACATTAGATTTTTTTTTTTTTTTTGGACATTTGCTTTGGAAAACATCATTAATGGTGTCCATCTTGAAAAAAAACAAATGCACAAAGGTTCTTTCAGTTGAAACAGCTCAGACTTACAATTTAGACTAGGCTTAAACTCTTTTGTAAACCCAGGCTTTAATGTTGCAAAATATCAGAAAAAAGCACTAAAAAGAACTATGGTTCATACATTTAAAAAGGTGTTTGAGTTGATATACCAGACATTTAATATAACATATAAAATTCTACATAAATGTTCGAATATTTTTACATTCAAAATTGTTTTTAAAAATTAACATTTTATAATTAATTAGTTTAATAAAATATTTCTGGATGTAAACAAAATGAAGAATGGTTGATTAGATCCAAGACAGTTTGTCCAAGAAAAAGGTGTTTAGGCATAAACTATTTTTGAATCAAAAATAATTGTAAAAAATGTAAGCACATATTTTTTTTAACTACTTAGGTATTTTATTTTAAAAATGTAGTAACTTTATTGGTAAAAATCCAGTAAAACCAAATAAAATGTGGTTGATCAATCTATATACAGCATGTTTTTCTTCAGTCTATCTGGGAAAAGGTGTAGAGGGTGAGGGCTGGTACAGTATATTGTACCCTGTAAAATTTGCAAATATAAAAAAATATATTACAATTAGAATCAAAAAGCTTTCAGTAATTATTTATAATTAATTTGACTACAATGCCCCCACTATAAAACCAAATTAGTTTGGTAGATGATCTATTCCAGCCTAAGCTCATGGTGGGTCTTGTACCAAAAGAAGCTGTGATATGGAGCATGTCTCATGCTGTTCAGTCAAAATCTGTCTATCTGTCTATATGAGTCTGCTTGTAGGGAGATGAGTGTGGGGTAATACAGCAGCAGTGAGTTCTGTGTGTGTGTGTGTGTGTGTGCGTGCGTGCGTGCGTGCGTGCGTGCGTGCGTGCGTGCGTGCGTGCGTGTGTGTGTGTGTGTAGGCAGTGTTCAGGAGTGACACAGAGGGTGTCATCATTCTCATGCTGACTCACTAACCCCAGTCTTCCTGCACCCTCCGCTCTTCTGCATACATGCACACACACCATCAGCTTCGGCACACTCAACACATCACCTGGGCAGAACCACACACTGTCTGTGGATACCTCTCATCTTTCACATTAAGATGCTTTTATTAACATTGCATTCGAGAAACACATTTGTAAGTTCTTAGTTTACTTAGGAATTGAATCTATGATCTGGTATTGCTATGGCTCCATGTATAACTTTTTGAGATAGACGAAGCTCAAACTGCATTGATTTAAAGGAGAAAAACTGCTGAATTTATTTAACCATGGTATAATATGTGTTAAACATAGACAAACGTATTATGTTCTTACTTGTAGCTTAAAAAATTACTTAAAATACAGTATATCATACAACAAGCAGATAATGTGTTAGCCTTGTGTACCTAAACAGCACTACAAAAAGTCTTGTCTTCATTCCAGCTTATTGTGATGGAAACCTTAGATGGAAATATACTGACTGAATGATGTGTAAAGTGACCACTTATTTTGTATGTGGTTAGAGCCAGAGGTAACCTGAAAAAGATTTAAACATATATACATATATATATATATAGTAGTAAGTAAGTATATAGTAAGGCCAATAAAATCATTTCCTGCACTATTGCTAAATCAGCCAATGATCATGGCCAGTTATACCCAATCAATGTGGGTGGGAAATACGAAATACATCAAATTATAGCTAAGCTAATTTCAATTCTCACTAGTAGATAGTGGCTTAGTATTAACATATAGCAAGATTTAGTATTAATATGTAAGTAAGATCTTATTCTATATCCCAAATTCACAATGCCTAAACCTAACTACTGCTTTAATAACTGTTAGCAACAAATTACAACTATATAATAAGTCAGAATTATTAGTCCTTCTGAATTATTAGCCCCCCTGTATATTTATTTCCCGAATTTCTGTTTAATGGAAAGAAAAACAATTTCAACCCATTTCTAAACATAATATTTTTAATAACTAATTTCTAATAACTGATTTCTTTTATCTTTGCCATGATGACAGTACATCAAATTTTACTACATATTTTTCAAGACACTAGTATTCAGTTTAAAGTGGATTTTAAAGGCTTAACTAGGTTAATTAGTCAAGTTAGGAAAATTAGGCAAGTCATGGTATAACGATGGTTTGTTCTGTAGCCAATCGAATAAAAATATATTGCTTAAGAGAGCTAATAATATTGACCTTAAAATGCTTTTTAAAAAATTAAAACTGCTTTTATTCTATGTATATTCATTCATTTATTTTCCTTCGGCTTAGTACCTTTATTAATCTGGGGTAGCCACAGCGGAATAAACCGCCAACTTATCCAGCATATGTTTTACGCAGCGGATGCCCTTCCAGCCACAACCCAGTACTGGGAAACATCAATACATACTCATTCACACACACACACACACACACACTCATACACTAAGGCCAATTTAGTTTATTCAATTCACCTGTAGCGCATGTCTTTGGATTGTGGGGAAAACCGGAGCACCCAGAGGAAACCCACTAAGATTTATATATTGTTATTATATAAAAACAAACTAAATAAATAAATAAATATATATTGTTATTAAGTGTGTATGTCCTACATGTCTAAACCATAAAGTGAGTAAACTGATGTCCATTAAGGCCTTTTTAAGTGAGAAACCATAAAAACTTATTCAAGTTCTTGGTTGACACATTTGTTTGTCACCAGCTTATCAGTTCTTTAATCCGAGTCGGAACTGTTATCCTCACTATTGGAGTAATTGGAGTGCTGAATGAGTTGGCAAAAACCAGCATCATAAGATCATATATATCGGTATATCGGAGCGATTTTTAGTGGCTTGAGCTGCAAACTGTTACAGGTTCAGTCTGATTAGGTGAAATCTGGTTCAAGTAGTTTTATAAAAAGAACTGTTTTAAAAGAATGATTCTTTTGGAAACCAGGCATCACTTTGGAGCATTTGCCTAAGGCTGTGGAAAAAAGCTAATAATGCTGTAAACAATGCTCAGTTTTTTGCACATTGTTTCACTTGATTAGACCTCAATGTATCATCAGGAGCCACCGGCATTTATTTTACATTCCCTGATAAGCCTGACAAGATCTCTCTGTTAAAAAACACTTGGGAAATACTTGAAAAAGTACAAAAATCATTTTAATCTTCTAATCATTTTTTCTTCAACTGTACTGCATAAGTCTGTCTGTATGTCAGTTTTATTTAATGAACTATTTGAAATAAATAAATAAATACATTTATTCAGCAATTAATCAAAATTGTCAATAAAATGCTTTATTTTATTGACAATTGCTAAACAAAAGTATTAATTTCTTTCTTTCAAATAGTTCATTAAATAAAACTAATTATAACCCAGCCAATTACCCAGCAGATTCCACAAGAGTCTGCTTACATGTCCGATTAGAAATCAGATTTCTTTCTTTCTTTTTTACTTTTTAACTTTTGAAGATATACACTTTTGAAGATTGCACATTTGCATCTTTTGGGGCCACTTGCTGGCATCAGACATGTCGACTTCCAGGTCTCTGCAAGCCCAGATTTCCCTCACTGAGAGACTGCTTAACCATGCAGTTATGTTCAGTGCGCAGGAGGCAGATGGTCTGGAGATTATGCTGAATATTCATATTGATCCGTGTTTTCCCAAACCTTTCAGCGAGTGTGCCGTAGTGGCATTTGGTAAGACACTGTTGACAGTGTACTGAGCTCTCCCAGGTCTGCCTTGCCCAGACCGGCTCTGACTACCACGACCCAACCCAATCTGCTAAAGTTAAAAGAGAGAGACAGAGGGCCAGCATTACATAAATTGTTCAGCGCCTTATGTAATGTGTCTAAGTAACCAACAGAGAAGTACTGGCGCTCACACCCACTCACGGGTGCAGACACACACACGCACACACACACACGCACACACACACACGCACGCACACGCACGCACGCACACATGCATGCACACACACACAAACACACACAAACACAACCCCTAAAGCTAGAAGAAACTCTAACCCATATTCAGGCTTTAAATAATGGCAACACCAGTCTATTCACCATACTCACACCAGGAGCCAGAGATCTGACGCTGTGAAGCAATGCAACATTCAAAATCACGAAAAATAAAATTAATAAAAAACAAGCAAGGGGTTGATGAGTCAGTGTGTTGTTCACTTCAGTCTTATTATACGACAGACCACTGACGGAATCTGAACAACACACATGAGCAAAGTAGCTTACCCGCACTTCCGTCCACTCACATTCAGATGTCAGCTGAAATTACTTGTTTAACAAGGCATGACAGTTTCTATGAGGGGGAAAAGACACATCTTCCCTCAACACCTACCAAATGAAAACAGATATGAACACCGGTTGTGTCCAACTATTGTGACTGAGGCGGATTAAAATAGGCCTGAAGGAAAGAAGCTTTTGGAGTATAAACAAAGTGAATCTGAACAGACATGAGCTGTCTTAAAGGGATAATTCACCCAAAAATGAAAACCCTGTCATCGTTTACTCATGCTCATGTTGTTCCAAACTCATATGACTCTTTGTGCTTAAAGGCATAGTTCACCCAAAACTGAAAATTCTGTCATCATTATCTCAACCTTCACTTGTCACAAACCTGTTTGAGTTTCTTCTTTCTTATGTTGAACACAAAATAAGTTATTTTGACAAATGTTGGAAGCCTGCAACCATTGACTTCCAGAGTATTTGTTTTCAAAGTATGGAAGTCAATGGTTACAAGTTTCTAACATTTTTCAAAATATCTTACTTTGTGTTCAACAAAAAAAGAAACAATTAAAGGTTTGGAACCATTTGAGTAATTAGCAAATTTATATATATATATAAATTTATAAATATATATATATTGAACTATCCCTTTAAGGAAAAAATTTGGGAGATTGTGCTAGCTGCTTTTTTTAATACAATAAAAGTCAATGCAAGGGCATCAAATGAAAATGTGAAATGAAAGTTTCCACTTTCATTGCATGGAAAAGAGCCACTTGCACAATCTGCTCATAAGATGAGAACAAATGCAAGAAAATTGAATGTGTTTGGAATGCAAAATTCGGGAACTGAATATTTATGTATGCATGTAATATTTGTATGCATGCATGTATATATTTTTTTATTTTTGTATTTTACTTTTTGTGCAGTAATTGTCATTTTTTTGTCACTTTTATTGTAAAAAGTAAGCAGATCTGCTAAAAATAACCATGATAAATAGCTTTCTTTTTTTATTTGCTCTGAACAAGTGAACATTACGAAGATACCAAATAGTTCTTTACCATATAATTATATTGATTGATTGTATGTCATACAATGGTGGTGTGTGACTGATGTCAACATTTTCATTTTTGGTGTATTTAATTCTTCTGTGGAACACAAAAGATGATATATAGCAAGCTGTGCAAGCTGGTTTGGATGATAATTTAATTTTAATTCAATTTAAAGTTTTGTTTCTACTGTGACACTTCATTCTTGTATGAAACACAAAAGAAAATTTAGTGGATTGTGCAAGCAGCTCTTTACCATGTTGTCTCTAATGATCGTCTGGTTTCACTGAATGGAAAAGAGCAGCGTGGACATTTTCTTTGTATTCCATGAAAAGGCACTGATTGTGATTAAAAGATGTACGAATTTTTATTAGGACAACATGCTACACTACACTCTCTTTTATTGTCTCATGTCTCATTCTTTTTTGGTGGACTGACCCTTTAACAAATTACAACATTGACAGTGAGTTCCTTTCATCAGAAAGAAAAAGCATCCTCACTTAGGTTCAGTTTCTAAAAATGGAACAAAGACAAACTATATAGAAAGAAAAAGTCCAGCCCTTCGCCGCTTTGATGTTAGAGGACTGATAATGTTTGAGTTATTTCTGTAAAAAGACATATTCAGCTGCACATTACAGGACCCATCTAATTGTCAGATGATAGTTGTTTTTTCAAAAGACTAAAAAATAAACTCTTCTTCCCATGAGCTCCCTGTTTATGTGGTGTCTCAGAGACCAGGGTAAATACAGCAGCCCTGAGGCCTGCAGGCCTGCTGCTGACAGGGCTTTACTAACAGGATCAAACACAGTGGCGGTAATGAAGGTGCTGTCATACTAAGTGAAAGAAAAAGGTGATTTTGCTAAAGTGACGGAGTAGGACACACCCTCTAAAATATGCTATAAGCTAATAACTAAGAAAAAGCAACAACTCACTGGAAGAAAAAAGCCTTGGGTCACAATGACTCTGAATGCTGGAGAAAGTTTTATGAGATCCTTTGGACCTTTCGTTTACAGCCATTTTTTCCACATACTCCTTTGAGATAATACTTAAAAGACCTGTTCACACATAATTATAACGATAACTATATTAGCATCCACACCAACGCACAGTAATGCTTGTTTATAAGAAGCGTGGGTTGCAGTGTTGTTGTCTGCTGCTTTAAGGTTCAAGTTGGGAGGATCCTGATTGGCTGTCAGTAGTTTCATTGTTACTCTTCTGAAAAAGAAAATCCTTCCAAGGATATGGTTATATCAATATAGTTGCTCTGACATTAGCTTTATAGCTTTGGGGTTGACTCCTATCTCCTTAAATATAAATGATCAGTCATACTTAGGACAGAATTCCTGCTATTAATAAACCACTAACTCTGACTTTTAGCTAAAGCTTTTTATATAACTACTTATTAACAGTTATTAAGGTAGTAGTTAGGTTTAGGTATTAGGTAGGATTAAGGATGTAGAATAGGATCATGCAGAATATGTACTTTTTATGAGTGCAAATAAACAGTCCATATCTTAATAATAGGTAATATTCCACTAGTTAATAGTGAGAATTGGTACTTTAACTAAAGTGTTAACCAAAGTGTCCTTTGGTGTGTGCACACTAACCTAGCTAACTGCTAAAATGTGATATTAGCCTTGCCATGCTAATCTGTGATGTCTGATGAACTTTTTTTGCATATTCCTCAACAACAAAACCTGCTTGAATGACCTCAATTATGATTGTCTTTGCATGCACAAAACCACTCAGCGGTGCTACTGTAAGTGAACGTCCCTCCTGTCTTCATAAGTTCCACCCCCCCTTCACACGCACTCCATTATCCTCAATCTTATTCTCTTTGTCCATCTGTTCTTTTCTCTTTTATTTTTACCTCCTTCCATCATCCACCTTCACTGCAGTGGCCTGTATTCGTTACACTGGTTTAAGGCTTTCAAAGCGAGACATGGACTGCATTGGCGTAAGAGCCTGTGGGGAGTAACATAAGCTGCTCGACTTCGATTCTAAATACATGCTCATGGCCCAGACGCTGCTGGGGATGTTGACCAAACGCACAGGGATGGGATAAGTTTTGTTCTATTTATGCACAGCAAACAGGCTAAAGTCATTTTTCTAATGACATGAACATGTAACATAAGCATGAACCATAGTCTCATTGGTCATTTGATTTCACCATGCCTTGGACTATAGATGTTCATGTGTCAAGACTTCAGAGAAAACTGAAGTCAAGTCTAAATGTGCATGTGTGTGTGTGTGTGTAAAAATGTATTTAATAAAATGAATTATTATTATAATATATTTAATTTGAAATAGAAAATATGGAAATTTAAATTTATTATTAGAATTAAATATTGTTTAAACTTTTAAATTTTTTTATGCAGTTTTGTCCAGACATCATCTAGGTCAACTTCCATTATTGCTGCAACAACTCAACTGCATTTAAACTGGGGCAACCTGGACAGAGAACTGGAGCACCAGCAACTCTTTCATCTGTCTGTGAAGTTTCCAGTCACTTTTTCTATAAGACAAATGGTATGCTAAACTTTAAAATAATATTCCAGTATTTGTCTGTTTGAAATTAAAGTAGTTCATAAAACTACTGTGTAATATTATGCTATTGTACCATTACTCATTGCTAGGGTGGGCTATATATACTGTAGTTATGGTGGAAAAATGAAGAGAACACTTAGTTTTCTCGCTTTATCTTGATAAAAGATTACTGATGTTTCAGTAAAATACTACTGATGACATTTATTCCAAATTCAAAATAAAACTTCATTTAGAATTTCTTTTAATGCATAAATAACAAAAAAAAAGTACATTTATATTCATAGCACAATACCAATGTGCTGAAATAAATATTGGGTAGAATAATCCTGATTCACCCACAACAAATGAACAAAATTTTTTCTTCTAAGTAAGGTTCTAAAAAAACTCAATATAAATGACAATATTATTTGGAATTTATAGAGTAAATCCTTTACAGAATAAAACAAATATTAGCATACACAATAAATGTTTTTATGATACACACAGCACTACTAAATCTAATGTTTAATCCAGTGTGTTGCTTGGTGTTTCTTTGTAACTGAATTTATTTAATTTTCTAGAAATGTCTATATTCTAAACTAAAATAACCTATAAGCTATTTATAAATAAAAGCATGCGAATTTGTGGAGATTTGAGAGACTACAGACACACACACACTCTAGTTTGCCATATCAAGCAGCATAACGAATGCACTTCTCAGTTTTTTTCTTCTAAAGATCCCCATGGCTACCGAATTCTTCTGGGTTGATAGAAAAGAAACTCATAAAGGTTCAGAACCACTTGAGGGTAAGTAAATAGTGAATACATTTTTGGGTGAATAATGCTTTTAAGTCTAACAACCTGTACTGTCACCTCAGGAGAATGGTGTCCTGGGATCGATTTCACCCCTGGTCATTTCTAACTGGTTAAACTGATAATGTTACAATTCACTGGTTGGTGCAATTTACAAGTTAAAACCCAGCCGGCACCTCCTAAATTGTACAAAGAAACGCACAAGCTCCTGGTATATTGATTAGCCTGAGAATCTAATGCCAGCACTTTGTAAGAGAAAAGAACACGTACACACACAGGTTGGTTTTCTGTGATTTATAAGGATTCTCCATAGGCATAATTTTTTTCCTACTGTAAATGCCGCTTATTATATAGTCTTACCCTACCTCTAAACCCAACCCTCACAAAAAACTTGTGGCAAATTTTAATGGTGGAAAAAACTGTTAAGTAGGATTTTAATCAGTTTTAAATTAAGAGGGCACAAGGCATGTCCTCATAAACCACCTCAACATTGTAATACCCAGGTCATACCCATGTCATTATACAAATTTTGGGTCCTCATAAATCACATAAACAAGCGCAAACTGCATACACAGTGATACACAGTCAGTGAAAAATATCTGAAACGACTCTGAAACACTCAATTGCAGTGCAACAATCTCAATCTCTCTGAAATTATGTAAACCCCCAGAACTGGGATCCTGCATTGACGGTCAAACGTAAATGGCCAATCAGAGTCGAGTATAGATTTACGGACTCCTCCACGGTCACCGGGCTGTCTGAGCCATGCGAGGCTACAACCACCCCTCCTTTCCTCTGCTGTGCTCGTCCCACACCCAGCACACTCGCACACCTTGCAGCAGGAAGAGGAGAGAGAAAAAAACTCCGCACGGTTGCCGAGGAAAATGATAACCGAGCACCTTGAGCAACTCAGTCAGTGAAGTTCCCGCAGCGCGTTCCATCAGTCAGGTGCGTTTCCCCATTGCGCTGTTTTCCACCATAAAATGACCTTTACTGGTCACCTTCAGCGGGAGTGCCATCCTCACTTAAACGCCACTGTGACTAACATAGCCACAAACAAAACGTCTTTCTTTCGAGTCTCGTGAGCGGCTCGCGACGTTAATTTAATTATTAGCGCGAAGATGCTGAGAGGATGGTGCGCCACTCGCATCCGGAACAAGCGCAATGCCCCTCCGCAAGGTGACCAGTGTGGGTACCAGTGCGAGAAACACACGCTCACCGAGGTGTTGGATGAATGTGAGATGTGTAAGATGGATGTGAGTGTACCTGGTTGGTTTGCCAACGAAATGAGAGAGAACGCGGTGCATTTTCTAAATAGGAAACACCTTGGGAAGTCATGCAGTCCAACACAATTAAAAAGCACAAGCGACGGACAATAGGCAACAGAACAGCTCAGAGCTGAGAAAACAAGTCATTGAGGATCATTCGACAACAAGTAGATTATTAAAGCTTCAATGCGGCTGAATGACAGCTATCAAACACCACGACAAAGAAATCTGCATTGGGAAAAAAATCACATGCAGGGACGATTTAACAGGATGACAGAGAGCGGTTGTTAATGATAACGAAGTGCCAACTGTTACCATGGCAAACAAATCCTGATTGGTGTAAATATCAATCAGGAGATACTCACCAGGCCATGCTCCAAGGACATTGCCGTGGTTTGTTGGGAAAAGAAGGTAGAATCCAAGAGCGACTGGATTCACTCAGTGGCTGTTATCATGTCGTCCTTTACCACCCAGGTGATCATCAAGAGTGTTTACAAGAGATGGAGATGATGGATCCTAAAATAGTGCAGTTGTTGCCTGGTTAGATGTACGTTCCGCAGAGGAAAAAATTTGAGATGGAGACATCGTTTTGAGATGACCGTCCCGACCAAATGTATCAAAAAAGGCAAAGGTGTTTGTTTTGTTTTCACGCTTCTTTCTTGAAGCTGTAAATGAAAGAGGTGGTAAAGCGTGGTGATGCAGTATTTGGGTTTTAAATGCGATGTGTGATGAGAGCCCCCTCGGTGAGCTGCGCGCTGAGGACCGTGGACGCAGCATCCGCGCGGGCTGCTATGCGCGCGGATGGAGAGGACGGAGAGGAGGAGGCGGGGGGACTCGATCTCTCTCTCTCTCTTTCTCTTCCTCTCCACCCTCAAATCCCTCCCACTCTGCTCCGTTACAGTGCGATCACGTCAGATCACACAACATGTCACATGCGCCGAGTTCAAACCTCAGAGTTGATGCATGAACAACAGATATATGCTTCGGGCCATTCACTAAGCAGGAGCATTTAGCCTGCGTTTTTTTAAAGGTGTTTAAAATTATTTTAAAATGGTAAACGTTCTATGAGACGTCTTAAAGAGAACTAAGAAAGTCAGTGTAATTTCATCATTGTGTTAGATTATTATATGCAAAAGCGTAAAGGATCAATGGTAGCAGTGCTGACTTGTGCTCAAGGTCAAGATCACAAGGTTTTCATACTGAATATTTGCACAAAGCTTTTAGTATTTAATACCCCAAAAAACATAAACCAGGATTACCATTGACGATTTTAAACGTATACACTTTTGAACCAAACATAAATTAGATATGATAAATAAATGGCATTAAGATGAGAATTTACTCTGGAAATGTGCATTACTGCCTAATATACAGTTAGTCCTCTGCATGCTGACCCACCAAGACAAACTCTACAGGACCCCCGAAGGTGTTGAGAGACATCAAATACCATATGAGTTACATTCAACTTCTATGTTAAGCGGTTCTTTTCTTTAACACTGAAGTTAGTTATAAAAGCAAACAAACCAGTGCAGTTTTATTTGCTGCTTAGAGATGGACGTGTTGAAGAAAGAAATGCACATGTTCTGCACAATTAGACTATATTTATTATTCTTATTCATACTACATAAATTTGGCTAGAAACTGCTGTTTACATGTAATACAATTAAAAGAAACATAGTAACTTCATGATTTGGCGAGTCAGTTGAGCTGTTCGATCCATACCAGCGTTGAGATTTCAGCAGAGGGCGAGCTCTTTGACATGACATGATCGTTTTGTACCATATTTTGTGAGTTTGGCTTCCCAAGGTGCCTTTGAACAGGTTTCTCACAAATCACCCCCATAACTCCTTTTTTGAAGACTTGGAACAAGACTAATCACATTAATGACCAACCCTGAATCCAAAACAGTGTATTTTAAATAAAGATGACAAGTTTGCATCCTCTTTGAAGACACCAAGCGGTGTGCCAAGTCTGCAACACATCAAATGTACATTCACATGAGTTTTCTGAGTTTCACTCTTCCTCCGTCACCTTGTTGTCTCACAGCCCATCCTGGTGCCATCAATTCTCCAGGTAAACCACACACATAAACATTTTTCCCTGTGGCATTAAAAGACTCACTGGACCAGGTGACCTTTTAACACTTCTCCAAAAGCTTGTGTGTCCGTTCTAGAACATGAATAGGGGTCACTAATTGGCCTGCAGCTACACTCTTCCAATAACAGTCATTAATTTTTTGAGACATGTTTTGTGACAAAGCATACAGAAGACCTACTTTTGGCTCAGACTAAAGAGGATAGTCTTTATTGCCTTCATGCATCAGTGGGTTTTGGGCACCAACACCTTAACACTGGTTTGTGGTTTGTATCTCTTCAGACCGCTGTTGGTAAATTCTCACCACTGCTGTCCTGGAGCAACCCATAAGCCTTGCTGTTTGAGAGATACTCTTGACACAGTTGCCTTAATCTCACAATATGGACCTTGTCAAGTCTTAACTCCTGGCCATTTCTGCTGCATCCAACACATTGCTATGAAGTGATCTTTGCTTCCCATCTAAAATATACCTAAAACATTAGCATGTGGCCTTGTTAGATGATCAATACTTCACACGTGACTGCTCATAATGTTTTGGCTCATCAGTGTATAAATACCACACTGAATAGTACATACAATTAAAGACAGAATTGTTAGCCCTGCTGTGAAATTTTAATTATTTTTCAAATATTTCTATAAAGAGAATATTATTTCCAACACATTTAGTGTTATAACAGTTTTAATAATAGATTTCTAATAATTAGTTTCTTTTGTCTTTGCCATGATAAAAGTAAATATATTTTATTAGTTATTATGCAGGATACTAGTATTCAGCTTAAAGTGCACTAACTATATTAATTAGGTTAGTTACGCTTAACTTAGGTTAGTAAAGCAAGTTAAGTTATTTAGGCAAGTCATTGGGCAACAGTGGTTTGTTTGTAGACAATTGAAAAAATTACCTATTGACCCAAAAAATTGACCTGTTTGTAGAAACTAAACAACATTTAAAAATCCAACCAAAAGAACAGATACTTTATCCCAGAATAAAAAAATATAATAGGAATTACTGTGAAAAATATTGCTTGCTCTATTAAACATCACTTAGGAAATATTTGGAAAAAGAATTCAAATTTCACAGGAGCGCTAATAATTTTGACTTCAAATGGAAAATCCATGGAAAACATGAAAAATCCATGGAAAACATGGATTTCCATGTTTTCAATCCACAGAACTATCACATCTTATTGAGCAAAGTAGCCAACAGCTGACAAGCAGTTTCTCGATTTCAACTGTTCATTTTGTTCAGATCTGTACCATAAATCCTCATGGTGTGCCTTGTTCATCTCATTTTTACGCTGTGTTTTTAATTCATAAATTCAGGCACCCATCACACCCACGCAGGTGTAATCTTCTAGCTGTCTCCACGCATACAGAGCTCAAATCTAATAGCCCTAATGCAGGAGGCCTCTCAGACCAGCGAGGAAAAGCTTTTATGTGTTGACGAGTGCTCAAGTGTGCTTCTCCCGAAGCCTTCATATGCAAACACACATACACACATGCTTTAAATGCTCTCCACCAGATGCGCATTAACTGGAAAACAGAGAAAAATACCAAGACTTGGATCATGTTTTAGTCGGTTGCACCTAGTCCTATATTGTACACTCCTAAAGCTAAGCTTGCCACGTCTACACCGACAATGTTTCATTGTCCTTGCAACTAAAAAAATAGGCTCATTTTGCATGCCTGCACTCTTTAACGTTGTATTTTTCTTCCCTACTTGTGCTGCTCATACTGAAATATTTGTGAGGCACGTCCGGGAAAGTAAAGAGAAAGTTTCCGATGAGGGCTTGTATCTATAATTCAAAGGTGAGGCTTTAGGAGATGGCTGTCCCTCTGGGAGCCGCCGTGCATTAGCCCTGAAGGTAGTGAAGCCCAGCCTTGGAGCCCAACCTAACAGATGGAGTCTCTCACTGTCAGTCAAAACGCAATCCGCCCAATCGCATGTTACATCTCCTCGCTTTACTGAGGAACTCCATCCAAAAGCTACCCGGGTGAGACTGTTCCATGTCTGTGAACTCCAACTCACATATCTGGGATTCAGCATGAACGTTGGTGCATTTAAAAGCTCTCTATCCTGGGATGGAGATTAGATATGAAGCATTTTACAACAATCTCAGTACAGTGGTTGTGCAGAAAGCCATTTTAGACCAGCTACAAAGCAGTGAAAACAGTCATTTCATCACTTTTTGAAAAAAAAAAAAAGATTTCACAAAACAAATTCAGCCATGCAGCTTTGGGGCAGAGTAAATAATGATTTTCATAAAAAAAAAATTTGTTTCTCTACTTTTCTCTCAGATAATCAACCAATTTGCCCTGAAAGTATAACTGTAAAGATACCTATAATCAAAGTATGAATAACAGGGGGGTTTGACAAGATGTCAGCATTTAAGATAGTGGAACACCATTCACACTGATCTGTAGCTTAAATAATATTTAGTTAATAATAAAGTAGTAAGTTAATAAAAATATAAATGCGACCCTCCCCATAATGGTTCATACAATGCACAATCTTGTCTAGCAGGGACAGACAAAAGTGTGGCAGCGCTCTGAAACTGTCAGATCTAGATTGTGATAAACACTGTACGTGTTTAAACACTGTACTTTTTTCTTGTAAATTAGGTGTTTGTATATGTAAATGTATATAAATCCAGAAAGTAAAGTAAAAAAAGACCACCTGTCACTCATAGTGTGTATTTTAAGACACTCGCACATATATGTTAAACAGTACATCAGAAAGCAGGATATTTCATGATTATCCGTTTATAATAACAAAAGATGGAAACTTGCTAAAATCCTGTTTGTCAAAAAAGGTTGTCTTTGAGAATCAAATGACTGTTACTGTAATCTGTTCATTTTTCCTCATTACAATGAAAACTCAAATGTTTAATTAATTAATGAGATAATGGCATTAAATATACGAATTTGGTTCACTAAAGTATGCTCAAGTATTACATAAAGTTCTAAAAAAGTTGACATTATCATTACAGTTGAGGTGTAACTCTCTTTTTGACAATTTTGAGGAAATGTTTTCCTTGGGAGTAATCATCATTGGTGTTGGTGGGCCTTTAAAGGGATAGTTTACGCAATAACTTTAATTCTGTTATTCACTCACCATCTATTTGTTCCAAACCTGTTGGAGTTTCTTTTAAAGGTTTGGAATCACTCAAGGGTGAGTAAATGAGTAAATGTTTATCTTTGAGTGTACAATCCCTTTAGCTAGTCTGGTTCTAGATCCCCCTGCACTTCTTTGTCTCTAATTGGGCTGTAAATACAGAAAAATACATTACAACAACTTAATTTAGCTTTTCTTAAGCACTGTCTGAATTGAGCATCAATAGTTTGTCTCTTTGAGAGTTGATTGATTTGGCTGCAATCCCAATTCTGGCAGGAGTTCTGATGTCAAGAGAAGAAAGGTGCAGCATCTTTGGTCTGCAACAGATATTGTAGTACTTCCAAAATGGGAGCAATCCATATACAGAAATAGGCAGAGAATGGAGGACTGGATTGTTTGCAGGTTGGACGGTGTATTGAAGTATCAGAACAATTTGAGCAATGACGCAAAGCTATTTTTCTGGTCAAACATGCCTGTACAATGAATTGCAGATTGAATGGCTCATTCACCCAAAAATAAATACCCTCATGTTGTTTCAAACTTGTCCGACTTAATAGTTGAACATTTGCCCATACAATGAAAGTCATTGGGGACCAGCGGGTAACCTTCTTTTCAATGCATGGGCAAAAATAATGCAGACTTTTTTCAAAATAACATCTTTCTTGCCTCATGTGAAATTTACAAGAATTTCTTTTAATGTAATTAAATAGATTTCTTTAATATACTGTACATTGTTATAATCTACCATTCACTATATTTTTCAAATAATAAAGTTTATATTTTTTTGGAGATACGGCAGTAAATCCATCTCTAGTGTTACAAAAAATATAAAAATTTTAATTACAATTTTTTTATTTATCAAGGAATCTTGGGAGAAAGAAGTACACTCATTTTTGCTGCTTGTTCAAACTACTTATTTAAAATGACCTGAATCAACACAATTCCTGAGTTGATTAAGATGAATGATTAAGTTAACAATCAATTTGTGTTGAGACAACATGAAGAAATTGTGTTGAACCCAGCATTTTTTACAGTGTATCACAGTTTCAAGTCAGTCAAATTTGACTAAATTAATATGTGTGTTTATATAATCATTTAGATTTACCAAGAATAATAAAAGTGGTAAAATTGTCAGTGCATAATACCTAATGAATTATATCTATAATAAACTACTTCTATATATAATAAAGCATTACCTAAATCATTTATCTAATACACACAATATTGAACGATTGTTTTACTCTTGACTAAAACGAAAATGAAAAAAATATCTGTTTAACCTATGTCATTTTGTGTTTAACAGAAGAAAAATCATTTTCATTTTTGTGTAAATTATCCCTTTAAATTCCTATGAATCTGAAACCTTGTTTACTATTTTTTCCCATTCCAAAATTGCTTTAACATATCAGTTTGTCAAATATGGCAATGCCTTAAAAAAGCGCCATTTACCACGTAAAGAAGAGAAGAAAATGGAAGAGAAGAATATTTAAAGAGAAACCTTAAATGCTAGAAGAGTTTGGGATGATTTGTAGTTCGAGGCAAAACAGATGAAAGACTGCAAGCTGGACTCCATGAGAGGGAGGCACAAACCTAAGGATGTAAACGAAGAGGCTTGCTTCCACACAGGATAAAATCTGGGAATTAGAAACACAGATTGAAAAAGGAGAACCAAGAGAGATGGCAAAGAGAGAGTAAGATAGAGCCTCAATCAATCCCAAGCTTCCTATTCCCAGCACTCAATCCCATAGTGAGGGCCATGCTGATGTTTTATTGATGGAAGAGAATCCGGCTGCACATGTACCCTCTACATAATTCATGATGCCCAGCATTAGGGCCTGCCTGCTGAGAGATGTGTGTGTGGAAATGTGAGAGAGTGTTTGTGTGTTTGTAACTGTACGCGTGTGGCAAGGATAAGCAGGGTGAAGCAGGAATGTTTTACCAAATATATTCCTTAAAAACAATGTGTGCAAAGGAACTTCATCCTTTGTGACGGTGTGATTAACAACAGACTTTTAGTGGCTTTGATAATTAGTTAAATGTCATAAAGTACCATCATTTTGGCACCATATATTAATTTTAAAAAAGTAAAGTAAAAATTTAAATGTTCTTTTTTAATTTATTACAGCGGCCATACATGTGAATTTAAGCAATAAAGGGATAGTTCACACAAATTTTAATTGCCATCATTTACTCATCCTCCACTTGTTCCAAGGCTATTTGAGTTTCTTTCTTTCGTTAAAGACAAAAGAGGATATTTTGAAAAATGTTGGAAACCTGTAACCACTGACTTCCACAAAATGTGTTTTATGGACGTCAATGCTTACAGGTTTTCGGGTTTCTTCAAAATATCTTCTTTTTTGTTCAACAGATGTAAGAAACTCATAAAGGTTTGGAACCACTTAAGGGAGAGAAAAAAGTGAGTACATTTTCATTCTTGGGTGAACTAACTTTTTCATTGTCAATGTGTGAACAACTTGTAATGAATCTGATCAACTGGTCATACTGGAGTGTAATCTAACTATACATTTATTAGTTTATGCATAGTTAGATTACCACTACAATACGTTAGTAGGGCTGGGCGATTTGGGCAAAAATCTAAATCTCGATTAATTGAACGTTTTAACTCGATTGCGATTTTACGTCGATTAAAGGTGCAGTAGATGATCTGCCAAAATGCTAACGGGTTAGCATAATATCTTTGAAACACAGTCCCTCCCCTGCCGTCCAAACCACGCCTCCTGAAACACGAATGCGCGCGCCTTAAAGATGACAGCAGACAACCCACTAGTTCATGTCACTCGCCAGTTAGAAATGTAGTTAGTGGTTGGCCGGCGCTTATTACTATTACACTTATTACTAAGCCATACTCATAGATATATACTTACATGCTATTTCAGACCGAATATTCAAAGTAGCATGGTAAACAATATAGGGACCGCGTCACAGGGTGTCATTGTTCAAAAATCAACCAATGTGATGTGAATATAAAACTAACTTCAACTCAGTAAAGCAGGCTAGGCGAAATAGCGCTATTTACTTATGTTTTGTTGTTAAACTAAATAAAAATCTGCATTATCGATGTTGTAAACGGTCCCTGAGCAACACTTCTGTGCATATAACCCATTCCTAACACAACACAATCTACATCAGTTTTGCGTGACTAAAATAGTTTTAAAACATAAAATTACCTGTCTAAAAGAAATACTTCAGCCATGGTCTCATCCTTCCTCCAGCGTTCAAAAGTTACTCCAATATTGATTCAGGATTTTAAAAAGTTTTGATTCAGCATTTGATTTTACCGCGAATGTGATTGTCTTGTGTGCACATGAACGCGCGGCCAATGACGGATCTGTGTGAACAGAGATGCGCCGTTGTACAAATCTACATTTGTTGACAGACGGTTTGTGCTACTTATCAGAATTATGGGAATTGTCGGCGCGACAATATTTAATTTAATGAACGTTTTTTAGTTTTATGCCTTACCCAGAATATAAAAATACATATAAATACATCTAGATCATTTACTTTAATCATTACCATTGGACTTTCAACCAGCACAACAAAAATGTTTCTGAAGACAATCACCTACTGCACCTTTAATGAACGATTATTTTATTTATTTACTTAAATTTTCTTTGCCCTCATAGTTCACTGACAGGTTTTGTACAGTAAATATGCTTGCATATTACAAGTGAGAGATTTTTGAATTTACTTGATTTTAAAATAATTGAAGGAAACACACATAATATACTATTAATGTTGAACAACTGAAATTAAAACACACATTGGCTAAAATGAACAGGTTTTTTTTTCTTATAAAAAAGTGAAAATAAATAACTTGCACTTTTGGAAACAAAATAAATTATTTTGAACGTTTTTCATATTAAAAGTAGAAAATAAGCATTATCTCTTCTGAATAAAATAACTCTTATTTATCCTGTAAATAATATTTTAAACAGTGCATTTCTTGCATCTTCTGTAAACAAATATTTTAATGTAAATAATCATTTTAATGTAATGGAAAATATGCAATCTCATGCGTGTCTGGCGCAGCTTCCAATCACCATTAATGTAATGCAAAGTAAGGCTCAAGAATGGGTCCATCGTACTTGACCAGAGATCAGATGTGGCTGCAAAGTGCGGAACATTTTTCAGTTCAGCAGCTAAATTTGTACAACATGTCTTGTACACGAGCGGGGCCACATGACTCCAAACAGAGTAGGGAATGTAATTGAAAAAAAAATCGACCTGGAAAAATTAAAACGATTATAGGTTCTGAATGTCGATTTCGATTACTTTCCGATTAATCGCCCATCCCTATATGTTAGTTACATATAGGTTTTTAAAATTGCTCTTAAGTCCAGTGTTATTATCATATTACCATGTTGTGTTCATAGTCTATGTTGGTTACCATTTTTCTTTTTTTTTCATGCAAATGTTTAGGTGAACGCTCAATTAGAACACTCAGACACAAGTGAAAAAAAGACCGATTTCAGTTGAGTTTCTAAGGTGTGGAATGCTTAAATAGTAAAGAGTATTTGATGAGAGGCTGAAGTGGGTGCTGATGTCATCAAAACTTTGATTCATATTGGCAGATGTAAGAAATCGCAAGTTTTGAATGCTTATATTCTTGTAAAAGTGAGCACACTAGCTTGTAGATAAGCTTAAGACTTACATAATGATACTAAAACACAAAACATTTAACTACTGATAATAATGCAACCTTAGATGTTACTACTTTATATGTAGAAATTAACACTGGCCAAGCTGAAAAATAAATAGAAAATAAAATGAACAGTTCACCCATAAAAAAATAAAAATAAAATAAAAACTCAATCCATCCTTGTTGTATATGACTTTTTTTGTAAGAAGAACACAGCCAATTTTTATCCTGGCTCTTCCATGCTGTATAATAAAGTGCACATATACATCATCTATAACGGCACTACTATATACATATAAAAAAATTAAATAAAAAAAGTAAATTTTCATGTCATGCTGACAAATTAATAAAGCATTAACAAAACTTTAGAGATGATGAATTTATGCCAACAAATGTCAATGTCTGAAACATTCTTAAGTGAATTAATGCCCTAAACCTTACTGATTTTATACACAACAGATTAATGATGCACAGAGCAAAATCTGAAGCTAAATGATCTCTTAAAAAGCAGTTGCAGTCACCGGTCAACACAATTCAATTAGCTACAGGCGAAACAGCTGTTTAACATTAGCAACCACTGCTTTGGTAAATTATGGCAAAATTAGTACATTTTCCCGACCACAATTATTTGATGTGCTGAGGTTGACAGGTGTGCTATAATGGAGTTTCACATTTGTATGTTTCAAAGGCTACCTCCACAATAGCAGTTGCCATAGTAACTTATTAAGATCCACTCCAGAGCGATGTCCTGACCTGACAAGATCCAGAAATTTGAAGTAGAACATCATAGATGGGGGAAAAAAAAAAAAAAATTAAAGAAAGTGTATTTTCAGGTGCTATTTTGAAAATGCATTCGTGCGAATAAATGGTTTATTAGGAATTATATTGTAAAATACAAACCTGCCTGTCAGTTCATGTTCATTGCTAGCATGTTCAAACCTAAATAACAGTTGTTTTTGAAGATTTGCTGTAATAAAATGGTGGTGCTTTGCTTTACAGCATACAGTAAAACTGCTTTAGGGAGTTACATAAAAGAATTCTACCGGGACAAGTTCTGTAGGGAGAGGAGGACAGTAATTAAATTAGAAAATATAAAAGAAATGGCCCAGATCTAGCCACATTATCTCACAGTTTAGCTCAGGGGACAGGAGGGATCTTCTTTTGTTTCATTCTTCCTTATAGCAGCTATTTCACCTCTTTTGTAATTTCTCTCCCCCTCTTCAAGAGGAAAAACAGCACAAGGTAAGAGAAGAAAGTAGGTCGGTGGCTGTGAATTGATTGATGTGGTGTGGCTTAAGTCTGGTTTTCATACAGCCACTTAAATCCCCCTCATCATTCTTCATTCTCGCAGAGACTTTCTCAACGTTGATTTTCTGTTATGCAATTAACATGTACAGCACATTGGCCTACATCACAATGTCAGAAAAAAGAGGCTTCACTGAATGTGTAGACCATCGTCACAAAACGTCTGTGCAATATGTACAGAAAAGTGTGTGGGTTTCCATGTCAGCGTTTTAGTTCCCGTTTGATTTATTTATTTTTTCTCTCAGGTACACTTGGCCTCCATGTCGTAGAGCTGCAGTAATTCACTCATGATGGTCTCAATTTGAGCCTTGGTGATGTCTCCACAAACAACCTGCAAAATGAAGCACAAAACATCAATACGGAGCCCAGAGTTTGGCCCACCTGCATGCTATTTCTGAGATGACTACTAAATTTTAGTTTTGAGGCAATTAATAATTGAATCTAGTCACATTTAGATGTGTTCATTTTGAATGTCAGTAAAACAGCTACCAGGGCTTCAGACTCCATCTAAAGGTTTAAATGCAGCTAAAAGAAAATAAATGTAGTTTCTTGGTAAAACTTTATTAGAGGTCACATTGATGCCGCTACCAATTTGCCTGGCAACTGTTAAACAGCTGTTTTGGTTAAAACATTTGAACAAAACTGTTTAAAATGCACCATGCAAACTATTTATCAGATTTAAACCTGCCAGAATCCTGTGAACCACTGCGAATGGCACAATCAAATAAAAAATTATGGAGAAATACAAAACTATTGATTTAAAGTGGATGATACATACATATACACGTCAACTTTTAATACATATATTTATTTTAATATATTTGGGTATTTTGATAGTTTGGAGAAAGCGTCATTCACAGTGAACGATGGCATTGTTGCAGAAATATTGGTTAAACTCATAAAATTGCAGACATATTAAATGTATTTTTAAAAGTAGTGTTTTTGTTCATTTGTATTCATACTAAATGACTTCAGGCTACTTTTGTTGTAACAAGTAACACAAAAACTATACCATTGCTTTTTACCATAGTAGTTTGGTGAAATGCATATTTTATTTCTGGTTATGATATACAAATATTTGATAATATGAAAGGCTAACTGTTAATAAAACAAAATACATTTTAAACTAATGTATGTAAATTACATACAATACAATTACATCCAAATCCTCAAGCTGCTGTCAAATGAGTATTTTTAAAAGGCAAAACTTATAACATTATTATTTTATTACATGGGTGGTGTCACCAAATCAGGTGCTTGTTCCACCATCTGTAGAATGCTCTACTGGAGAATGGTCGCACAATTATTTAACAAATGAATGTATTAACTGAAACAAAGTATTTATACATTCCTATGAAAACAAATCTTTGAAAAATATAGCAAAAAAAAGAGAAAGAAAGAAGATGCCTGTGTGACAAAGTTTTTAAAAGTGTAAACTGTACATTAGTTATATTTTCAACCATTGTTTTATTTTTTATTTATTGGGTAAGCCAACTAGAAATAATGTGATGTCATTTGATCATTTGGCTTATATATATATATTAGCTTGACCTCACCTTATAACATATTTGGGTCCATGCTGACCGAGAAAAGATCTTTTTTTTTTATTATTTAAAAATTTTATATAGATACTTTTTATTTTATTGTATTTCAAGTGGCCCAGCCGGAACTCAAACCAGCGACCTTCTTGCTGTGAGGCAACAGTGACTACTGACCACTGAGCCACCAGTGCAATTTAATTAAATTAAATTAAAGTGTAATTCTCAGATTATAGGTTCTTATAAATTTAATACAATGATTAAGTCAAATAAAACTTCTTATCAATATTGAAAAAAGTAAATATATTGTAGTTTTTTGTGTGCAATTAATTTTGATTAATAGAAAAGTTAGTTAACCAAAGTAATATGGTAAATACATTGCAATGTAAATATATTTTCACTGAATAATGAGAAATTGCTAATTAGATAAAATATGACTTCAGTTGAAAAATAATAAAGGTTATTTGGGTCAAAATGCACCTTGAATGCAAAATTAATAAACAGAAATCCTTAATTACGAGGGTAATAAACCATTTTAACACATCAATACTGTTAACATTAAAAACTCATTTATGACCACTGATTATAATTATCCCAATACTGCACACAAAAATTGATATCAATTTGAATCAGATAGGCTTGGATTCAAATTGATTGATTTATGCATTAATTTAAATTAATTTTTTTTTTTTTTTTGCATAAGTCAGATATACCCAGTTCCCACTCTAAATAAAGACTCTACATGTTTGTCAGATGTTCTCTTCTTAACTAAAAATACGATTAATTCCCAGAACAAAATATAATGGATACCAGGAATTATGCTGCAAGCTTCAATGAACCTTCAGAAAAAATTATTATGTTATTAAAGCTAGAATATTACAACTATTAAACTGTTCTCATAGACAGAGTTCTAAGAAAATGAAGTCATTCAAGTGGCTTTAAGAGCCCTTTAAATGTTTTTTTTTGGTAGTCTTTTTAAATACTACTTAGGGGTGTCACCAAGGGAACGCAACTAGTGTGCAAGACAATGCCATTTTTCTCAGACCAGGCAGCAACCGTTAGGTGCTCCTATTGCCATGGGAACAACTTCCAGCACTCTAAAGGCTACTGCAATCGTACTGCTACTGATGCCTGATCCGACCCTGGCATCAGTAAGGCTCAAACTAGTCAACGTTCAGGCTTGGTGACTCAATGCAGGCACAGCAGGACATTTTATTTTTCTCCACATGACAGTGTAAAAGTCGTACCTGCCACCATTCTAGTTCTCCTCTGGGGAGCTGCACTCCATATGTCTGGAGAGCAAGATAGAGGGCGGTGAGGGCAAGGTGTTGAGGCTGATGGCAGACACATACAGAGCCATGGTAACTGTCTTTTAATACAGCCAGAGCTGTCTCTGCAATGGGGGTTCGAGACCAGGCATGGCGGTTCAGGAGACTTCTTACAGAGAGCAGGTAGTGCAGCAGGTACTGGGACACAACGAGAAGTTTGTTAGAAGAGGTAAAAAAAAATTGAAGCACAGTATTATTTGAAAAAAGGTTGCATTGACTAATTTATTAAATGAGGAGAATGAAAGTAATAAACTTATAGAGTTTTGGCACTGTGCAGAAAGAAATGTCAGTCAGTGATACTACTTTAAAGCAGTGTTATTGTAGTATTACATGTATATTTATTTAGTTTTAACACATACACATATATATACACACACACATACATATACATATATATATATATACACATACACATATATACGCTTTCTTCACCGTAGTTCAGCGGGTGCAATACAACATAGTCTACAACTGCAGCCTCAGACATTATGGTTCGTATCCATGCAATGGAATAGCACTTCAGATCAGGGGCGCACGTAAACAAACACACACATTCACTGAACGATCTCCTGGAGACTCATCGTCACATCATCATCACGGAACACACGTTTATGCTGTCCGGGAAAAGCAGATTTTTTTTTTTTATGTTCGCGTGCGGTATCAAACTCCATTAAAACAACTCTCTCCTATCAGTCCTTACTTTACATTCACATGATCGCATCCAGTAGCTCAGAGTGAGTCATGGGGGCATAAATGAAATCTTGCTAAATGAAAGTGACTCTGATTTATTAAATTAAATACAAAAAATTACATTTTTGTTTTTTGAAATTGTACAGGGGAGAAGCCAGTCAGTAGAGTTTCTAGCTAAACATTTAGCAGTGTTTGCATGTCCTTTACGACATATAATTAATTTAAATATAAATAAAATGGCATTCATTACACTTTTTAAAAAGCACCTAAATAGTTTTTTCTATTTTGTGATTTTTTTTCTAGTTCAATAAAAATCTATTTTCCATTCATATATTAGCAAATATTTTGCTAATATTTAAAATTATATATAAAAAGATTACTTTCCATTCACATAGGCTATTAGCAAAATATTTAACAGTGTTTGCATGTCCTTTATTGCGTGTAATTCATTAAAATAGAAGTAAAATAACATTCACTACAAGTTGATTAAAAAAAAAAAAGCACCTAAATAGTTTTGCGGTTTGTTTTTTTTCTTCAGTTGAATAAAAGACTATTTTCATTCATATATTTCATCATTGAGGATTTCTTAAAAATAGTGTAAAAATCTCATCTTGTCTCGTGAATCCAATCTCGTCTCGTGGAGTAGCCGGCATCTCGTGTATGTGTATATATATATATATATATATATATATTAATACTTACATTGTATAATTACTACTTAATAAATGGGTTATATTTGTTTAAAGCTAGTCATTTTAATAATTCAACTACTTCAGTTTCAACTTCAATTTCACCTAATGTTTTCATATTTTGAGTTGGGTTTTTTTTCAACAGTTTTAATTTATAATACTAACCCTGGTTTAAAAAGTACACATGGAAAAACACCTTTTTTATAATTAATTTCACAAAAGCAGTCCTTTCTATAATTAATTTCACAAAAGTAGTTCTTATTATTGTAAATTCATTGAAGCTCACTATTTTTAAAACAATTTCATATTGTATTGTTTTGCACTCAAGACACATTATACATTAAACTGACTTTAATCTGCCTAGGAAACCCTAAAACATTAAACATTTGATTTCAGAATATATCAGATTTTAAAAATAGCCTACAACTACGGGCATTACCTTATGTGGATGCTCAAATGTCACTTGAAAGTTCAGCTGTCGAAGGATGAGGAGCTCACATTGCACAATACTGTCCCTCAACTCCCAGAACTTCCCATTCAGTTCTAGTGGTTCACTATCAGGGTGAAAATACCTGGATCAAAGAAAAAACACAAGTGAGCTAATATACATGGACTTTACACAGCTACCAATAACCCCTCTGCTACCTGTGACAGACATTGATGATATCTCTAGTCCTGAGATGCTGCTCTTCCACTTTGCCTGCGAGGTAGATGGCAGACATGGCTACTAGATAAGGCTCATAGACCTGCAAACTGGCAGACTGGAAGAACCTGTGATACAGCACACATGCAGTAGCCATGGGCACAGATCTCATGCCCAACTTCACACCTACACGTACAAAATATGAGATAAAGTCAGTCAGAAACAAGAACACATCCTTGGATAACAAGATTGAAAAAGCGCGCAGCTGCAGTATTACCATACATTTCTTAAAGTTGTTTAATATGAAAAACATAGCCCAAAACACATTTCATAAAAATACAAATACCTGTTTCGGTGATAAAGCGACAAACTCTGAAGTGTGTTTTGGAGTATTCCACATCTTCAGCACTTCCTCTGCCTCTCGCTTCATTGGCAGCTGCAGATGTTGACGCGTGCGCGCTCATTTTACGTCGTGCAGCAAGCTGCTTCGTTTCAAATCGCGTCTATCGGTTTACACTCCTTGTATGCATTCCGTCTGTAAACCTTACAACTATTTCATTATCAGAAGTCGTTTGTACTACTACGCTGAGCACGTTTATTGGGACTTTTCTTCGGCGGGTCGTACGGCGTCCCATACAGAGCTCTACTGGTCTGCAGCGCCTCTAATGTCCGGGAAGCTGTAACTGTACGACGAACGAATGAAAGATAATTAATCAAGTAGAAAATGTTTTATTCAACTGTATAAGAGATTATTTAAAATATTCTTTGATACGTGGTTATTTTAAACTGCCAAAGAACTGATAAGAGTGAGTGAACTCCTGTCTCCTGATGTAAAACTGTATTTTTTTACCCCTGATATTTAAAGCCCTGAAAGGTTGCTAGGAGACCACTGCCAACACAGCCGTGAGGAAACATGTCGACAGGTTACTCTGCAAACCAGGTGCTGAAAGTGTCGTTTTTTTATTTTATAATTTTATTTGATAATTACGGTTGAATTAAGTTATATTGACATATTTAACTTTATGGTGATTTTTGCAGTACGAAGGCGCTTTTAAGTCGCAAAAGCTCCAGAACTGGACCATCCCAAAACAATTCAAAGAGGTAACAGTCAATCTCATTGTAACGTTAAAAGCATTTAATCTAGAATTAATGTCAAATTAACATTAACTGTTTGTGAAAATGTTTGCAAATTAACGTTTAAATAACACTCTTTCGTGGTTTTATAGCATTAAATATCGCTAACGTTACTGCCACGTTTCTTAAATTATAATATAACCTTACCAACGTCAATTTTTTTCAAATTTCTTAACTAATAATTATTTTACATACATAGAAAGCATATTAAAGACAAGCGAAGTGACTGCTATTTTGTTACTAGACAAAAATATGAGTAAAATAAATGTAACAATGGTGCCATACGCCATAACAGAAATATAACCTACATAAAATAATTATTCTGAACTTTACTTAATAAAATATATAAATAAGTGATTATACAAAAATGTTAAACAAGACACTTTCTAATCGAATGGATGGTGTGTATGTATTACACTTGTTTAGATGCTTGAAAATGACTTGTCTTTGACCTTCATGCTACTGTTATCAAACTTAAAATTTTGTGCACAACAGATTGTGTAAACATTACATCTATTCTTTAATAAAAAAAAATTGCTTCAAGTGCCCCATTTCCATTAGTTGACACATTTATACAAACTGCACAGGGTGGAGAGAATTACCCTAACCAGTTCATACTACAAATACTTTTGCTCGGTCTACTTACTTTCTTTTTATTTTAAAGAGACCATCAGCAGCAGAAGGCTACACTACATTTATAGCCACAGACCGTGGCCACCTTCTACCTGGTGTGAAAACAAAGGTTTGTTTTGAAGATTTGCTTAAGCTTTGCAAACAATTACCATGCTTAGATATTTAACTTTTACATTACTGTTTCTTTATTAGCATCGAAGTGCATGGCCAGCATTCCAAGGCACATGGGATTTACCTCGTCGTATCCCTCCTGTTTCTCTGAACCCCACTGCTCGCTCACAAGTGGGCCAGGACCACCTCAGGACCTGGGGACAGATGAAAATCACAACAAAGCAGGCTCACGAGGCCCCTGGTGACAGTCTGGCTATAAACAGAAGCTCTCATGATGTGGTGGGTATTTAATATCTCCAGCTTTCACTCACTGGCCACTTGTTAGGTACACATAATGTGAATCTCCTCCTTAACCACATGCCGAAATGCTCTATTGGACTGAGATGTGGTGACTGTGGAGGCCATTTGAGTGTAATAAACTCATGGTCATGATCAAGACACCAGTTTGAGACCATTTGACTTAGCAGAAATCAAAACTGATCAGACTAGGATTCTAATCTTCTATTGACCAGTATTGGTGAAACTGAGAACTGTAGCCTCAGTTTGCTGTTGTTAGCTGACAGGAGCATCACAGCACACATCACTGCTCTTCTGCTGTTCATCTGGTTCAAGGTTTGACGTGTTGTGAATTCAGAAATGCTCCTTTGCAGTCTTTGGTTGTAACAAGTGGTCACTTCAGTTGCTGTTGTCTTTCTATTAGCTGAACCAGTCTGGTCACTCTTTTCTGACCTCTGGCATCAACAAGGCATTTTCACCCACTTAACTGCTGATAATTTCAGAGCATTCTCTGTAAATTTTAAGAGATGTGTGTGCATGAATATGCCAGCTGATCAGCAATTTAAGAAATACTCAGACTTGTGTGACACCTACACATTTAAAAGTCACTTAAAGGGTTAGTTTACCCCAAAATGAAATTTCTGTTATTGATTACTCACCCTCATGTCCTTCTAATCCCCTGAGACCTTTGTTCATAAAACGAGAACACAAATTAAGATCTTTTAGATTGAATCTGAGAGCTTCCTTATCCTCCATAGACAGCAACAGACCAGAGATGTTCAAAGTCCAGAAAAGGAACCAAAAACAGTCAAAACATGTGACTTCAACTGTAGTATATGAAACTCCAAGAACACTTTCGTGTGCCAAAAACCCCCCTATAAAAATTATTTTGTTCGCCTATCTTATCTTCCTTCTCAGGTTGTGACACTTGCATGTTCTTCTTCTGACTCTAATGGCAATATGTTGTACTGCTCATAGTAAGCACACCCTGAGGCAGCGGAAGAGTATAGACCATTTTGAGGGATGTAAACAAAAACAATGGTCCCAGCGTATTTCCTGTTTCACACTTTTATTTTCTATAGCTTCCACGAATCCAATAAGAGCCACATATTGATAAATAATGTTATGACAGCTGTTTTAACATTAAGTTATGATTGAATTGCCTCTTGTTACAGTTATGAAATAGTTTGATAACAAGCAGGAAATGTTCATGGGCCAATGACATCACCACATTGAAATGGTCTATACAAAGTAGTTTTTACAGTTTTTTGTTTTTGAATCTTTGAATGATTACAGTTCAACCACTGAATTGAGAAGTGGCCAGTGAGTGTATGATTTAGTGTTGTAAAAAAAAAAAAAAAAAAAAAAAGCTTTTTTTTTTTTTTTTTTTTTTTTTTTACTGATTCCATCCAATCAATGTTCTTACAGCAAAACATAAATGTGGATCAGCCTGAACAGTCAAAAATATCCAGTGACCCAGACAAAAATCAACCAGAGAGGCCTAAATCACAGCATATCCAGGACCCGTCAAGACCAACAAGCCAGCAAGCCCAGCCTATTCCAGAAAACCTTAATGAAAACCAGTCTAGAGCAGCAAGTCAACACAGCCAACAGGCTCCATCCAGACCAGCCACTCAGCAAAACCAAGCTGAAATCAGACCACCAACCCAGAACAGCAGACCAGCATCTCAGGAAAAATAACACCAATTATAATCAGATCCCCTGCATGGGCAGTTATAAAAGTTCTTCCATGAAATGGCATTACGTAAGTGCAACACTTCTTTGAAAAACACTTTTGCTTCACCAGATATTATTTTCACATTTCCGTTGATTTAGAACTGTGCTCTCAGGTTGTGCATAACGTGTGTCAGAACACATTAACTGAATTGTTTCAATGAAGCTAAAGCTGATTAGTTTTACTAAATGGCTTTTGTATTAGAATCTGCTTGAATGAAATGCTGTCTGAATGCAGGGTCAAGTATTACTAAAAAAAAAAAAAAAAAAATCACACAAAATCTGAATTTAATCATATTCTCTTTTTAAATGATAAAAACGGCATAGATTTGAAATATTTTTCTTTATTTGCTCAGTAATGAACAGACACACCTGTAAGCCCCTATAACACAACATCAGCTTGATTCACTAGTCGTCGGTTTATGTTTTTGGTGCTTGGAAGCAAATGATTGACTTTGGGAGCAGACACTGAAAGATTCTGGATGTAATGGTCCACATAAAAATGAAAACTGTTTACTTCCAATCAGTCATTGCCAACCTCCTTTCTCTGGAACATATGGAAGATATTATGAGAATTTTGTCCATTTAATTAATTAACAATTTGGATGCTGACATTGTTTAAGATATCAACTTTTTGGTTCAGCTACAGAAAGTCAGTCACACATATTCAGAATAAGAAGTTGAGTAAATGATGACAGAGTTTACTTTTTTCTCTGAACCAAGCCAGTAATAGCTCGTAAAGATAAAGGTCCAACACATTTTTCTCTCTCCTGTGATAAACGCACGATAAACAGCTGCATGGTCATGTCACAATGTTACACAATGTTACAATGTTGTCAACGGGTTTATTCACAAGATCAATCTTATTATCTGCGGCAAACGCTAGTGTAACTCAGAAATGCAGAACTTCTGAAGCTCTGTTATATATACACACAGAACCAACAGTCATCATAGCCAAATTATGCATTCAAGTCAACAAACTGTTTTACCAAAATGACATGACCAAAAAAACAAAAAACAATCCTCAAAATCTAAAGAGTAGGTCACATCTAAACTTTCTATATAGGAAGTAATGGTGTTCTCAAGCTAAAGATTAATAGGCAAATATCTGATAGAAAATTATGTACTATATTAAATATATGATTCATATTTATGGTATACAAGGGTCTTGCAAAATACTAAGATGAAATATATTTACCTGCCACATGCATGTCAGAAGATATATGTAGTTTTAATACAAAGGCATGAAAACAGCATGTTTGTTTTTTGTTTTTTTAATCTTATGATTCTGTCACGTTAAGAACGGTGTATAAAAATTTAAATATAGTCTTTGAAATATGTTGCACATAAAACGAGATATGCACCATGTCACAGGAAGGGGTGAGTTTTCAACGAGCACCTTCAGACTTTCATTTACAGCAAATGATTTGATTGAATTTCCTAAAAGGTGTCAGTGAATCTGCTGAAATTGTGTAAATAAAAATGTCCGCTGCTGATATCTCTATTCCTCAAATGTAGCTTATATGCTAGGATTGCATTTAATACAGAACAGTTTATTCTATACTGAGAAAGTGCTATGATGGTGATACAACCAATACTTTCAACTAACAAATAAAATGTATTCTTGCTATATGACTAACCATAAAAGTATCCATTACCTGTTTAAAGTTTATAAATTCTTAACATATCAACTAGCGTCATATACTAAAGTCACACTTTCAATCTAAACCATCAATTCCAATGGATAGTTCATGCAAAAACAATAATTTGCTGTTAAAACCAACCTCTGTATGATGCAAGATTTGCTTAACTTATTTTTTCTTCGGTAGAACATTAAAGGTATTTTTGATGCCCACGCTCCTGACTGCTGTGAATGTGCTATTAAGGCCTGTTTGCACCAAGCATGATAACAATAAAGACATTGGCTGCGTCCGAAATCGCATACTTCCATACTACGCTAAAAACAGTACACCGAGTAGTATGTCCGAATTCATAGAATTCGAAAAACAGTACGCGAGTAGTACCCGGATGACCTACAACTTCCGGCGATATTCTGAAGTGGCATCCGATGCACCCTACACTATCCTATGATGCACTGCGAGAGAATTCATGAATGGGAGTGAAGCGACGCAACTGATGCGGGTAGGTCACATGATCATGACAAAATGATGGATGTAGTACGTCCGAGTTCCATTCATAGTATTCACATTCATACTGTATAGAACGTACTTTTCTAACGATCGAGTACTAAATTCAAATTCAAATGCAGTATCTACTGAGTAGTAGGCGATTTTTGACACAGCCAAAGTTCTAAAAATCGTTCAGACCACAGCTATAGAAGATGTAGAGAAACAATATCGTTAGGATCCACTGACATTGTGGAGAAGCAATGCTTTATATTAAGCCTTCCTTTCAAAGATTAAAGTTAACGACTATCTTGGAAACAATTGGTTTTACCATATAAAATAATGATAAAAAATGCATGGAATTTATGCAGGCCTGACTGTCAAATTAAAGTAAAAAAATAAAAGAACCTCAAGTATCCAGTGCTAGTTTCGGAGTCTTTGTGTGTTGCCTCCTTTAAAAATGCTAGGGAAAATATTTTTTGTTTTTATTACACTAAACGATTATTAAAAATTAAGTTACACAAGCTGGATTCAATGGTCACATGTGCTAGTAGCACACTGAGGACATCTGCTGGTTATAAGGGGTAATCTAAAAAAAAAAAGCATAAAATAACAATAAACAGATTGCTATAGTTCGTCAATGTAAACACAAATATATTTATCGTTATGTTATCATGCTTGACATGAACAGGCCTTTAGAGGTAAAAATGTTGAGCTTCTTAAACAGATCAACTGCTTCGCTCAGGAGCCATGGGTAATTTTGTTTTTTGACTCTCAAATTGCTCCCCTTGACTTGCGTTATATGATTCACAAAGGACCATAGTTTTAGCTAAAATATTAATTCTCCCAAAGAAAAAAATTCAACATTTTATAATTCAAGTCTAATAATTTACCCGCAGTTTTTCTTTAGTCTGAACTTTCCCATTAACAAACATATTTATGAACTCAAAGGATACTGTTCTTTATATAAAGATAAATAAATCCTTTACCATTTTATATGCTTTTCCCGATGATTGTCTACAACCAAAATGCAACCCAACAAAGGCACCACACACAATACCTTAAAATAAACTCTATTACACTGTATCATCAAACTATTAATAGGTATCTTAGCTGTTAGAAGAAAAAATAAACCAGTGCTCACTATTAAAGATCACACCTTTCTAAGATAGTACAGTAAAACTAAAAATAGACCACAGTGATGCACGTCTGCTCAAGCACTAGATCACAAAGCAGTGTGCTGATTCCATATTAAAAGAAGAGAAAAATAGATAAACGTGGAATGAGCATTCGACTCTAGTATTAATAACAGTGGTGTGCAGTAATAACACTTTCGACTGAGTCATGGCATGTTGATTAGAGACTGGTTCAAGGGCAAGAAAAGGCACAGAAAAACAGACCCACACAGTGGGGTGAAGAGAAGCAGCAGCTGGCAGCAGGTCGGCTCCAGAACACACAGGACTTGCACAGGTCACCTGCGAGAGCGTTTACAACTCTGATACAACTCCTACAGCAAAACCAGATCTTCAGCAAATGATTCCAGACTTGTGCAAATGTCAGCAGTGGAACAACATTCAGAAGCGGCTGAACAGTTTCAGTCGGCATTCAGTGGAATGGACTTAATTGCCTCTTAGCAATGTTTTACTATATAAAACAGCTTTCCCATCAACTCACTCTGTGGAAACTTAATCATCACTGTCATCCTGCTTGGTTCAAACGAGCTTTTTGAACAATATTTGAACTGTCATTACTCGTCTTCAAGTGTGTGGGTTCTACTTTTGTGGTATTAGCAATGACCACGCCCACCTTTTCGGTCTTCGTCTTATTGGTTGATGCGAGTGGAGGATCCACCCTCCATGGTGGAGTCTTCCCAGGCGGATGGTGTGGATCGTCACCGATGTTGACTGATAGATTGGTGTAGAGTGGCTCCAGCTTTTTGGACAGGAGCTCATAAGTTAGTGAGTTGAGGCCATCCGAGCGCCAGTTCAGCCTTGTGCGCTTCAGCAAGTCAAACCTATGTAATGATTTCATGAAACAGAACTGATTTAATAAACAGGCTTGATATTAGTTACCTCTAAATCAAATCATTACCTCTAAAAATAAGGTCTGTAGGTCTATTTAGGGACATTTTATATGTTAAAGACTCACTTTATACGTATTTTTGACTGTCTCTGCCTCCTAAATCATCCAGCTCCAGTTATCATGAAATAATTAAGTCTAATTTTCTTTAAAAAAAAAAAAAAGTCCAATCTTTTTTGCATTTGCTAAGTTAAATACACATTTGCATGAAACATGTTTTCTGTATAATTTGTAATTTTAGTAATAAATATAATAATTGTGTGTCTGTAATTACATACTAGTAAACTATCGGTTATAAAAAGGCATAATCTTTAAACCACTGATAGAACTAGCATGTAACTTGCTCCAAGTGATGTCACTTCTTCTGGCAGAAAAATCTGTAGGTCATTATTCTTCTCTCATTTATTTGTACAGAATGTTAAGGATACATGTCAACACTTATTGAGATATTTCAGTGAATTTCTCATTCACTTCTTGAAACATATAATATGATGGATTCAGTTTATTGTAAATTATATATATTTTTGTATCTCATTCCAGTTTAAGGAAATATAATGGAAAGTCACCCATTAACACAAAATTAACAATATAACATAATGTAATGTAAAATAATATAAGATAAATTACCTTCTGGGGTTCTGCTCATTACCCTGATCGCCTTTATGTTTGATCATCTTATAATGACCAATGGCCAAGGGAGGACGCATTATCTTCATCCCCGAGAGACGCACTCTGAAGACATAAACCACAGGCCAAGTACAAATAGAGATAAAAAAAATAAAAAAAACACATCTAGAAGAAGGATGCTATGAGTTACCAAACAGACAGAGACAAAAGACCGAGAGGCACAAAGCACAGCAGGAAAACCATTTCCAGCAGAGGTGGGCCAGATGGATGTGAGCTAACTAAACAACTACTAAAAACTACTGTCGTTGAGGATTCTACAGAAAAAAAGATTCTAACCACAACTTATAATCCCCAAAAGGTTCAAATGAGGTTGAAGAGTCTAATCCAGCTTTGAAATACTTAAAACTTTGGCTTGTTGCCTCAGGTTCAGCCATCTGAGTCATCTGAACACACTGACGGTTAATGAGCTGATGTGCCCTTCAAACTGTTCTCAAATAAGCAACGTCAGTTTCCCCAAAACACATAAAGCCTGTGTCTGGATTATTTGTCTACACTAAAAATAATTACTGTGGGACCAAACTGAAAAGCACGCATGGTGAATCAAATTGTGTATGCATATTAAACTGTGGTGTTTCTGTGGCATTGGGTTAGATATTTGGATGTTTTCCATTCACTTTTGTCATAGGTATCTTTAAAAAGTCTTGGTTTAGACAAACTAAGCCAACCAGCTCCAGTGTGAATCACAAAAATACAAATATTTAGTTTTTTTAGTCCAATGTAAAGAAAACATCACCACATTTTATTAATCTATTTATGTAGATTTAAATTACAATATATATACACACACACACATATATATATATA
>CAIGQV010019951.1:9705661-9720740 GCA_903798115.1 Danio jaintianensis
TATACACATATATACATATACATATATACATACATATATATATATATATAATATCCACAGTAATTATTTTTAGTGTAGACAAATAATCCAGGTATATATATCCAGATAAAATATTAATAAAATTATAATTATACTCGACAAAAGGGACAGACAGAGATGCATTTTTAGAGTTGTATTTTGAAGCTGTAACGTATATGAAAACACAGCCAGTAATTAATATCAACCTCTGCATAAACCCGTTTTTAAAAATATATATTTTTTTAAAGTAAATTTTTTCAAAACGTAATTTTTGATTACAGTAATTTTCATTGCTAAGGACTTTTGGACAACTTTAAAGGTGATTTTCTCAACATTTTGATTTCAAAATTCTAATAGTTGTCAGCCAAGTTGTCTAATGTCTAAACTGCTCCCCAGTTGTCTAATAGTCAGCCAAGTAATGTCACATTCTAACAAACCAAGCATCAATGGAAATCTTTCAGATGATGTATGAATCTATTGTATGAAAATAATAAATAGGAACAAAGATTTTTAGATTTGAATTGTACTTTTGAATACTTTAAAAAAGGAAAAATAATATTATTACTGTAGTATTCTATTTTTCCAGTAAAGGTCTTATGAAGCAAAACAATTGATCTGTACAAGAAACTGGACATAATGTACAATATAATAATGTTGCAAATAATTAAAAGTTTTGTGCACAAACTGATGATTTTGCTTTATAAAACCTCAATGCATCATCAGGAGCTGCAGTGTTCATTTTGTTTTGCTTATATACATTTGTTATTTTACTATCGAACTGCTTTTAACTGTTTATTTGCAATTTATGAATCATCAAGGACCCTTTGATTACCTTAGGGTGAGTTAATCAGCAGCAAATTTCCATTTTTGATCAAACTATCCCTTCAAGGGAGAACCACTACAAAAAAAAAAAAGCATTTACAATTCTCAACACCATTACTAATCCACTACACCTGACTCAATCTGGTCTCGCCAACTTTTAATCCTCTAAAGCATAATTATCATAGTCACAGAAATAAAATTACTCTTTGTAATTAAATCAAAAAGCAATATAATCACCAAAGCAATACTGACATCTAAATAGCTGGAAGCCTTGAGTCCAAACTGGTGACTGATACATGTACTTACTGGTCCCTCCCGGGGCTATGAGGGGCATGGAGGACAGACGGATGCAGCCAAAATGAGAAGAATGACAAGACAGCAATGCAAATGTGACCAAAAAAAAAAACGATGATGGAGACATGACAGACATGCAACACAAATGCTTAACAGGACGCTATTTCTGATGCAGTCATAAAAGTTATTTTGATCTACACCACTGTTTCATGTCTAAACAAGGGCAGACGCATTATTAGAAAAAGCTTCAGCCATTCTCACCGAGCAGCGATGTCGTCGTCCTCACCTCCCCAGCCCCAGTACTGGTTTGGAAAGCCGTTCATTTTGAGGTACTGCTGCGGGGTTACAGCAGAAACCCCTCCGAAGTATTGGGAGTATGGGAGCCTGTGGTGGATTCAGAGCAAAGGAATAAGGTCATCTGTCTCTACTAGCCTTCATCAATCATTCCATCTTAAGTGTCCCAGCTTCTTCTGCAGTTTAATGCTGCTCTGCACCTCTGCATTACAGTAATCTGGAAAAAAATGCAGCCCTTATAGAGTAAATGAGAATTCTGATGAAGCTTGGGTTGGAATAATTCTGTCTTGAACACTTTTCAGAACAGTGTAATACTATATATTATACACTGTAATAAAATTGTAAATACACTGTATAGTATGCAATTTTTTCTATTTATCAAATAGCCACGAGACCTGCCACGTTTAGGTGGGGTTGGGTTGGCGAATTCAGAGAAGCTAGCAGTTACTAAAGCTAAAGATCCTGCTAAAGCTAAATAATCACTGTCCAAAGCCATGCCTCTTGCAGAACACATGAACACAGACAGGCAGATGCAGACCTGAGACCAGACGTGAGAAAACCTTAGTTCAGTGCATAATGTTTTCAATGAGCGTGCCATGTTTTTAGAACGTCAGCAACGTGACGAGGCTTTTTTTTTTTAATATGTGCTGGTTAGAGAATGTTTAATTCTGAGTTAATCTAAAGACTATACTGGGATTTTGGAAGAGTTCAACTGCTCAGCAGACTGACAGGCCATGTGACCACCAAAGCAGCTGAAAATGTCTGTTCTCTTCCAAAACGGCTCTGCTTAATTCTTGAGATCTCTTCTGCAGCACTGCGTATAAACCAAAGTGCCTATATAGTCTTTAGTGTAAAGCGATAGTTCACCCAAAAGTAAGAATTCCTTCATCATTTACTCACCCTCTACTTGTTCAAAACCTTTTCAAGTTTCTTTCTTTGGTTGAACAAAAAAGAAGGAATTCTGAAGACTTTATGAGTTTTATAAGAATCTTTATGAGTTTTTTCATTCTCTTAAACACTATAGAATATATTTTGAAGAAAGCTAAAAACCGGTAACCCTTGACTTCCAAGTAGGAAAAACAGATACTATGGAAGTCAATGGTTACAGCTTTTCAGGTTCTTCAAAATATATTCTTTAGTGTTTACGAGAATAAAAAAAACTCAAAGATTTGGAACTACTTGAGGGTAAGTCTTCATTTTTGGTAAATTGTCCATGTCACAACTTTCACTTTCGCTAAAATGTAATTAAGCTTTTTTAAAATGAAAAATACAGTAATAACAGCTAGGGATGCACAACATATCAGCGGTCATATTGATATCGGCTGCTAAGTGCTATGTTTAATGTTATTGTTATCGGTTCAATGACAAAATTAGGCAGATATCTTTAAGCCGATAAATTATGTATTTTTCCGCTGGTTGAACCACTTCATATGGCTTGCTGCCAGACATTTTATTATTTTATTGGCATTTTAATTTTGGTTATTTTTCAGTGACTTATTTTCTTTATGTATTTTTTTTTCAGGCAGTAGATTTTATTAATATAAAAGAAAGTTGGCCATAGAAAAGAATAGTTGATTAATAAAGTTTAGAGATCAGTTCAAACTTTTCAAAAAGAAGTTAAGCTTTTAAAATAAATTCCGTTGTTGACTTTATGTGTTTGACGTTTTTGCAATCATGCAGAAAAATGTGAAAAAATTATATTCATCGGCTAATATATTCGCTATTGGCCTCCAAATCTAAATAGTTATTGGTTATCGTATCAGTCAAAAATTCCATATCACTGCATCCCTAAAAACAGCAATTTTGTGAATTATTACTCTAATCAAAAGCTGATTTGCCGTTTATTATTTTAGTATAAAACAGGACCCTTTTTCATAAGATCAACAGAGTGTTAGCAACATTTATTTGAAATAGTTATCGTTTGTAAAATCAAATGTCTTTTTTGGCCAATTAAACATTCAATAAAAGCATTAATTCCTTCCAAAAAACTTTTACTGTGATTGTTCACTCCACCTGCCCTCCATAGGTCACTTGTACTTCCAACACCTGTCCTCAATTCTTTTGCACTGTTCATTAAACTCTGACTGATAGCGAGATGAGCTGCTGCAATGTCTCTTTCGTCGTCTCTGCATTTTTGGCCAAGGACTAAGTCTCCAAGTCATGTCTGGATGCTTTACAGCCTTCAGTGGATTCATCGCACAAAGGTCCTGATGTTGTCCTCAGCCTTGGTGGACTGAATATATGGGTTGTTTTCTCTGCAATCTCTCCATTCTCTGTGAATGTTTATATCTAGGTGGACAGTGTGGCTGCGGAGTACAGAAACACAGACTCTGTGACCCGAGGTGTACTGAGCAGGATGTCAATTTGGAGGAGCAGATCCATGAGTTACTGTGTCAGCACTAATAATATGAACTACACGGTCTGTTTTACCATGCGTGAAGAGGAGGAATTTTTACACAAGTTATATTCTTAAAAAGAAAAAAAAAATGTGTTGGTCAAGTAACATTTGTGGGGGTTTTTTGTTTCTCTATTGGTTTAATAGAACTGAGCAGAACGAAATTGAAAATCTGAATATGACAATAATAATAATAATAATAATAATAATAATAATAATAATAATAATACATTTTATTTATATACATTATTTCCAATACCATTTGAAGTTTTGAGTCAGTAACATCTTTATAAATAAAATAATATTTGAAATTTGGTAAAAAATACATTAAACTGATCAAAAGTGACTGAAATGTATTAATAATGGTACAAAAATGTTCCAAAAAAAAGGTTCTTTGTCAGCTAATCAGCAAGTTAGATTTCAAAGGTCATTCTGAAGTCTTAAGTAATAGTGCTAATGCCCCGGTCAGATTACACGATTTTTATTGTCGGTTACGAAAGTCACTATGTCAGATTATGCGATTTGTCTTGATAAAATCTTGACTTGTCGTGGGTAACGAATGTGCCAGACTCCACGTTCCTTTACGATCAGTCATCACGTGACGTCTACGACGAGCGTTATTTCCCAAAGCAGTCACAAGTGTTGCTTTAACAATATTTAAAGCTTGCTTTCGTTTTCTCGTCGGCAGTCAAGCCAGGTTGCAACAAGTAAATGCAGAGTACCAGACCAGGGTGATGGAGTAACCTTTATTATGAAAAGTTTTGTGTAGGCTATGTTAAACAAGCATAGAAAAAATAGCCTTTGGTTATAGGTGTGTACGATGGATGACTATAATGTTTAAATTTTATAGTTTATAACCAATTGTGTAAAAATATTGAATGAAATATTTACAGCTACAGATCATATATCGATTTTCTAACAAATATAATAGGCTACTCCTATAATGTAGGAGTAATATAATATAATAATATAGTAATATAATTTTAATAATCACTCAAGCGCAATTGTCGGGTGCTGGAAATCTTTGAAAATTTTTTAATTTTAATGTAGGCTATAGCCTATTTTCAAGGTTTGAAAAGTGCTTAGATTTTGGATAAAGTGCTTGGAAAATGAATTGTGTCGCTTTGATAATTTATCTTTATAAATAGTCATTTAATAAATAAAATAAAAACATATTTATGCTTTGCATGAAATGAAAACTCGGCTGGAGCCTGCGCATGTGCCTGCAGCGTGACTCACGTGTGAACCACAATCACCGGTCTTTTAAACGTGTGGATTGTGCCCATTTTGAGCAGTGGGAAAAGACAAAATGCATGGAGGTTATTACTTCGTGAGCGCTGGACCGAAGAAATATTAAGCGGTTATTAAGCAGGCCTCAAATCTGCGAGAGCCTCGTGCAAGTATACAAAAATAATTAGCAGATTTAACGTTATGGAGATTGCTTACGGGTCACTTCTGCGTGAAGTGTTCAGGTACGAAATCTTTTATTTAATGTTTGCATTTGCTTTTTCGCACTTATCCGCGACATGATTTGTGTTGATCGCGCTGTTTATTGATATTTGTTATTTATGCACCAGATTTCCCCTTTTTAAAGATTTCGTGCTACAATGTAGCCTACACAGAGCGATCATGACAGTGCTGAGGAAACACTTTTTAACAGGATAAATGCTGTCTTTGCGGTTTCTCATGAAAATAATGTCAAACAAAATCACAGCTATAGCTATAAAATAACCAGCCTTTGTATTTAATGTATTTTAAATGTATATTTCCCTGCCAGGCAAACTAAATTGTGGCCAGTTTTACTTACTAAACCCTGGCCTGAACTCGACTGAGATGAAAGCCAAATGACATGAAAAGAAAAGCACATCCGCACTGAGGAAAAATCAGATGCTCAAGACATAATTTTTAAAATAAAAATGTAGCAAAAATATGACAGATACAACAATTACAGTGGAGCATTAATTAAATCCTTATTTTACACAGAACGGAACAAATCATCCGCCCGCACAGTTGTGTAAGATGGCACGAACAAAAAATATACATTTCCATATATTTTTCTTGGGAAAAATATCTTCTTGAAACGAATTTCGTTGGGTATAAATTGTATCTTAATTATTTAATGTATTATTTGATGGTCAGTTATCTACAAAATAAACAAGAAGTGCTCAACACAAGGTCCGCTATATGCTGCATCGCCAAAACACCAAGATTATGCTTCAAGATGCGGCAATATGTAAATCGTTATGTTCTCTTTATTAAACATTTATTTCTGAAATGTTACTGAAGTGGTTTATGTTTAACTGAAATGTTTAGTTCTTGATATAACATATGGATATTATGTAATGTAAGTCAGTAATTGTAAAGCGGCATCATAATGAACAAATATGCGCTAGTCATTTGCTTATAGGCTATTAATAGGGAGTTTAAAATGGTCACGTCCATAATGCAAAATTATGGTTGTTTAGAGCAAAGACCTGAGATGAATTGTCGATCATTATTAGCATGGACATATTTTGGCTTTGTATATAAAGTGTCATTTTATTTGTGATAATAGTTATTACACAATATAAACGTTTTCATTAAATTGTTACGAAGGTGACACGTGATTGAAGCTTTCTGATGTCTTAAATATGTAGCTCATAAATTAAAAAGGCAGTGATGTTATGAAAAAGTGAGTGTAATTATTTATACTACAAAGCCCAATCCTTCTGCAGAATGCTTACTGTTAACATAAAGCATGGAAAAAGTGAGTCTTTAACCCCTTTTTTGACAGCATGAAGTGTGGTTGGATGAAAATGAAATTTACCATTGGCACAATCCTCATATTTCATGGATAAACAAAGCAATTTCCTTAAAAATTCGACAAGAGCACATCATAACAATAAAATATAGACCTTAATCAGCAAATTTAAATTGGTTTTGTTATTTTGGTAAAAACTTTCTTTTTTCATGATAAGGTTGACATTTTCATGGAATTGTTCATGTATATTTTCCTGCTATGGGTTGCTAATTAAACAATCCCTCGCCTGAACGAGTGAGACAGAGAATTAAATCCTTATTTTCCCACGGAGCGGAACAAATCATCACCGCACAGTTGAGTAGTGGAGGGGCACAAACAAAAATACAATTCGTATATTTTTCTTGGAAAAAAATATCTTTTTGAAACGAATTTCGTTTGCTATAAAATTTGTGTCTTGATTCTAATGCATTTTTTGTTGGTCAGTTAATTACTAGATTCAAAACAAGTCCCCTATATGCTTCAGCGCCAAAACGAGTTGCCGTGAGATTGTGTTGGTTTGTTAAATAAAATAATGATCTAGCCTAAATAAAATTAAAATGAATTATTCACAGTTTCAGAGAAGCCTATATTACTGTTTTCACTGTTAATGACAATTTTGAATAAGCAGGAAATGCTTTTGCAATGTATTCGCAGCACTGAACATGTTCCCAGATTACCTCAGAAGAACAAACTCTGTTGGAAGGATGAGAGAACTCAGAATCTGGTTGTGAGAATGGAGATGTCTGAATATTTGTGCCAGTCTGTCTAATAAAATAACTTAAAACACCTTAATATTTTAGAAAAATAGTTATAGTTTGCATAACCAATCATTTATCTTATCCACCCGTGACCCACCCATAAATAAATATGCAGCCTGTTTTTGAATTACCTGACCAGCTCATTAAGGGCAGCACCCCCTGAAATAACAAGAATTATGTGCTCCTATTGTCCAGTTGTCACTCACGTGACGGAACTCTTCCTGAAGATCGTGGAAAAAATTAAACATGCTAGACTTTCTGCGATGGTGTCGTGAGGCGTCGCAGACATGGTATCAGTTGTCGTGAACTATGCCACATTACACGAGAAGAAACTATTGAATCTTGTGTCACTATGCCCATTTGTCGTTTACGAATCTCTACGACACCTACGTCAAGGAAATCGTGCCGAAATCGTGTAATCTGAACGGGGCTTAAAATAATAGTTTTTATTCAGATAAATAAATCATTAATGTTATAATATGTTGGGATATTGTTCTTTTAATATCATTTTGTTTTTTGTTTTTTTAAGTTTTGGTGTTCAAAATGCAAACTTAAATAAATAAAAATCTTATAGAGCCCATATGATTCTAACTTTGACACAGGCCAACGATTTAAGCTATTAATTATTTTATTTTTTTCAGTAACAATTTTATCTTTTTCCTCTTTTAATGTCTTTGATGGTCTAGGTTTGTCATAAATAAATATATTAGTAAAGCCTTAATGAGTAATTCACTGAAAAAAAACATCCATTTATAGAGACACTTGTTTGTTTCTAAATGATTTGGATCACTGAATCATTGACAGTAACCAAACACTGCAGTGTTACTCTGAGACACGCAAATCTTCCACTCTGGCTTTGTTTACTTGTGCAATATTACTTATGGTCATGAAAAAAAAAACTAAAATCATACAGCAATATTTTATATTTTCTTTACAGAGCCATTCTACCCGGTTTTTTTTACTTTTAATACACATTTTTGTTCGTTTATAGCTTTCAAGTATTATCATAAACCTATATCCCACACCCTCCAATATGTAGGTATATTCCCCTCCACTTTCCCTTTAGATAAAATTTTCAACTAATTAAAAATCAGAAAATCGCAGTTAATAAACTTAAAAGAATGCCAGTCCCAGTGGTCACGGTACCTGTATCTGAACTTGTCCATGGCCACAGAGAGGTGTGTGGGGTTCTGGGGATGGCAGGTGTAGGTATTGTGGTCGTTCTCAGGCAGCAGGTCGACATCATGCAGGAAAATACAGCTCCAGTCCTCCTCCTTCAGCACCTCACGCACTCCAACATTCAGCAGCTTCGCTCGGTTAAAGGTGGAGTTCCCTGACTGAGAACACACACCATGGAGGAAACAAATACACGCCTCAGCAAGAATAAAACACTAACATAGCCCGATAATAAACTATGAGCAACACTACGGGTCAACAGTTGGCGATCTGTAAGATTTTATTTTTAGGAAGAAGCCTGTTCACCAAAGCTGCATTTGTTTGATCACAAATACAGCAAAAAAAAAAAAAAGTACATTGTGAAATATTATTACAATTTAAAAAAATCAGAATTTTCAGCATTATTACCCCAATCTTTAGTGTCACATGATTCTTCAGAAATTCTAATATGCTGATCTGCTGCTCTATTATAATGTTCTTATTACTGACACTCAATTATTAATTAATTCATTCATTTTCTTTTCGGCTTAGTCCCTTTATTAATCAGGGGTCACCACAGCGGAATAAACCGCTAACTCATCCAGCATATGTTTTACGCAGCGGATGCCCTTGCAGCTGCAACCCATCACTGGGAAACACCCATACACTCTCATTTACACACATACACTACGGACAATTTAGCCTACCCAATTCATGTACAGCATGTCTTTGGACTTTGGGAGACCCACGTGGAGAACATGCAAACTCCACACAGAAATGCCAACTGACCCAGCCAAGGTTCGAACCAGCGACCTTCTTGCTGTGAGGCAACAGCGCTACCTACTGTGCCACCTCAATTATTAATAATGATTCTAATTAGGCCTGCACAATATATGGTTTCATTTCTCACAGAAAAATTAAATATCGCAATATCAGATTTTTCCAATATCGTGCAGCCCTAATTCTAATAATTATAAATGGTGAAAACATTTCTTCCCTGCTTTATAGTGTTGTGGAAACTGTCATACGTTTTCTGTTTAGAATTGTTGGATGAAAAAAAAAAAAAAAGTTGAAAATACCTGCATTTATTTCAATTATGTTTTTTTTTTTTACATTATAAAAGTCTTTACTTTCACTCTTGAACAATTTAATGTTTCTTATGAATAAAAGTAAATACAATTTTACATGATGCTGTTTCTCAGTTTCCACAAAAATTATGAAGCAAACCGACAGTTCACATATAAAAAAATGCATTTTAAGCTACATTTAATTAAAAAAAAGTTATTTTAAATTGTCATCAAATTTCACAATTTTATCGTTTTTACTGTATTTTTGATCAAACAAGTGCAGTTTTGGTGAGCAGAATAGGCTTCTTGTTAAAAATCTTACTGATCCCAAAACTTCTGGCCATCAGTTTGTTTAGATTTCTATACAGCATAATAAGCATAGGAGGAGACCTGGTGGATGATGTAAATAGCATAGTGGAGCTGCTGGCGCTGCAGGAATGGGTGCAGATGGTAGAGGAGGGTGCGGAGGTGGCTCTGCCGGTTTCGGTAGGGCACCACAATGGCGGTGTGGTGCCGCGGCTCACAGTCTGGCGGGCGGTAATGTCCCCCTGAGGTCACCAGTGGGTTCTTCTCTTTGATCTCCTCCAGGGACGGGGGTGACGAGAGGTGGACAGAAACAGGACCCACTTGGCAGACAGGAGGAGAACATGCATAAAAAAACTGGTTCTGGTCTACAACAGCAAATTAAAAATGGCATTATATATTATTTATGTAGTACATCAGCACATGTCAGTGAGCCAATTTAAGGTATTTAATGCAATTACTCTCATTTACTGATCAAGCTTATTTAACTGATCAAGCAAAAGTTATTTAACCTTATTTAAACCTCAGATAGGCTATTTACAGTCATGCATTTCTCAAAGATGAAATTCGGCTTAGTACCTTTATTAATCTGGGGTCACCACAGTGGAATGAACTGCCAACTTATCCAGCATACGTTTTACGCAGCGGATGCCCTTCCAGCTGCAACCCATCACTGGGAAACATCCATACACACTCATTCACACACATACACCACGGACAATTTAGCTTTACCCAATTCACCTATACCACATGTCTTTGGACTTGTGGGGGAAACCGGAGCACCCGGAGGAAACCCACGTGAACACGGGAAGAACATGCAAACTCCACACAGAAACGCCAACTGACCCAGCCGAGGCTCGAACCAGTGACCTTCTTGCTGTGAGGCAAACGTGCTACCCACTGTGCCACCATGCAGCCCGCATCTATTAAATACACAGTGTATTTATTTTATTTATAATTTTTAAACAGGAAAAGATTCAAAGATAATCGGACCTGACTCAGCATAAATGCTGTTTTTCAGCAGGTTCCTGCTCTGCAGAACATAAAAACACACAGACACCCTTAACATCTCATCCATCAACACATGAGAACAGTACAAACAATCACCAAACATACAAAATGAAGAGAAATAGGCTACTATCTCAGTGGCTACAGTGATAGTTGACCATCAGATGACGAGCATGGGATTTTTAAAAAAGTCTCAAGTGTTCGTATTGTTTTTAGATGTTGTGGGATCTCATTCCAGGCTTTTGTGAATACATAAAAGAAAGATCTCTGTCCATAACAGTTTTTAAAAGGCAGTAACGGCAAACATTCATTTGTTACAGATCTGGTGGAACGATCAGTCCTTGTATTAAGTTTTGGTACCAAAGCACAAAGGGCTGCTGAGGTAGCACTATTTAAAAATGTATAGTAGTTTAATCCCTGTGTTCATAATGTAATTTTGAAATGAATGTGTACATAGTGTGTATTTTATACTTTTTACTAGTGTGTGAGTGATAGGTGGTCTATTTTTCTTTACTTTTACTATACATACACACAAACACCTATTTTACAAGAATAAAAAGTGTCTTTTGAACACTTACAATGTCTATCAGTCGGCTGAATCGCCAGTTTCAGACTGCCAACTGATTACTTTCCTGTGTATGCCAATGGTATGAACCATTATAGAGGTAGTCAAATTTATAAGTACTTATTTTAATATTATTCAAGCTACAGATCAGTGTGAACTATTTTCACTACATTCAGTATTTAAAGGGCTGAACCACCCAACTTTTTGAGGAGTCAACAAACTGATTACTGTATTAATAAGGTCTTGTAAATGTGGTTTACTAGTTAGTTATTTCAATAAGCTGATTACTGTGGGTTATCAGTGTATTGGAGTGCATGTAATTGTACACAGTATGGATGTACACTGTATGTACCCAGTAGTGGCGAGGGCAGTGAACAGTCCCTGAGCTGCTGTTCTGCTCCACTGGGGCCGGGATGGTGGAGCAGCAGAGAGGTGAGGTTGGTGTAAACGTCATGTGGCCGAGAGTAGTCGATCTCAGGCTCGGTGGAGTGAACCAAAACAGACACCAGGCCACGAAAGCCTCCCAAAGAGAAGTAGAGGACAAACGCGAACTGGAAGCCCACCAACAGAGCCAGAGTGCAGGGGGAGTCCAGCGCTCGACCACAGCAAACCATCATGACATCCGCAGGACGGGACAGTCAAAGGGGTAGGACAAGGGAGAGGCAAGAGAAGAGAGATGGCGTGAGGACAGAGCCACAGGCATGAGAGAGTGGAAGGATAACGAGGGTGACGAGGAGAAATAAAGTTAGCTCACTGAGCTAAGAGAATGGAAAGACATCTATGGCATGAGTGGGAGTCGCTGGAAAAAAAAAATAGAGGAAACACAAAAATCAATAGTGACAGATCCATCACATCTAACTACAAAGGAGAACTTTAAAGCGCCAGCAAGCACGGGATCAATGCCAGAGCTCAGATGAAATCAGCAAAAGAGCACACACTTTTTTTGGTGGGGTCATTCCTGTTACAAAGCACCTTTAAAAAATAATGCGCACTTTGTCATTTCTATAAATGCATACACCAGACTTTACAAGTTTAGACAGCAATTCTGCTTGAATATTTGCATGAAAAAACACGATAAAGGATTTTCTTCAAACATTTATGGATTGTTTAGTAATAGAATAGAAATAAAAAGTAAAGTCCATCATTCAGTGAGGGGTTGTAAGTTTGTTCACGAGGTTGACAATCTAAAGGTAGTTTTAAAAATTTGCAGACATCTCTAGAAATGTTGATATTTTCATAAAAGTAACCATTTCACCTAGCAAAATGAGGTGATTTTTAACATAGTTGTGGTTTTAATTATGTGTGAGCTGACATTAGCGAATGTGTACTGTAAAAAAAATTAATAAAATGCAAAAACACATTTTGAGAGTCAAAACCACAGATGTGATATTGACTGTATGCAATATTTCAACTATACAGAAGCTATTAATGAGTGTTTCATTTCAGACACAATATTTCCTATTTTTTTCCCAAATGAAAACAGCTCATTCCTGAATGAATCCATTTTTGATTAATTAACAGATCTGATTTAGTGATCCAATCATACTGTAAACACAGTTGCTTGCTTTATTCTAAACAAATGAATGTTTTTTAACAAATCATTTGAATGAATGATTTAAAGGTGCAGTAGGCGATCTGTGAAAATGCTAACTTAGCATAATAGCACTGAGAACGCACGTCCCTCGCTGCCGTCCATTGTGCAATATTTCATGCATGCAAGGATTTCCATGGTGACCGTGTGGTTGGCTCTGCTGAAATCTATACGTTGCTGTATAAGCGTAGTTGTTGGTAGTGAGGTAGAGGAATAACAGAAAAAAAGGAGTGTTAAAAACAGGAATATCCTGTCATCCATATAGCTTTTTACATTACACTTACATTACCAAGACACTTTAACTCGCTGCTCCTCACAGCGCTTGTGTTTAAATAGCCATTCACCTCGTTTTACGCTCAAACAACTAAACAACTAGGTCTACTTAACTGACTATATTTTGATTCAATTACATTATCTTAACATAACACTTCCGTGCATATAGCCCATTCATAAAAGAACACTTTGTGTGACTTACTTAGTTTTAAAACGATTTTGAGCAGCATAGCAAAAGCATACAAAACAGCATGCAAAAGCGATATTGAAAGAAGTTCAGGTTGATGCTGTTTGTATGCCATTGTCACTCTGTCAGCAGCAGCAGGTCATCATGCTGTACGTGGATGCATATCTGTCTGTGTGAACAGGGTGCGCAGATACAAATCTACATTTGTTGACAGACAGTTTGGGCTACCAATTGTAATTGTGGGCCCAAACTTTTTAATTGGACGAATATTTTTTTAGTCCTATGCCTTACCCAGAATATAAAAATACATATAAATACATTTAGGTCATTTACATTAATAGTTTTTAGCGGAATGTGAAGAGACGTTCAAAAAGCACAACAAAAAATGTTTCTGAAAACAATCACCTACTGCACCTTTAATAAATCATTAAGAACACCAACCTTGTGTCAACACAACACTCAGTAAATATATCATTACTTACATTATCAAATAAACCCCAAATATATATATATATATATATATATATATATATATATTTTTCTTTTTCTCCAAATATCGCATACACAATCAGAATTTAACATTTTAAAGTGAGATCTATTACCACAAAACAACAATAACATAATTTGTAAATGTGCTGACTTCAATTTGATTTTAAGAAAAGACAAACAAAATGTGAGTAAAGCTTTCCAAATTAAGTTATGCAGAGCTGTAATTGTGTAACATAAGCCTCGTTTTTCCCTATTTTATACCTGTTTGGACTGGTCATGAACACAGGTTTGAGCTCACTCTCCTCCTCCTCCAGTCCATCACAAAACATCGTGCACCTTGACGAGACGGAGAGCTCTGGACTGATTCATTTGCGCACCAGCTCACCTTGTTGCATAACCAAAACATTGAAAGAATGTATTAAACAACCATACACGAAGCGACGTCAAAAGCAAGACAAGTAATTGTCGATATGACGGATTTTTTTAAACACTTCGTGTTTTCAAGCGTTTGCTTTGACTTACCCGAATAACATCGACGCTTCAGACGAGACTCCAGCCGCAGTCAATACGCAGGCCTTTATTTAATATTAATCGGTCGATAGTGGATAATCATTCCTCTATGGCGCAGCAAAGAGCATCAGACGCTCAGAGCAGCAGCACAGAGCCGCGGACAGACATGTTTGATGCGGTGACGCGCACGCCACGCTCAGCGATCATCATGTTACAATAAAAGCCCCCAATACCTGTGTAAAAACCACAGTGCTGCCTACTGGAGCGAGGAAATACACATACCAGAGGCAGATGACATACGACAAAGGATCTGTAATGACAATAAATCCAAATTAAGTTGATGAAAAAAGGACACGAAATGTAATCGCACGTAATCCGCATTTTGATTGTGATTTTATAACTTGAATAATGACGTCTGTGAAATTGTTCCTGCTCTGTCAAAACAAATTCAATCTAACATGAGAATATATACAGACAATACAGTAGTTTATAGTATTCTACTCAATTATATTTTATATAAAAACATCTATCTATCTATCTATCTATCTATCTATCTATCTATCTATCTATC
>CAIGQV010019951.1:9721284-9747083 GCA_903798115.1 Danio jaintianensis
CACACACACACACACACACACACACACACACACACACACACACATTCTCTCTACTATATTTATGTACTAACAAAAATAAATGAATAAAACACTGAAAACTAATATTTGAATTATGATATATATGTAATTTAAATTTTTCTGTAATTTGTATTCTCTGACATGATGACATGCACAACACGCATAATGAAACACGGACATGATGCTTGATAATGTAATCAATCAATATTTGCTTTATTGAGAAACTAGGAGACATTCTTGTTCAACAAGAAGAGCATTGCAAACGTTTTATTTAACTGAACTCACCAAACTCGCTTTAACTCAAGTTTTATTAGTCACAGCTTTCAAACCATGATGGTACGCCACGTCTGCTCCTGAAGTCAAGCTGAAAGATATTTTATTTGAACATGCAGCAGTGTGCGGCACATGCAGGGTCACTGCCAATGAGAACATGACAATAACAACACAACACAAAGAAAAGATGTGGAATTCTGTGCAAAACAACATAACATTACAATCTTTTTTACTGAATCGCTCTCGGACCCAAGACGGCTGGGCAAGAGCATCAGGCATTTGGCTGAATTAATCTTGAAGACATAATTATATTGTGTCTGTATACAGTTCCTCCATTGCCCTAAAGTACTCCCACAACTAAAAGACCCCGAAGCAAGGAAGCAAGGCAATGACACATAAAAAGTAAGCTAAAAACTTGACAAACAACACATACAGTATAAACTCATTTTAAGCACCATAAATTTAACATCTATACTGTAGATTCAACCTTCCCATTTTAACATCCCATACAAACTTCACTATAAATATATATATAATACAACAAACTAATATATGAAGTAATAATACACATTAATAATATTATTATAAAAGTGTAATGCGATTAAAGAGCCCTTGCAAAGTGATTATGTTAAGACTTTACTGTAAAACTCTTTTAAAACAATGACCCTTATGCTGTTTTTTTTAAATAGATAGGGATCACCCAAAAGTGAAAATTCTGTCATCATTTACGCACCCTTCATTTGTTTCTTTTTTTTCTGCTGAACACGAAAGAGGCTATTTTGAAAATGTTTGGAAACCGGTAACCCTTGTAACCATTAACCATTAAATTCCATAGTATTCTTTTCCTACTATGTAAGTCAATGGTTACAGGTTTCAAACATTCTTCAAAATATCTTATTTTGAGTTCAACAGAAAAAAAGAAACTCATAAAGGGAGTAAATATTGAGCAAATTTTCCTTTTTGGGTGAATTATTTCTTTAAGTGTCTTTTGAGTTTGTCAATACCTATTTTTTTATTTCTGCAGACTTCTGTAAACAAACATCTTAAGATGCACAATGCTTTCCACACTGTGCTTAACATTGGTTTATTGTCATTCTAATCACCACATTTTTAACTGTTGGTAAATAAACATTTGACATGTAATTTAGAAACAGGTTGAGCCTGCATTTTACCTGGGATTATAAAACCCTGCTATGGAGTATCGTTAGCATCACTTTTGCATTCTTAACCCTATTAGGACTTTTCACAGTTGAGTTAGTTAACTTTGGGTCATTGTAAACCATGGGTCAAGGAAATTCTGGTTTATCTTGCTTAATAAAGCAGTTTATCATGATAAACTCAGTTAACATTAAATCCTGGTTATTTATATGACATTTCAAACTGCATTGTCCTAAAAAATAAGACTTAAAAAAAAAATATTCTAGTCGGCGCCAATGGTTAGTGCATCGACACATGCGCTCACGGCGACCCAAGTTCGATTCCTGCCTCGAGGTCCTATGCCGATCCTTCCCCTCTCTCTGCTCCCCACACTTTCCTGTCAATACTCGAAAAAAAAAAATTAAATATTCTAAATGTCGATTTTCTTGGTTAAAGTATTTGTAAAAGCATTGTGAATTTTAATTTTAATGACCTAAAATCTATACATTTTCCACTTTGACATGTTTTGTATTATGGAAAAGATGTTAAAGGTTCTCAATAAAACTGTTGGTTCCAATAACGAACCTTTTGTTTTAAATATATACAAATCTTGGGTTGACCTCCATATTTGCGGTACTCAGTGACTGGAAAAATGAAGCACACAAGCTGTATATACTGTATATTGTCCAAATCACTGTCAATGTGGCACATGATTGGTTGTCGGCTGCTTCGAGACAAAACCTTCTAACACTGCATTGTTTTAAAGCACACGTCTGGCTTCGCAATGCAGGGTTAACAGCACAAAAGAGGCGCTGATGCTGCTCTGGTTCATAATCCTGGATAAAAAGCAGTGCCAAGTCTGATTGTAAATAACAAGAGAAATATTTCTTTTCCTTCATGTAAACAAAATGCATGTTTTATTCAGCCAATCAGCAAATGCTAATACTGTATGCCTACAAGGACGTTAACCTGGGGGTTTCAAATTGTACAATGTGAAAGGTATGAATACCCAGGATTAAATTTAACACAGGGTTAAAGAGATAGTTTACCCAAAAAAGAAAATTTACTCACTATTTACTCTCCCTCGAGTGGTTCAAAACCTTTATGAGTTTCTCTTTTCTGTTGAACACAAAAGAAGATATTTTGAAGAATGTTAGAAACTGGTAACCACTGACTTTATAGCAGGAAAAACAAATAGTATGGAAGTCAGTTGTTACTGGTTTCCAACATTTTTCTAAATATCTCCATTGTGAATGGTGAGTAAATGTAAATGTTCAGTTTTGAGGGAACTATACCTGTAACTTCAAGAGAAAAGCCTTAGTAAAAACTATTTGAAATCTCTTTGTTGACACCATTTTGGCCCTCATAAAAGTTTGTGTCTGTTTTATTTCAATTCCAGCATTAATATTTATCCTCAAATCAATCATCCTCTATTTCTTATAGTTTCCAAACTGAATGGCCAGTCTGTCAGCAACGCAGCGGAAAGTGGCAGGTTGCACTTCCCAATAGTTCACCGGGTTTCCGTAGAGGCTGATGCCATGGTAGAAGTTCCTTTTCATGCCAAAACCTTGAGGGCAGAAGTCATTGACATCCACTTGACTGATGTTGTTGGAATGAAGGTAAGCCACCTGAAAAAGAAGCAAAAAAATCAATAACTGCACGTGTGCGAATGGGATTCTTTTTGTTCTCCGGCTTGATATCTGGCACCTGCAGGTACTTCATGTCTGGCAGGCCCTTCGGGACGCGGGTCAGCCGGTTGTTTTCCAAATGCAACTCCCTCAGATTAGAGACGTATGATAGGCTGCCATTCTCAATCATGCGGATCTGGTTGAAACCCAGACCCAATCTGGCAAACAAGGACAAACACAACAACGAATAAGCAACAGACAAAAGACAGGCCGCACACATTGTGACAGACATCTAGTGAGGTGGAAACACAATAGACTGGAAAAACTGTGAACAGGCACTGGGTCAAATGAGCCCTGCAGGACAAGCTGCATGAAAAAAAGAAATCCAGCACATGCAGGATCTTTAATTTACAACAGATTTTGTGTGACACCAATCCCATGGTTAGTTTTCATTTTGAAAATGTCACAATTTTCTTTGGTTTGTATATTGGTTGTATATCGATTTCTGTGTTGGTTTCAAAAGCACATATATGTTGTTTTATGATTTCTCTTATTGTAATAATATTTTTTATATAGTTTTCATCTCATATATCCTGAATAAGATTCAATTTTAATTTAATTACTGTATAATTCAACATCACGAAAGATGCAATGTAGAATGAAATTATGTTGCATTGGTAGATTCGATACACACACACACACACACGCAGGCAGGCAGGCACACATGCACGCACACACGCACACACACACACACACACACACCCACAAAACGGTAGAAAATCAATTTGATCCTGGACTTATGTTGCAATAACCAAAATTACATTTTATGGGACAAAATTGTTTTTCTTTTATGCCAAAAATCATCAGTATATTAAATAAAGTTTGTGTTCTATGAAGAAATGTAGTAAATGTGTTACTGTAAATATATGGAAACTCAGTTTTTGATTAGTAATGCACACAGATTTTAAAATGGTTGGATCTCAGCTAGATATTTTCCTATCCTAACAAACAAAACATCAGTGGAAAGCTTATTTATTAGTACTTTTTTTTTAATAATAATTATATTTTAGGGGGGTTTTACCTTTATTGAGATAGGACAGTAGAGATTTTACAGAGAGTAAAGTGTGGGAAGCAGAGATAAACGGAAAGATCGGCAAAGGACCTCGAGCTGTGAATCAAAGTCAGGTCGCCATGAACACCTTGGTGCTACGTGTCGATGCGCTAACCACTAGGCTATTGGCACGGCTGGAAAGCTTATTTATGACACCTTTCAGAACTAAATCCACTAAAAAAATGTAGGCCTAATAAGAAAAAATAATAATAAAAGATGTTTTCTGCATCTATAATACTAACAAAGGTTAAATATTGATTTGTCATATTTATATCAAAAAGGGTGCAGCACATGCTGACAGTGAAATGTGCCATTGCAGGTACATTTAGCAGTAAATTGTGAATGCCATCAGTCTGGCATCTCTAGGGCATTTATGATTCAGCACTGCACTAGAGATACTGCACTGGAGAGCAGTTAGACTCTGTACTTGACAAAGTATGCAAATGTAAAAGCATTTAATCTTGAATGTAAGTACTCACACATTTTTAGACTATTTGTGTTCACTAAATCTTTTTTTTATTTAGTTTTGTGCTGTCTTTGCATTGTTTTAAGACACTTTCATGCTAAACTGGTTTATTGTTGTGATTTCATAATGGTGTATGTCATTCAAACAATCTGCTTTTGTAAAATTACTAAATTAGACCATCTAGAATTTATTAAAAACAAATATTTGACAAAAGCTTTTTTTTTTGTTGCTGTAATTCTGTTTGATTTCAGTTGGTATTGTAGTTCACACAGAACATTTCTTGCATTTCACTGCACTGCTTTTCTATTGTTTTTCTATGTTACAAGCACTAGACTGACATTTCTCTATATTCATGTTTTTATTGTTTATTCCACGGCTATGCATCTTGTGCAAACATTTCAAGGATAATACTTAATACAACGCTTTTATTAAGCTTTTTAATGCAGCTCTTTATTCAATTTAAAGAGATTTTTGCATAACAGATTTTCAGGTGGCTGTTATGACAAATCTATGTTTACCTAAAATGCTTAAATATAACTTTATTTCATATAAGTAGTTTATACTGAGCAAATGCTGTCTCAAACTGAAAATACCATAAAACCATGGTTTATTTTTATCACCTCATCATTTAGCTTTCATACACCAGGTGGCGCTGTTGTTGTATAGAGATCCTGACAGACAGGGAAAAAAATGCAAGCTGTATGTTGGAGTGCTTTAGAGAAATGAGGCACTTCACCTGTACAGGTGTTTGTAGCGTCTCAGGTCCTCCAGTTCAATGGCCTGGATCTGGTTGTTGTCCAAGTGGAGCTCATGAAGACTGTCAGGGAGATCTGGAAAGAGAGGGACATTTATCATTAGATAATTGGAAGTAGCACCACGTCCCTGCTCTTAATATTATATTAAAACATGCAAATTGTGATTTATTACAGAGAATATAAAACTCATTCAAGTGAGAAATTACATAGTGCTATCCCTAAAATAATTTTTGAAAAGTCTTTTAGTTGACAAGCATTTAATGACTTTAAAGGGATAGTTCACCCGAAAATTTAAAAATGTGCAGTTTATTTACCCACCCTCCGGCCATTTATGATGTGCAGTAGCTGACTTCTATTCTTCAGTAGAACATTAAAGTAGATTTTTAGCTGAAATCAAGGTCAATGACTACTGACACTTTGAGAGTCAAAAAACACATACAGGCAATTCAAAATTATTACCCACGGCTGCTGATGATACATTGAGGTCTTATTAAGCAAAATAATCAGTCAGTGCAAGAAACTAAACATTATTTACAACATTATAACCTTGTAAAAATGGTCCCGAGCGTGTTCATCACTGTTTAGAGTGTGAGTTTCTTGTTGTATAATATAGACTGCAGCATCCATACTCCAGAGTGCCATGAACATGCTCAAAACCATTTGCTAAGGCTGTGGATACACCCTTTCACATGTAACTTCTAAATACTCCTACTGTTCCCTCTGCATGAGTTTTTAAATTTGACCTTTATTTAGAACAATCGTTTTAAAGTTTCTATGGTGATGCATCAGTTTTATCATGTGATTTAAGCATATAGTGTTTTTTGTTTCTTTTTTCCCTTTTGTAAATATTGACAAACATCCTAAATATGGTGAAATATTTGAATCCAAATCCGATTTCATAATTTCAACAGCTTAATAGTGATCATATTATTTGATCTATGAAGGGTAATTTGCGCTGCCATGTTAGCCTGCGCTGCATTGGAGAGATTAGAGTTGCTGGACTTACAACATGTTAATTCATCAACTTTTTACTGTTTACTGGGACAAAATACAGTAAATGTTCTAGTTACCTAAGCAGTGTGTATCTGATGTGAATAAAGTTTATGTTTAAAGCAAATTGTATAAAATAATTATTATTGTCGTCTCTTTAGAAATATTGTTTTGCTAGTACTTATGTGCCTTTAAATGTATGAAACATGGAATAAAATGTTATTTGTTTGAAGACATTGATAAATTGTGATTAAAAATAAACACTGTATGCATCTTTTTTCTAGCTCAGTGTGAGCCATCACTGATTTGAATTTAGAAACTGATCATTTGAGTGTGTGAGGGCTGTGATTTTGACAAGTAGGATGCAATCCTGGATTAACATCTATGTTGATCCTGGAACATCATTCCTGTTAAAAAATGTAATCAATACCTAATCCCTACCCCTAAACTTACTGTAGCCCTAACTGTAAATTATCCACAAAATAAAAGGGAATAAATAGTTGGATAACAATGATGCAGAAGCACATAACCCTAACTGTAAGTCTAAACTTAAAACAAACTCTAAATTTATACCTTAAATCTGATTTGCAGATTGGAATGTTGTTTCAGGATTAACATAGATGTTGATCCAGAAACATATCCCACTTGGTGAAATTACACCGACCCTCCAGCCTAGACAGATCACACCGGTGATCATATCCGTTAAATGGGTAAAGGTATAATATTTAATTTCTTGCACAGATGCTCTGGTTCATGTAACTTAATCTTAAAGTGCCATATACTGCATTGATTCAATAGGTAAGTTTAAAAAATGCTTATTTATTTCCCATAAAATATCCAAAGAATCAGAAGGTCCATATTGACCATATTTAGAATGGTCGTGAATATTAATGAGCTCTGCTCTGATGCTTGCAGCCTGCTCTCTCTCTCTCACTCTCCATCTATCTCCCTCTCACACACACACACATACACAACCACACACGTGTTGTGTTATGGATAAGATTTTGGCTAAATTATAATTAAACTCGACAAAAGAGACTGACAAAGATGTATTGTACAATGTATCTGCATCTACAAAATAAGAGTCCCACATACATAGTGAGTTTAATATAAAGTTAGATAAACTTAACAATAACTAAATAAATGATCATTGTTGTCTCACTAGGAAACTTATCAAACGCAGCCTGGAAATTAATGATCCCAGAGCAGCATATCATTCTGTGTTTTAGCTGGTGATCTCCTGATGACGCAGCTGCATGTCAGGTCTGAATGATGTCAAATGTGACCAAAAGAACACGCAAATTTTGAGGGCATGCCTCATGAGACACACAACAGTCTGTTTTGTTTTCTGATAAGCCTATATTTCATCGGGGTTTACACTCGCGTAATTTTACATGAGAACAAGAAAACAGTGGTGTTTGAGGCACATGGTATGCCCGCTTCCATATACAGATTTTTTTTTTTTTGCTTGAATATGTTTTTTCAATCTCAAAGTGATGGTAGCTGTTGACCTACATTTTCAAATTTTCCAAAGACCACAGTTTCAGAAAAAATAACTAAAGAAAGCAACAAATTACACATTTTTTGGTTGACCTATGCCTTTAATTATTATTGCAAACAATCACCTTTTGGTATTCCAGTAAGTTTGGCCTCAGAGACGCGCAGGTAGTTGAGTTTCAGGCCTTTAAAAGCGCCAGGCTCAAAGCCACTGTTCTGAATAGGGTTTCCGCCCATCTCTATAAGAAGCATTCAACATCAGACAGAATATCCCATCACAAAAACCAGCAGGCTCCATCTAAAAAAGGAAATGGTTTGGTCAGATTGTAACCTCTATACCACATAATGGCGAGCGTGCATACAAACCAATGCAGTTCATGCTGCCCAGACCAGAGAACGTTCCTTCTTCAACCTTCTTAATACGGTTGTCATGAATGCGCAGCTCCACCAGAGATGGGGGAAGGTTTTTGGGTACCACTGTCAGGAGGTTATGGGAAAAATAAAGCTTTTTTAGATGTCGGAGGGGTGTGAAGACTCGTGGGTGGACTTTGGAGATCTTGTTGTTGACCAGTGACAGGGCCTGACGGGAAACAAAAGACACTAACGTTTGGAAACTCATAAAGAAATGATTAATAACAGCTCGACTGTGCGAATTAAATATGTACACACAATCAAACGACTTATAAATGATGTTTTAACTTGATGTCTTGTTCTTTTTTTTTTTCTTTTGCAGGCCATGTCAAATATTGTGTTTGGTGAAAGAGGCTGAATAAATATTAGGGATAAATATTGGGGATAATATGAGTTCTAAGAAGGGAACTAAAACATTCAGTTTGGCACTGGCGTGTGTTTCCAGAACTACAGGAACATTCTTCTTCAGAGACTCGAACTGTTTGAACATCCTGTCGGGCTGTTTCGCACAGTGCCAAATGTAAAGTAATGCTCATGGCAAAGGCAGACCAATTTTTCAGGAGTTAGTCAAAACAGGCTTTAAAGAAGCCTGTCTCGTTGATTCTTATGTAAAATAAAACTCGTAAATATTAATGTTAAGATGTAAATGTTCAATCTGAATGTACAGCCAAATCATGTCCATGTTCATCGGCCAATAAAGACTCAAGCTGTGAGACTGGCACGCATCAGCAGACAGCAAAGGAAACCATCCATAAGGTCATAAAATGATGAACTGTCTCTTTTAAATAATAAGTCACAGATTTATGAAACTCTATTTTAGCAGCATTGCCTTTTACATTCTGAGTCATCTACCTTCATTTTCCCATTTATCTCACGATTAACAAAAAGTAATATATTTATTACTTTTTTTTAAGCGACCTTCACCCTCTCTGATTCTCATTTCTTGAGTCAATATAAATGTCTTACGTAGAGGTTTGGGAGTCCTTTGAAGTCATTCTCCTTCAGTTCTGTAATGCGGTTGTTCTGTAGGTCCAGGAGTTTGGTGTCTCTGGGAATCTCCTTGGGCACCGCGATCAAACCTAAACAAGAAGATGAAATGTTTACATCCTAATGCAAAGCTTATAGAAAATACAGATTTGTATACAAGTCTCCGAACAGAAAGACCATTAGCTCGACATCTGGTCTGGATTTCTCCCAAAATCTGAAATAACTGAACTAAACGGTGAACAAGATATTTACTCACACATGAGTTCATTTGGCCAATTGTGCTTACTGGACATTGACTTTGTTTACAGGCAGCCTCGTAATCTGATTATGATCCTATTTTGGTAATATTGTGATTAAACTGATCTAATGTAAACACAATACTAAATAAATAAAAATATTGTTATTAAGTTCATAATTTTAGTAAACATATAATCACCTTAAACTATGCTGATTGTAAACACAGTAAACATGCATGTAAACACAGTAGGGATCATAAACTAATAAATCTAAATTCCCTTGATTACATGACATAGCATGGTCATTGTACTGGCCAGTCTGCCTATATGACAGTGTGTCACTTTATTATGTAATAGTGTGTCTATACTCTGCCTCCATGGGAGATCAATGCCTGCTTCTAGATTACTATCGGTTTAGCTCCGCCCACTCATTCATGCTGCAGCCGGTACAGTAAATGACTAGAGAGACAACTTCTTTAAAATCTTTAACAACAAATGTTAAAGATGCTCTGAAGAAATTCAAGTCCTGCAATTCCATCCTTCTGATCTTAACATTAGAAAAGAGTGGATTAACTTTTATTTTAATGAAGTTAAAGATTGCATCAGTAAGGTCCTTTGTTCATATCCTTTTACTGTGGATTTGTTTTCAAAACAGTAAAGTCACACCACAGGATTGTGAGTTACTGTTTTTATATTTAATATTTTATATTTTTTTATATATACTGTTTTATACTTTATGTTGGCACTATTCCTTGCCTGTTGTTACAAATAATTTTTGTATCAGTGTCCATATATGAGTGTTTACATTTCAAACTTTTAAAATGAACAAAACTGTTAGCTAATCATACCAGTAGCCGTTTACTTCCAACTTCAAGAGTCTACAATCCAACATGCCTAATCAAACAGTGTGTTCTAGTGAGGGGGTCAAAACATTACAGAAAATAACCTATTACATCTAAACTACAATGTTTTTTCAATGTAAACTTCTTAATGACATTATAAGTAAACATCAGAGAGCACTACAACCTTTTAAGAAGGCAGTTTATGACCTCTTTAATCACATTATTACTGCTCTGACCAAAGTGAGCATGTGCTCGGATGTCACTCAAGTGTTGAATTAACTCTGTGACATTAAAGTTTTCTCTCTACTCTGAATTTGTAAACTCTGTCAAATGCATGAATATCTAAATAATATCTAATATCTAATATTACAAAGAAAATATTTTCAATATGTTCAGTGGGTATGTGCCTTGCATTTGATGAAAGTAGATAAAATCTCTTAAAATCTCAGAATCAATGCATAATTTCTCGAACAATTTTTCACCACATCATGTAAATAACATGCCAACAGTGAGTAGGCACGAATAATCCGAATACTAAATATTGCATGCAAACAAGGTGAAGAGGTTGTCTCATAAACATTACTGTGATTTAGTCTTTACTGTGATTGTTACTGGTGCACACTAAACATAGTCATTGTCAATTATGTATTTGCATTAGCTGCTGGTGTATATATTAGAGTGACCTGAAGATCTTCTGCCACAACTTTATAATCCATTCGGGTTCTTTTGGGTTCTCATTGACCACATGACAAAACTCCAGAACAACCACATCTAGAGCACAAATCCAGCATTGTGTCTGTTTTAGCAGTGCAGGGTTCAAAACTCTAAATCAGGCTCATGATTCATGTTAATTTCCAGCAAAGTCCAATAATTTATACTAGGCTGGGTTCAACCTCTCCAACCATTTATAATGCTCTTTACAACCACAACTGCCATGCTGTCTTGGTTCATTTAGAAGTGAAACTTACAATTTGTTTAACATATTAAGTACATTAAAGCAATATATTGAGGTGGAACTCAATTTCGAGGAATTCAAATAATTTATGAGATGCTTTGTTTAACCCACTAGTTCTATGTTTCCAGCATGGAGGCAGGCACACTAATTAGGGCTCTTGTTAGCACACTTCTTAACACTGGAACTACCAGAATTATGTACTGTTACTAGAATGGCCATTTCACTCATTCTGACTATTGTATTCGCACACTGTAAAAATTGCAGGGTTCCACACAATTCATTCAGGTTGTCCCAACACAAATCAATTAAGTTAACTTAACAAATTTAAGTGGATTGAACATAAAACAATTAAGTTGTCCCCCCCAAAAAAAGTAATTTGCACAAGCAGAGAACATATGTTTGAGTGCATATAAGACATCATATTGTCACTTCGTGTTTACTTTCAAAGTTTCTATGGAGATTTTAGAATTAAACTATAGTCCTATTTGAAGTCATAAATCTTCTGAGTAATATACCCTACAATTGTGTACAAGTTATACAACTTTTAAGTAACTTTTAATATATTGTTTTGAAAGACATTCATTCATTTTCCTTCAGGTTAGTCCCTGATTTATCAGGGGTCGCCACAGCAGAATGAACCGCCAACTACTCAGGCATATGTTTACGGATTGTTTTATGGCCTTCCAGCCGCAACCCAGTACTGGGAAACACCCATACACTCTCACATTCACACACACTTATACACTAAGGTCAATTTAGTTTATTCAATTAACTTTTGGCGCATGTCTTTGGACTGAGGGGGAAACCGGAGCACCCGGAGGAAACCCACACGAACACGGGAAGAACATGCAAACTCCACACAGAAATGCCAACGGACCAGCCAGGTCTCGAACCAGCGACCTTCTTTCTGTAAGGCGACAGTGCTAACCACTGAGCCACCGGTTTTAAAAGACATGTTTAAAGTAATGTTTGGCTATCAGAAAGTTATGTTTATGTTAGCAGAAAATTGCTAATCAACAGATTCAAAGGCATATTCAAAGGCAAGGATCAATTTGACTGTTATTGTCATTAAGAACTCCTTTGTGTTTTGTAATTTTAATAAAATAACAATGTTAGAAAGAAACATGCACACATTTAGGAAAAGTCTTGGTACTATAGTTATATGGGTTTTTGTTTTTAACAAAATTATCCAAATACAAAATAAATAAAAATCAAAAGGACTGCCTCTGTAGTTCTAATGTTAATGCCAGGTGAGTGATGTTTATCAGCTCTTACTAGCTGACCTTGGTTTACACTTCCTCACTCCTATCCGGGTCATGGCACCAGTATAGCCTCTGTGGATGTACTCATCCCTTTCCAAGTGGATTCTGACATGGAAAGCTGGCACACTAACAAGGACCCTAAAGTCTACAGCCTCCAGCATCAATCGCGTGTATACCTCTTGAGGCCTGGGGAGTGAGGTTTTATCCATACAGCTCTAGATGCCCATTACACTTGCACCACCACAAAAACAAAGTTAATTTTGATTCATTTTAAGCCAAGATCTACTTTTCTTTTTTCTTCCTTCAAGCCATTTGGCCACCTGCTACTCAAACCAACAAGCACACAGTGACTTTGCCCCAAAAAGCCAAACCCCCTAGAGTAAAGCTGGGTTTCAACAGCTGCCCAGAACATCACAGCCCACCAACCACAGATTTGCACTCCTAATAGGACATGTTTTATGATGAAGGCACATGACCACCTAAATATATACATAATTATGAACATCTGTTATGAATATACATCTCCATCAATTCAATTACAGCTTACATCACGCAATAACTTCCAGATTTGTAAAAAAGATTTTTTAAAAATTAAAATAAGACAGCGCAGTGGACGGATCAACGTGTTACAATGAAATCTTCATCATAGTGGGAGGAAGCATATAAAGAATCGCCAAAACCAAGGGCTGCATTTTTCGATTTTATATCAAATCCACAAACATAAACAAAGATGCTATGACATTTGCAAAAACAAAAACACTTGCGAGGACCAAAACACATGGCATAAAGCATTCATGCACATATGCAAACACAGTCAGACAAAAAAGGAATACATATAATTAAAATAATAAGCTCAGAATTCCTACGCTTTTGTTGCTTCTGTTAGTTCAATGGCTATAAATGTTCTGTGAGGATCATAACTTGGGCAAACTTGGCTGGAGAAAGAAAGCATGTCTGGATTCATAAATATGAGTACAGGCTACAGCGGCACTTTTGTAGCTGCTATTGGTGCCATGCAAAAAATTTTAAATAAAAATTTACAGCAACTTGCCAATTCTTGTTTGGAATATAACGCTTCAACCAAATTTTTAAGCCTTCATCTAACCCAGGCCTTCTCTCTCTTTCCCACATACTAAAGCGGCAAGCTTTAGCACTGCAGTGAGTGTACACACAAGCAATGTGGTTGGTTGGTTGGTTGGTTTGTTTAGTGTTTATACAATTCTTTTATATGTTTGCCCATTCACAGATTGGCTGTGATTACTGAAAAGCGTCATTAATTTGCATGACAAATATTCCTCCATAATGAGGATAAAGGGTTTCTAGGAGATGAGTTAAGAGTAATACTTCTATTTTGATTTTAGTTCTGTTATTTCTTATAAATGGAAAAGAAAGTGAGAGCATCTTGAAGCAATCACAATGAAATGAAGTGACCCCTGTCAAAGCTCTCCATTTTTAGGCCCAAATGACCACTTTGTTGGATGTTCTGCTGACAGGACATATCCCAAGACTATTTCCAGCCATTCTGAAATAAACTCATCAAAGACTTTCAAACCTTCCCTTTCTATCTCTAACACTGTCTTCCCATAAAACATCCTGTGTGTGTGTCATAAAAACAACACAGAACCACTCCTACAGTTCAACAGGAAATTGCACGGGTCTCTTTTTTCATTGTTTCCAATTCAGGCTCCACTTCGAGATGTTTATTTTTGCCTGATTGGAAGTAAGCTGTTAAAAAGGTTTTATAAGATGCCTATAATATGGAACTGAACCCAATTACAGATTTCAGTCTAGCTTTGAATCTGATCATTTTGATGAATAATTGTATAGTGAATGTAAATATCTTTAATGATAACAGCCCAAGCGCTATAGCTCCAATAAAAAGTATGTTACCATATACATCACTGCACCATGCTAATGAACGTGCAAATACTGATACTGAGGAGAAAAAACAGTCCCACTTTATAATAAATGGCCTTAACTATGAATTACTTACATCAAAAAATAAATACAATGTACTTACTGTGTTATTGAAGAACACTTTTGGTGCTCTTAAGGTGGGATATGGGTAGGGTTAGGGACAGATTTGGTGGTATGGGTAGGTTTGAAGTTGGGCTAAGGTGTAAGGGATGATGAACAGTGTAATTATAAATGCAATTACGGAAATTAATTGTAACAATGATTGGTGTTGGCAACAGAGGTGCGGATCCAAATGCAGTTTATTAGGATTAGTCAGGCAGGCAAGGTTCAAGCTCAAATGGTAGCATACAGATAATCTAACAGAGTAGCTGAAGTCAAAGGCCGCAGGCGGCAAAACAACATAAATTGTAAACAAGACAAGGAGTCAGAAACACGGCAAGACAACACATGAAATGCTTATGTAATGCTTACTAAGGATACAAGACTCAGCACTGGATATCAGTGTGTGTGGTGTATATACAGTCCCAGTAATCAGTAATAACAAGCTTCAGCTGTGTGTGTGTGTAATCAAGGGGTGATCAGGAACTGGTGTGTGAGTGCAGTGCATGATGGGATATGTAGTTCAGTTGAATGACAGGGAGTGTTCTCCAGAAGCCTGCAAAGGCAACATTGCTGGTGATCATAACATTAATTACACATGTAATTACATGCAGGTATTTAATCAATCATATGTACTATGCTAAAAACATATATTTACACAAAAAGTACTTTGTAACAACTGATTAATTTCAGTGTAAGTACATATTAGTTAAGGCCACTTAATATAAACTGGGACTGTCAGAAACCTTGCTGTCTGGATAAGAGAGCTTTCAGACGTCAACAAAATTTCCTAATTGGTGTTCTGAAGATGAATGAAGTTTTCAGTGGTTTGGAACGACATGAGGGTGAGCAATTAATTTTCATTTTTGGATGAACTAAAAATTTAAATTTGTGTGAACAGCCCTTGTGAGGAATGAATGAATGAATGGATGGATGGATGGATGGATAGATGGATGGATAGACAGATCGAATACTCACTTAGGTCTGAGCACTGCACTATGTTGACTTGACAATGGCATCCAAAGGGACATATAAATACATCTGGTGGCAATTCCTCCGAAGCTGAACCCTCTTCATCTCTCATCATCACTGTTGTCAAATCTCCTGCTTCTCCGTCCATTGCAAAGTCCCAGAATCCTCTCTGCTCAAAGGGCAGAGCCAATGAGGGAGTAGTGAGGCTGCAGACACTGAGCAGCAGCAGCAGCAGGAGAGAGCGACAGAAGAACATCACTGACATACACAGACTTACACACAATGACCTGCAGAATGAGGAAACAAAAACAGACAGAGTAAAGACCCAATCAGACCAAAGACGGTAATGATAGAAATTCTACAGTAAACATACAACAATAACTGAGCCTACACCAAAACTATAATAACTAAATATTCAAATTACTTTCAGAATGATTATTTCAGCTATTGAATGATATTATGAACCAGACTCCATCCTGTAGATGACAAAACGTCTGTGTTTGCTTATAATAAACAGAGCAATATCATCCAATTGTGTGGATTTTGGTTTCAATTATTTTCTAGTCTTGGTCCTTTAATTCTTTAATAAATAAAAAAAATATGCATTACTGTAGCCCCATTGACAACTGGCAATAAGATGCATTTTAATCCATACAATAACAAGGGGCTACCTTTAAATAAAGATGTGAATGGGGTTTGAAATGTTTAGAGCTTGCACACTTTTATAGCTTTCAGAGGTAGTCAAAAACACATAAGATCGGATTGCAATCATATTGTAAACACTGACCATGTGTAATCGAATCACCAAAAACATATCATGGGGAAAATTCTGTTCTGTGCATTATTTATATAAACTCTTATTCATGCAAAACAAAACTATTAAATTAAGCCTTTTATTTCCGTGGAACTGAAAATGTGCTAATGTGCCCTGCAGTTATTTAATATAGCTCTTCTGTCTTTTCAAGTTCGACTCACAACCCATTTCCTTGACTCTGTTTATAATAATTAAGACAGTTTTCACAAAGTATATCAAAGAAACAGGATGGAACTGGGTTGTTATTTGGGTTTTGGAAGGATATTGTAACACTGCCATCTGAATATAAATACATAATACAGCACAGGACTTGCCCTTCCTGAAAAACACTGAGACAGCATTGACATTTATCAAATTTGAGGGTGTACATTATTCAAAGGTACTAAAAGTATCCCATACAAAAGTTCAGAAAGGTTTTTTTATCATTAAAACATTTTTTATACAGTAAATTATTAAAGGACCACTCGACGTTTTTGAAAATATGCAAATTTACAACTCCCCTAGAGTTAAACTGTTGAATTGTACCATTTTTAATCTAATCAGCCAATATTCAGGTCTGGTGGGAGCGCTTTTAGCTTAGCTTAGCATAAATCATTGAATCAGATTAGACCATTAGCATCTTGCTCAAAAATTTCCAAAGAGTTTTAATGATTGTCTTATTTGAAGCTTGACTCTTATTTCTGCTTGACTCTGTAGTTACATCGTGTACTAAGACCAATGGAAAATTAAAAGTTGCTATTTTCTAGGTGGAGTATAGTTCCTAGCCATATCGGCCTAGAAAATAGCAACTTTTCATTTTCTGTGTGGTCTTAGTACACAATGTAACTACAGAAGTACTGAATGGATTCAAAATAGTAAAACACCATGTGAAAACTGTTTAATTATAGTGGACTTGTTAAATGAGCCTATTTCCAAAAAAAGTGGAGTGTTCCTTTGAGTGCAGTCATTTAGTACATAGTTTTTATTAACTGAATGGAAAACTAAATACACTAGTGGTGAGTGTCTATACAGGTCTGGTCAGACAGTGTGTGGTGGTGGAAAAACTCAAACTGGCCTTCTTAAAACATCTCTTAAAACAAGCCATTCATTAGACAGGAAGGAGGTAGGAGTGGATATTTCTGAAAGTCTCTGTTAGCGTGTGTATGTGTATGTGTGTGTGCGTGTGCGTGTGTGTCTAGAAGCAAGGAAGGGTGGGAGCCTCTCATGATGTCATTTCTCAATTTCTTCCAGCTGAGTCCTGTGATGTCACCAGAAATTTTGGGTTTTGGCTGAAATGTGGTTTAGGATCTGGAGTCTGCAGAACAAGCAAATGATATCAATGACACATTAAACATGGGCCTGTAAACCTAAACCACAAAGCCCACACACCCTCCACCTGTCACTCCTGACTTAACCATGGCCTTTGTGTTGAACCTAAACTAACTAAGGCCTAAAATTAAAGTCAACACCTGTCCCAAACAGACCATCTAAACTCTTAACCTTAATCCTGAACTTTGACTCTGACTCATGCATACCCTGCATACCCATGCATACCTCATATTGAATGTGATATCTCATGGCTAAAGCTCAAGCAACACAACATTACAATTATCCAATAAATCCATCCAGCTGGGGAAAATTTCACTGCCATCAAAGTTGATTGCCCACACAATTGAGCCGCAGCAACACTTTAATCCATAGTATTCCCTATACATGCTGGGACGAAACACATGTGGACGAGCGAGAGAAGCCAGATGCCACAGGATGTTGTGTGTCCCAAGAGAGAAACTTAATGTCTTCCCATCACAATTTACTGCCACATTCAAATACATTGCCTCAACAACACAGCAAGTCGGGATATAAAGATTGAAAAGGTATGACAAGCACTCAGCCTCCTCAATGAAACAGAAACAGTTTTAAACAGGGCTGACAGGATATTCATGTTAATAATCTGTTGCAATATATACAGATATCTTGAAGAAAGTCAAATAAAATTTAGTTTTGGCAAGAAACAACACCTTGCATCCAAAAGGAACAATAACACTTCATAGAGTAAACTTAAATGCAAACCATTTTTACCTTAGCACTGTGTCAAAGAGCAACAGACCATGAGAATAAAAGCATAATGTACTACATTACTTGCAAATTGGTGTAGCTTCCCATCACAAAATAGGCCAGAAGTAATAAAACAATCCCATGATAAAAATCCCCATCACACAGTTTAAGCGTTAATCAACTGTTTACTACTACATTCAATGCTATGGAACTGTCAAGACAGAAATCCACAATGTAAATTGCAAAAAATGAAACAGCTACAGTCTCATATTTCTGGAAAAGAAAAATACAACATACCATGATCCCATAAAGAGCCAAGAACAACAAATTTCATGTTTATTTATAAGTTAGATGATATCTGCTTGCACCATTTGTCAATCCAAGAGGAACAAAGAGTTGAGAGATGTTTATAATTCAAAGAACTATAGCCTCAGTTCCTATTTATGAAGAGCGATCTCCCAGCAAAGACTGCCATTAAGCTGAGAGGGATCCCACACAAATGTTGCTCATGTAAATGTGTCCGTCGAGTCCTTTATGTCTCCCATTTCACACAGCGTCTGTGCCATTAACTGAGTAATGACCATGGATGCTTTCGCCGTTCCCCTTGGCTACTCCTCAATCATCTTCTGTGAACATTCACACTTGTTGTCTAGGTCTGAAATGGACTTACAAACAGACATTTACATTAAAAATTCATCACAGTGGCTGACAGTTCCCAGAGCTGACCATATGTGGCCGATCCAAACGTTTGCTAAATATCAGCTCATATGAGGCAGACATTAGAGCCTTAAGTAGAATCCCATTCTTCATCCTGACATGCCAACATCTATGTGTTCTTCTCATATTGTCTGGCCATCTTTCACTTTAAAGTCAAACACATGGGAAAGCGACGTTTTTTTAATGCCGCCGACCTGGAATAAAAGCAAACAGGAAAGAAAATGCACCCGTTTGTAAAAATAGTGACTAAATTATACCATGCTCCCCAAAAAAGGTCCGGTTTGGACTGGCCAGAGGAATGCGAGGAGAGGGTAGAGGCACAATGATACACAAATTCTTGCATCCTGTGCTGCAGTGAAGAGTTTCAAAACTATATGCGTTATTTATGATTTATTTATTATGTGTTAAGTGTATGTGCTGTTTATGGGATGAAATAGTGTTATGCTCAGCCCTTTCATGCAGCAGCTCTTTAATTAGGAGCTCAAGAAAATAAGTCTTGAGTGGGATCTCAAAGTTATGTTCACACATCAGCAGAACATGAATGTCTACGCTGGTTTCAGTGCCAAATAGGCCATGAAATGCAAATAAAATCATGACAAATGAGACGAACAGGGGAAAGCATTGCCTTATGAAGTGTCGTCACATTTCATCATGTTAAAGTGTGCAACAATGTTTCTTGTTCACCATCATGATGCCACTGGGATTCATCAAATGACCCTACAGAACTGGTGTTTTTAATAAATCAGTCAATAGGAATCATAAAACAGCCTCAAAAACCGCTAAATAACACAGGCTCATCCGGGAACTTTAAATCTCCTTGACCGTCGCTGAAAATGTTCACATCCATTACTTCTACATTAGTGTATGCTTGTCTGTCATGGCACTGTTTTTGACTGTTTGACATCTTGTGAATGTATAATACCGGTTAGTATCATTCAAGCGGATTCGTTTCTGTTAGCTTTGTGTTTTTGACTGTTTGGTGCCATCTTGTGAATGAATAATGCACAGGTTAGTGAATGCTCCATCAGCTTCACCTAGTGGGTTTCATTTCTGTTGGCTTTGACTTTTATTAAATAATTAATAAACTGTTATAGCTCAGCTTTTATAGCTTTTGTGGCAAGTAGCCGATTAATAAGCAGGATAAAGTACATCCATGACTTGTGAAAGTCTTCGCTTCGGGCTGCCGATAAGCCTGTCAGGTTTTATATATCCACTTGTAAAGTTGAAAGGCAAGTGTACTGTAAGTTTGTGTTATGTATTTATTTATTTATGTACAAACTGTCTATCAGGTAAGGCAAAACATGCTGACTTTCCCGGTCGACTGGTTACTTGCTGGATGATTAGTCGACTATTTTTAACCATCACCAGTGAAGAGGACTGACACTGATGACCAACAGTATTCATACAGTCCACTATTGTCTGCTATTGTCAAAACATGACAAACTGACTATTATTTTTATATGCTTGTCAATCCCAAACAGTGAATGTGTGAAAAAAGGCAATAATCAAAAACACCACATCTGATGCCTCACACAAAAACACACAAACATTAGCTGACACCAGGGTGATCCTCTCCCACGGCCACAGGCAAACACATGAGTGGACAATCCAAAGCTCACAGCACTTTTCAGTTCGAAGACAAACTGTGACTTGAGGAATGGTACGGCCTAGACTTAACAACCACTTCTGCTGCTAATTACACAGCATATACTCCTCAACGAGGAACGCAGACAGCTATTTCTACCATTCAAAATGTCAGTCTTAAAGTTACATGTTAGTTGTAGACATTAAAGACACAGAGAGAGAGAGAGAGAGAGAGAGAGAGAGAGAGAGAGAGAAGCAGCTGAAGCTAAAAGCAAGATGAAATACTTATTCTTTACTTGTCCAACCAAACTTAAAACAGAATCATAATAAAATGCTTGGGGTTGCCAAAAGAGGTTGAAAAGTGTCTCTTATTATCATCTTATGTCATTCATGTCTAGAAAAAAGTCTCTGTGCCACACGCACTGCTCGTTCCCCCAGTCCCAATCACCGCTCTCACTCACCATCCACCACACACCACACCCGTGAACCCTCACCTGATTACTAATCATCCGCACCTGCACCTGCAATCACCACTCACTATATATACTCACCTCACTCACTCATTCGGCGGCTGGAATCATAGACGCATGGATCTCCTCGTCTTCTCCCCTGTATCCTCCTGTGCTCTTCCATGGATGTTCTCCTCCTCCGTAAATGCCAATACAACCATTTAAGGGAAGTGACTATTCTTATGTTGGTGATTACCATTGAACTGAACTAAACAGCTGAACTGTGTGAGATCGCTCACCCACTACAACGCCATTCACCTGCTTCACCTTGCTACTGTTGTGCATATCGCTTGAATAAACACTCTTGAAGTTTATACTTCCTTGTCTTCCTTGTGTGACCGTGACAGGATTCCAGCCCTGCAAAACCCCGCGGCTTATGGAGACTAATGCTGCTCTGACCGGAGCTTTGACCGGAGTTGCTCCGGATCCATTCGCCAGCATGGTAAACTCTCTCAGGCAAACCTTACCTGCCGGCCCTCCAAATGCTGGTTCTAACCACACTGTAAATACGAGCACGCCCCTCGCTCGGCCGATGAACTACTCCGGCGAGCCGAGTACCTCTAATGGTATCCTTCTGCAATGCTCTCTCTACATAGAGGCTAACCATCATCAATTTCCCAATGAACTTTTAAAAATTGCTTTCATGATTTCCCTTCTCACAGGACGAGCCCTCCAATGGGCGGATGCTCTCTGGAATGCCCGCAGTCCAGCGATGGCCACCTATCAAACCTTTGTCAGCCACTTTAAAGAGGTGTTTGCTGTCTCACCCCTCTATCCGTGCACGATGAACTACTCACTCTCCGTCAAGGTAACACCTCCATCCATGACTATACGCTGTGATTCTGAGCACTCGCAACAAATAGCGGTTGGAACCAAGTGGCCCTCCTAGCAGCTTACCGTAAAGGCTTAAAACCTAACCCTCGTAAACACATGGTCATTTACGATGACAGTGCAAATCTAGAGACTTTTATTAAGAAAGCCACCAGCATTTCTTAACATCTTTCAGCCTGTACCACTTCAGCGTTTCCTGATTATGTTCCCATTCCCAGCACTCCTTCACAACCACAGGAGGAAGACGAACCCATGATCACTAATTCCTATTGTCTCGAAGCTTCAGAACGTCAACGCCGGATCAGAAATAGACTCTGTCTGTATTGTGGGGAAACGTCTCACCTCATCTCTGCCTGCCCAGTTCGTCCGCCTCACCTAATGGTGAGTAACGTCACTCTTACCCCTACTGTCTCTCACATTCCTCATATGAAAGCTCAACTAATCTCTGATTCTCATACTTACCCCATACATGTACTGGTGGATTCTGGAGTGGCTGGAAACTTAATTTCAACTCATTTCATCAACAAACATAATATATCCTCCGTGAACAACGAAACCCATTATAAGATTACCACCATCAAAAACTCACCATTAGGCGACGGAAAAATATCCCGACGGACCATGGAAGTCACCATCCTCTCTCTGCTGAACCATCAAGAAAAATGTGTTCTATTAGTCCTACCTAGGGCGAATGTAGACGTCATCCTCGGAAGACCCTGGCTTGCACAACACCAAACCAAAATTGAGTGGGCTACAGGAGAGATCCTTGGATGGAGCACAGCCTGCAAGAACCACGGTCATCTTTCCCCCCCTGCTGGTCATGAACCTACCCTGAATTCTCTTCACATCCACACTACCACCATTGAAAACAGTAACAGCTCCACCTCTGTCACCATCCTGGCCATCTACACTCCCTTCCTCCATGTCTTCTGCAAAGAATGAGCCACCCAGTTACCCCCACATCGGTCCTGGGATTGTAGTATTGACCTGCTACAAGATGCTAAGTTACCACATGGAAGAATTTATCCTCTGTCTCGTCCTGAACATGAGGCAATGGAGAATTACATCAAAGAAGCTCTCCATCAGGGGTTCATCAGACCTTCCACTTCACCGGCTGCCTCAAGTTTCTTCTTTGTTGGGAAAAAGGATGGAGGTTTACGGCCATGTATCGATTATCGTGTACTTAACGATGCCACCGGCAAGTTCGCCTACCCACTGCCTCTAGTACCAGCTGCCCTAGAAGAGCTCCGTGAAGCACGAATATTTAGTAAGTTAGACCTCCGAAGCGCTTACAATTTGATTCGTATCCGAGAAGGAGATGAATGGAAAACTGCCTTCATCACCCCTACTGGCCACTACGAATATCAAGTGATGCCCTATGGTCTAGCCAACAGTCCATCAATATTTCAAAACTTCATGAATGAAATCTTCCAGGACTTTCTTCACCACTTCATTATTGTCTACATTGACGACATCCTAATTTACTCCCGAAATCCTACCGAGCACCATTCCCACGTCCAACAAGTACTCCAACGCCTACGAGAAAACCATTTATTTCTAAAGACTGAAAAATCTGAATTCCACAAACCCTCTATCTCCTTGCTTGGGTATGTAATCACTGCTGAAGGGGTCAGCATGGAGACTGGTAAAGTGGACGGTGTGTCCAAATGGGAAGAACCCAAGACAGTGAAAGAGCTGCAAAGATTTCTTGGGTTCGCCAACTTCTACCGGCGCTTTATCAAAAACTACAGTCTCCTCTCGGCTCCTCTAACCTCCCTTCTAAAAGGCGGACGACGTATATTAACTTGGAAAGCAGATGCCCGCCAAGACTTCAAACAACTTAAGCGGAAGTTTACCACAGCACCCATCCTCAGACATCCAGATTCCACACAGCCTTTCACTGTGGAAGTTGATCCAGCCGATGTAGGAGTCGGTGCCATCTTATCCCAATGGTCTGGTGAACCCCGAGCTCTTCATCCGTGTGCGTACTACTCCAGAAAATTAACACCTACTGAGCGAAATTATGGTATCGGTGATCGCGAACTACTCGCCATTAAACTCGCCCTCGAAGAGTGGCGCCACTGGCTCGAGGGAGCTCAGTTCCCTTTTACCGTAATTACCGACCACAAAAACCTCCAATATCTCTGCAGTGTAAAACGCCTCAACGCCCGTCAAGCCCGCTGGTCACTGTTCTTTGCCCACTTCAATTTCCAAATCACATACCAACCTGGCCATAAAAACCTCAAAGCCGACACCCTCTCTCGTATGTACTCTCCAGATCCCCATGAGGACATTCCTGAACCCATCCTATTCTCATCAGTCTTCTTGGCACCCATATTATGACAAATAGACGAAGATATTCGCACTGCCACCTTAGAAGAACCAGCGCCCCCTGAACATCCTCCAGGCCTTACCTACGTACCCACCAGACATCGTCTTCAGCTTCTGGATAGTACGCACACTTCCCTCGGTTCAGGACATCCTGGCAGCAGGCGAACCCTCTCACTCCTCCAACAGAGATACTGGTGGCCGAACATGACCAAGGACGTCGCCCAGTACGTCCGAGGATGCTCGGTCTGTGCCATCACTACTACTCCTCACCGCCTACCTGAAGGGAAGTTACAACCACTGCCCATACCCCGCCGACCCTGGACCCACATCGGGGTAGATTTTGCCACGGACCTACCTCCCTCGCAGGGCTACACTACGATCCTTGTAGTGGTGGATCGCTTTTCAAAAGCTTGCAAATTAATCCCTCTTAAAGGTCTTCCCACGACTCTCGAAACAGCCGAAGCCCTGTTTACCCACGTCTTCCGTAATTTTGGACTTCCGGAAGACATTGTGTCTGACAGAGGACCGCAATTTATCTCCAGGGTCTGGCGGGCATTCTTCCAACTGCTGGGCACAACCATCAGTTTATCATCTGGTTACCACCCTCAAACCAATGGACAGACCGAGCGGAAAATTTAAGAAATCTCCCGTTACCTCCGGACGTACTGTACCCACCACCAGGACACCTGGAGCTAGTATCTACCATGGGCTGAGTATGCACAAAATTCCCTTCGCCAGACTTCCACTGGTCTAACCCTTTCCAATGTATCCTAGGTTACCAACCGTCCCTGTTTCTATGGACTGGCGAAACCTCCGAAGTGCCCGCGGTAGATCACTGGTTCCGAGAGAGTGAGAGGGTGTGGGTCTCAGCACATAACCACCTTCAGCAGGCAGTACAGAGGTATACGGACGCCGCCAATCGCCACCGGTTACCTAATCCCGAATACCACCCAGGAGATAAGGTATGGCTCTCCACCAGGGACATCCACCTCCTTCTGCCCTGCCACAAGCTGAGTCCCCGCTACATAGGACTGTTCACCATTCACTCCCAAATCAACCCTGTCACCTACTGTCTCAACTTACCACCTTCTTATCGGATCTCCCCCACATTCCATGTATCTCTTTTCAAACCTCACACTGACCCAGTTCTCCCTCCTTCCACAGAACCGGAACCGCCTCTCCCTCCAGAAAAAACTGAAGTCCTCGGTGACAACATCTACCGAGTCCAGGAAGTCCTTGACTCCCGGCGGCGGAATGGCCAGCTTCAGTACCTCATAGACTGGGAAGGATTCGGTCCCGAGGAGAGACCATGGACACCCCGTAACGACATTCTGGATCCGACCCTCCTTGAGGAATTCCACCACCGTCCCCGCCGCCGGTCTAGGGTGCCTGGAGTCACCCTTGGAGGGGGGGGGGGGGGGGG
>CAIGQV010019951.1:9747183-9772040 GCA_903798115.1 Danio jaintianensis
GGGGGGGGGGGGGGGGTACTGTCACAGGCACTGCTCGTTCCCCCAGTCCCAATCACCGCTCTCACTCACCATCCACCACACCCGTGAACCCTCACCTGATTACTAATCACCCGCACCTGCACCTGCAATCACCACTCACTATATATACTCACCTCACTCACTCATTCGGCGGCTGGAATCATAGACGCATGGATCTCCTCGTCTTCTCCCCTGTATCCTCCTGTGCTCTTCCATGGATGTTCTCCTCCTCCTGTGAATGCCAATACAACTATTTAAGGGAAGTGACTATTCTTATGTTGGTGATTACCATTGAACTGAACTAAACAGCTGAACTGTTTGTATGTGAGATCGCTCACCCACTACAACGCCATTCACCTGCTTCACCTTGCTACTGTTGTGCATATCGCTTGAATAAACACCCTTGAAGTTTATACTTCTTTGTCTTCCTTGTGTGACCGTGACACTCTGTCTGGGCCTACAAAATGATGCAAATATAAATTCTACAAATAATATAAATCTACAATAAATATAATTTCTACAGAACTAGAATCCAAATTCTGATTTATCAGGGGTATCAATTTTGATTTATCAAGTTTATCAGGGGTAAATTCATCTACAGTACGTAATGTTCCTGGTTGGTACTTGGTTCATTTTTATCTATATCTTGGTTTAACTTGTGTGCACTCTCCCTATATCTTATTTTATTTGTTTATTTATTTTCTTGCCATTTTGCATTCTATAATTATATTAATATTATAATATATGATTATATTAAATTATTAATTTAATTTATTTCTTTATATTACATGTATTTGATCTGATTGATCATATACTTCATCATATTTGTTTTATTAATTATTCTGATTATCTATAATTGTGTGGTTGTCTAATGTGGTTCTAGTTTGAACTTGAAAATATAAAAAAATCAGACAATGCTTCTTATATTGTTCTTTGTATTTAATATGTCTACATAATAATCATTTGGCTATAGGACATATTAAGACATACCCTTTAGACATATTATCAGTAAATAAAACAAAATGATCTTTTTTTTTATGTTTTGAGAATTAGAGAGTCTCTTAATTTGTTTTTTTTTCTAGAGCCATATATTGTATATATTATTATAAGACTCTTTCTGGAATATGACTAGAACAAAATATTACTGATTTATGTGTGTTTTTTCAATAATGATTCCAATAGAATTATGCTGCATTAGTCATTTTGGATGATTCAGACTAATTTAAGACTTCCTTTTAAAAAAAAATTATTTACTTTTACACATTTTAAAACCTTTTTCTGTTGTCTATGGTTCAGTAGAGATTTCTGTTAAGGTTTTTCTTTTAGTCTAACAAGCTTATAAAACAATACATCTTAATATTTACAAATTAGGCATCACACTTCTCCTTTTTCTTCATTAAAACAATTAATAATCATCTAAATCTACACCTAGTCCCTTAAAAAGGGACATTGTGAACTAAATGTGAGCTTTTAACAAGAGAGCAGCAGACGTCTCTCAATGACAGACATGTCTCTGAACATTGCAGCATTACTGTAGTGATAATGATAAAACACAACACTAATACATTAGCTAGAAAGGGAATTTCCCCTGGAACTGTGAGGCATGTGTTTATGTCTAATTTGTACGACTTTTAAGACTCATTTGTCGAGTTAAGACAGAAAAGCTTAAAGCAAGTTTGCATGTTTTGAGTTTGAGCCATAAATGGGACAAGAAATAAAACAACCGAAAGAACATCATAAGAAAACATTAAAAGAGTGCAGAAATAGGAAAGAGTGCTTCATCAACATCTGCTGCTGACCCTTTTAGATGATGTTTTGTTAAAAACAAACAGTTTCACTCGGAAACTGCTACAAACAAAGAAACATCAAGTGTCATTCTGTTTTAAATCTGAAACTATGAATTACAAAAACTGAAATACATCATAATTTACATCAATGACCTGAACAAAATTTTTAAGTTTCAAGTTTTTAAGATGTTCAATAAAATGGATTCCAGGAGATTTAATGCACCCCACTCAAATTGGAAAAAAAACCTGAGATTTCAGTCAGTTTGGGAATTTCTATTCAGAAATTGCATGGAGTATTTTAAATTAGATTTTTAAACTGATCATAATCAGATCACAATGTTCTACGAAATAAAATTATGCTCTAATAAATGTGTCTTTTATTTTCTGCACAATTCATGCATGCTTCTTTTTATAGAAAGGAAACATAATGTGCATTATATATATATATATATATATTTTGTTTTTTTTATGTATGGTTGCTATTACACCTACACATTTCATACAACACCACAGCAGAATGCAATGCATACCTAAATGACAAAGAATGCATAACTAAATAACAAACTTTTAAAAAGTCCTACAATAACTGAAAATAAACACAATAGAATAAAAATATACAAATTAAATTATTATTAACTGTCAAGCATTAAACTTGATTTGTTTCTTATTAAATCTACAACAGTCCTTCACAGTCGGCAGCAGGAACACAGCCTGCAAGAGCCACGTGGTTCCAGTCGGGTCCAATTTTCTGTTACACATGCATATTCATTCTCAACTCCTTATGTTCATTCATTACATAACAAACAAGGGTTTATGTAAATAATCACTAAGTGTTGTGTTTTTGACACATTTTTGCAGGTATTTGACCATTAAGGTGCACGCCCTGAGCTAAGTGATGTGCATCTTCTGTTGTGTCAAGTTCTTTTTTGCTTACTTTAATATACTTTAATAAATCAAGCACATCCAATGCTGCAAAATCACATTACATAATTTTACTGATTTTCACTTGAAATTGTGCTTTGCGGAGGATTGAATGCAGACTGCTGGAAAGGGGCGGAATGTGATGCAATAATCATTTTATCTTGATTATTGTGCTTCCAGAGTCAATGGAGGTCAAAATCAAAATTGAATTTCCATTAACTGCAAAGCCCTAAAAATTTACGTCTCACTTTCCTGAATTTTAATACTGCAATTCTTACATTCCCCCAATAATTCTGTTTTTTACACTAACAAAAATGGGCTCTTTAAAGAACCATTCTTAAAGGATCTCTAAGAAACTCGCCTATTGTGAAACATTCATTTTTAAGAGTGTATTTCTGGTTTGTGTCAATAAAGAGGGAATGGAGCCCTACTTATAGAGCAACAAACAGTTGGGAAACACCGCTTTAGCAGAAATTTAACAGCTTTATAAATAATGCATGTGAAAGATCTTTTGCAATACAATTACGTGAAGCCGAGTGTTGAGAGTTTTGGAGAATTATGGCACTTCTCTAAGTGACATACCATAGTTGGGAGGAGGAAGTAGTTGGGTCAACTGCACTAATCGTGGGAGCCAGTGAACTCATATGACCCTGCTCAATCTGGGGTTTGTTACTTTAGTTGGCAAGGCCATGAATAAGGCATTTTTATCAAAACAACAGCTCTGACACATTAAATGCGGTCTAATTGGAAGTCCAACGACACACTTGTTCGGTGTTTAACAGCCAATAAACGTCTGACATCACCAACCAAATATATGAAGGTTTTCAGTATAACACAGTATGTTGAGTAATGAAGTCAATCATCTAAATTGGGCCATATATTCTGCTGCATGCACACATGAATGGCTGCTTACTTTCTCCCACTTGCACACACACTTTCTCTTCTGACAGACCATTGGGTGGTTCTGGGCTCTATACACTTGGTCGGAATTAAATGCTGGCTTGACTGTAATTTGTTAACTTCAGTCCCTAAAAAAGCTTCTGCCTGGCAATGAGTGTTACTGCTCTGCTTGAATGTGGTGACTGGCACAACAAATATCAGGCAGACCCGATCAACAGAGCAGCTGGTAGTTAAAAGAGTTATATAGAGTGTGAAGTGGTATCATTTTAAAAAGATACTGGCCATTTACAAAATTATACTAGATATATACACAATCTAAGATAGAGGGAGAAAAGAAGGATAACTATCCGTAAGATAGAAAAGATGCAATGCCCTTAAATTTGGGCTTTGGAACACATGAGAGAATTTGGATGACCAATGTAAATCAAGTCAAGTCAAGTTTATTTATATAGTGCTTTTCAAAATGTAGATTGTGTCAAAGCAGCTTAACATAGTCCTAGTAAAGTCCAGATTTCAGAGTAAATAAAACCTGTTGTAAAGAATCAATCAATCAATCAATATAAACTCAATAATGCTTTTCTAAACACCTTCCAGCTCTTCATTCCAGGTAAAGAAGGTTTCTTACTTGTTACTTAGAAGCAAGTTTTTACCAGGGGATATGAAACCTTTAGACTCTAGTTTAGAGTTAGCGCCTCCTTTCCACTGTTAACCCCACAATACTGTGCTAAATATGTGCACTGTAAAGCAATGCAGTGTTAATGGAGTTACTGCATTTTCACTGTTTTCCAGTTGTATTTATTCTGTTTTATTGTTTTTGTTGTTAGGTGTAGTACTGTATGTTTTATGACATCTGGAGTTCATTTTCTACACAGAATGACACATTCATACTAAAACAACATTGATTGTTACTGTAATTGTGTATTGTGTACCAAGTGTTTAAAGTCAACATAAACTGTCAAAAGAAACCTAAAAAGCAAAGCATAGGATACACTTTAAAAACGTAGCTTAATTCCGTGATAAATTGTTTGAGTTGAATTTACAATGAGAAATCATGTGCTTGAAAAAGAGTGTTGTAAAGAAAATTTCAAATGACTTCAGTAAAATAAGTAAACCTCAAGTAATAATTAATCAAACAAACTTAACTTTTATATAACTTAAGCAAATTTGACCTAATTCCATATATGCAATTTACTTAAAAAATATATACTTTTTCTTTGCACAGCTTGATGCTTAGCAACCGACAGACAACTGGTTGCCTAAAATTCCCGATTGGATACTCACGAAAACACTACAACATTTTTCACCATTTGAGAAGGGAAAAATGTAAAATGGTAATAGAAAACATGTTGATTTAAGTGAAGAGTTTTTATCAATTTATTCATGCATTCTAGTCTGAAAAGTTGATTCAGGATGAACTTGATCTAAGTTCGACCTTGTGTTTATCCAATCAGCAACAAGGAAATTGCAAATATGTAAATAAGAACAGTGTCTAAGCAGAGCGAAGCACGAAGCAAGATAACCTGTTCACCTGGGGTTACAAATGACCCTGTGCTAAACATTTCAAGTGTGAGAAGTCCTATAAAAATACAAATGAAAATAGGACTGCCATACTGAACTAAATTTGTTTTTGGAGATGGATGGATATATAGATAGAGTTATGCAATGTGAAGCATCAAAAAGGAAATATAGTAACTTGAAAAAAATGAAAGAAATAGTTTTTATCCTAAATCACATAAATTAGAGAAATTACACTTCTCTGCTAAATTGTACCATGCTTTCTATGTAAGTGAATAAACTTTATATCATATATAATAAAATTATACTTTTTTTTTTTTTTTTAAATTTAATAAAGTAGATATATATATCAAATATCTGAATAGTATGACATTAAAACTGCCACTGGAAAAAATAAAGACGGCAGAATTTTCTAATTCTAACTCTATCTACTGCATTTTTTTGTACTTCATGCACACATTAACAAACTCCTTTCAAACTTAACTGTTTAATATTAAAAATAATATTGAGAAAAGTTTCACAATATCACGGTTTCAGGTGCTTTTAGAACCACAACCAAAGTAGTCCTGAAAGACTCCGTATGCAAACTGTCAAGACCAATTTAAATAACACCACAAAGTACATAACCGCGCAAAACAAACAAACAAACAAACAAAAGAAAAAAAGTCAAATAACTAGTAAGTCAAATACCTTATTTTGGGCTTCACTATTTCCACCCTAGCTTCTGCGACCGTATTTATTATCTTCAGACTTTGATACTTGAGCTTCAGATTAAATTTATTCACACCGGCGTGACTTTTAGTGTCCGAGTATAGTGTAAACTATCTTGAATAACTCCTGCGGGTCACCAGCCTGTAGCAGTCAGTGAGGAAGAGAGGAGAGGAGAGCTGGACTGCTTTACACACGGAGGCGCGCGGGTTTGGGTGGGTTGAGAAAAACCACAACTTCAGCCAACCGCTCTCTCATGCTGTGATGCGCACTCAATGGTGTGTAGGGGGCAATACTTATTGCGCAACACATTTATTAAACAATTTCTGACAGGTATAAAGTTAGCTAGATGATTTAAAGGTTTTTCATATACGACTTCAAAGTACAGTGAACAAATCAAACTGTTTCTCAAAACGCGGACCTGTTACGTCAACAATCCGACAAACTGTCACCATGATAAACGAGAGGTTTCCGCCAAAATTATGTTTGCTAATACGTTATGTTAATTTATTTAATTGTAATATAATTTAATTGTATTTACTCTTGAAATGAGGAAAACCTATATCTAGAACAAAACCAAAATGATCAAATGTTCATAAAGATCGCAGTAATTTTTATTGTAATATATTTATTTATTCAGTGAAACAGATTTAGATTTAAAAATGAGGATCTTTTGTGGAAACAGATAATTATCAATTAGACAGTTTTAACTATGAGGAATGTACAGTAATACCCAAAGGTGCCTGGCTGTAATTCATTCAAGATCAAATGCATTTTGCTTGTCAAAACCCATTACTAAAAAAAATCATATTCTTTGTAGATGAGGGAAAATTTCTTGCAAGCTGATGGAGCGCAAATGGTATGCAATTGATAATGGAATGGAAAAAAAAGCTTCAATCATGCCATCATGCACTCTTAAAAATTACGTGTTTTTTTTTTTTTGGAGAATCATAAACATCAATGGAACCACAAATGTTTATTTTCAGTGTAAAATTTTAGATTAGTAAAATTATATTCTGATTTGTTTTAAAGAACTGCAGAACGAATAGCTGATGCTTCCATGAACTTTTTATCACTTTTCACTCATTCCACAAGGTTCCACCATGTAACAATTCTTTAAAACAATAACATGCTTTCACACCAACAACAAAAAAAAGTTCTCCTCACTGAAAATTCTTTTGTGGAACCCTAAATGATTCTTTTGTGGCTTCGAATTTTCTTTTTATTTATTTTGTAGTGATGGTCACTGAAATTTTTTTTATGGTACCAAAAAATTGAATTCTTATATGGAATTTCTCCTTAAAACCCCATTTAGATTTTTTTTAAAGTATTTTTAATTGAACAAAGTAATATAAAAAATGTAATTAATTTATATTTTATTCTTCTCAGTTATTTCATTGATATGCTGTCTTGCTCTCTGATGATGAACTGTTTAATATATTGTTACAAACTTGTATTTCACTTCCATGTTTGAGGTTGTGGAGATGCACATAGTTGTGGCTTCATAAGAATAGCACATTCTAAGGACCAAATTTGGTCCAGCAATAAAGAGATGCACTCAGATGCACTCTTTCAGGACAGAGGAAGCAGCAGTCAGGATATTGTTCTGCAAAGGGACATCAGTGATTATGTTAAAATGTACCCTAAATGTACAGTAGAGCAGCATAATCTAATATGAGGACTACCGCTTTAGTTCATCATGATTTATGGACATGCTCATTTAATTCATGTAATGCTGAGCTATAGAAAGCACAGTTTAGCCCATGATGATGCTGTTTCTGGTCTGTTTTCTATTTACCACTGGCAACCTGCACTGTTATTCATTTCAGCATTTAGTTCAATCAACTGCCAGCACCCAATCACTAACAAACAGCAGCTGGAGGAATGGGAACAGAAACTGCTAGACTTTCTGAAGCAGACTAAAAAACGCTTTATCTGAAATCCTGCCCAATTTTCAGCAGTGGCGAGGCTACATAAAGACCAAGGTGGCACTGGTCCAGCCAAATAAATAAGACATAAAATAGTTTTTGTAGGAAAGAAAAAAAATCCTGCATGCTAAATATGTAAAGAATAAGTAAGAAGCTATAAAAAAACTTCCTGTTTCTATTCTACACTCTAGAAAAACTGGATTGTTGTAACCCAGCGTTGGTTCAAATATGGACAAACCCAGCTATTGGGTTAAAAGGGTGTCAATTCAAGCATGCTGCTGCTATGAAACAGCCTTTATTAGTCTAAGAGTTTGGCCTTAGTGTCTGCTCACTATACAGACCAATATTGCTTTACAGAAGTCAGATTGTGTCAAAGCAGCTTTACATTGAAGTTATTACTTTTCAGAGAATTATTATATCGCGCTCACACACACACAGACAACTTTTGTGGTGTGGTCAATTTTGCTCGGTAGCTCATTTTGTAATGTGTTGTAATTGTGATGCTGAGCACTCGGGTTTAAGCCAGGTGAAGCACAGTTCCTCAAGAAAGCAATGTAAAGTCAAGGTAAAAAAAATTTGGTTGCAGTGCACTTTTCTCTTACGTTTGCTTTTGAAAACATTATTGATTAGGTTTAGGGAAGGGTGGTTTACTGGTCTAGGTGATCTGTACAACAAGCTTCTCCTTCTTGTGGATGTGTACAAGAAAGACATGTATCTGAAATGTATAACAAAAAGTACCCGAAGTAACATATTTCAGATTTACAAAAATGTGCTCTGTAGTGGATTTGTCATCTAAAACGTGCAATGAAAGGTACCTGGAGCCACAGTCAAGTATTTCCAAAGAATGTGGGTTAGGTAATTTGAGAAAAGTGAATTTTTTTTAATTCTAACTATATTTGTTATGAATTTATATTATCAATATAGTATTATTTTTAAGTAATACGGAATAGTATTTTTTCAGTAGGTTACGGTAAATTCTTTGAGACATTTACCATAACCTACTGAAAAAGTACTATTACATATTCCTTAAAAAATACTATTAATATGAATTCATTAAAAAAATAGTTCAAAAAGTATAAACTTTTTGGACAACATGACACTGACATTTTAGAAAATTCTGTTATGATTTACTTCCACTTGCTCCAAACCTGTTTGATTTTCTGTCTTCCACAAAGGAAGATATACTGAAGAAGGTCGGGGAAAAACAGCTATTGACTTCAATAGTATTTTTTTGTTCCTGCTATGGACATCAATGGCTGCTCCATTGATATGAATGCTTTTTGCAGAGTATCTTGTGTTCAACAGAAAAAAAAAATCATAAAAGTTTAGAGCCACTTAAGTGTGAGGAAATTGTGAGAAAAATGTTAGTTTTTGCGTGAATTATCCCTTTAAAAGTTAACATTTCATGTGACGTCACATTTTTGTTTACAGTTTTAGAATTTGTAGAAAAAGTTTTTCTCTTTCAACCAGAAACGTATTGCCGTTTTAGCTGTCGAAATTAGCATCGCTGTTTGTTTGTTTTTAAAGATTTGTTTTTAGCCATTTTTGCATTTATTTGACAGGAGAGTATAAAGACAGAAAATGAGGTTGGAAAGAGAGAGAGAGAGAGAGAGAGAGAGAGAGAGAGAGTGGGATCTGGAAAGCTCCAAGAACGTCTGCAGCACTGACAGCATCACTGTTTTTATTCCATGTACAGTCGTGGCCAAAAGTTTTGAGAATTACATAAATATTGGAAATTGGAAAAGTTGCTGCTTAAGTTTTATAATAGCAATTTGCATATACTCCAGAATGTTATGAAGAGTGATCAGATGAATTGCATAGTCCTTCTTTGCCATGAAAATTAACTTAATCCTGAAAAAAAACTTTCCACTGCATTTCATTGCTGTCATTAAAGGACCTGCTGAGATCATTTCAGTAATCGTCTTGTTAACTCAGGTGAGAATGTTGACGAGCACAAGGCTGGAGATCATTATGTCAGGCTGATTGGGTTAGAATGGCAGACTTGACATGTTAAAAGGAGGGTAATGCTTGAAATCATTGTTCTTCCATTGTTAACCATGGTGACATGCAAAGAAACGCGTGCAGCTATCATTGCGTTGCATAAAAATGGCTTCACAGGCAAGGATATTGTGGCTACTCAGATTGCACCTAAATCAACACTTTATAGGATCATCAAGAACTTCACGGAAAGAGGTTAAATTCTTGTTAAGAAGGCTTCAGGACGTCCAAGAAAGTCCAGCAAGCGCCAGGATCGTCTCCTAAAGAGGATTCAGCTATGGGATCGGAGTGCCACCAGTGCAGAGCTTGCTCAGGAATGGCAGCAGGTAGGTGTGAGTGCATCTGCACGCACAGTGAGACGAAGACTTTTGGAAGATGGCCTGGTGTCAAGAAGGGCAGCAAAGAAGCCACTTCTCTTAAAAAAAAACAAACATCAGGGACAGATTGATCTTCTGCAAAAAGTATGGTGAATGGACTGCTGAGGACTGGGGCAAAGTCATATTCTCCGATGAAGCCCCTTTCCGATTGTTTGGGGCATCTGGAAAAAGGCTTGTCCGGAAAGAAAAGGTGAGCGCTACCATCAGTCTTGTGTCATGCAAACAGTAAAGCATCCTTAGACCATTCATGTGTGGGGTTGCTTCTCATCCAAGGGAGTGGGCTCACTCACAATTTTGCCCAAAAACACAGCCATGAATAAAGAATGGTACCAAAACACCCTCCAACAACAACTTCTTCCAACAATCCAACAACAGTTTGGTGAAGAACAATGCATTTTCCAGCACGATGGAGCACCTAAGTGGCTCAGGGACCAAAACGTTGAAATTTTGGGTCCATGGCCTGGAACCTCCCCAGATCTTAATCCCATTGAGAATTTGTGGTCAATCCTCAAGAGGCGGGTGGACAAACAAAAACCCACTAATTCTGACAAACTCCAAGAAGTGATTATGAAAGAATGGGTTGCTATCATTTAGGATTTGGCCCAGAAGTTGATTGAGAGCATGCCCAGTCGAATTGCAGAGGTCCTGAAAAAGAAGGGCCAACACTGCAAATACTGACTCTTTGCATAAATGTCATGTAATTGTCGATAAAAGCCTTTGAAACGTATGAAGTGCTTGTAATTATATTTCTGTACATCACAGAAACAACTGAAACAAAGATCTAAAAGCAATTTAGCAGCAAACTTTGTGAAAACTAATATTTGTGTCATTCTCAAAACCTTTGGCCACAACTGTATTGTAATTGTAACTGTACCTGAATTCACCAAGGTTCACTCGCTTTAAAATTTCTGGCCTCGCCACTGCTGTGCACATAAAACTTACAGTGTGATGGAGACTGAATGTTTACTGCCTCATTTTATACAATCTGCTTTCTAGTTAGACACCACTATCATTTCTTCCACTAGGCCTATCATATTTCTGTCATCTTCATCTGTGTGTGTGATCTCAGTATTAAAGCTGTACAGTATTTGAAGCTCCATGGGCAGAAGAACTGTTGTTGATGGAGGCAGTACAGCAGTGTCCTGAGAAGCGTGTCTGTGCTTATTCCTGTGTAATGAATGCTGTTTGTTTTCTCTTTTCTCACTCATTTCATTCTCTTTTTACTGTCCATAATGGAATGCCCTGTTCTTTGGATTCACTGTCCAGTGGGGACGGTTTATGGGCTGCTGTCCTATTTTTGCTCCTTTAATAACAAACACAGGAAGCTGCTGTCACTGGACAAGGGCAGAAAGAGGACAACAAAGATGGACAGAGACAGTTACACTTGTAAACTGTAACAGTAAATATATACATATATATATTTTTTAATCATTTAACAGCCATTATACATCATTGTCTGTGGTCCTTTTTTAAAACACAATTCATTACATTATTTTATCACATGTAACACGCAGTCAGTATCACTTCATTGCAGTGCTGCATTTTTGCAGATTTAAAATGCGAAACAATTTCACGTAAACTTGTCCTTTGGTCTCCTACACTTGCATACTCCTATGCATTTGGATGAATGGAAGTTTTGGCTGTAGTAAACACATATACCCTGATCAGATGTAGAAGATATAGGCGAATAAACTGTTGTTTTTACAGTTTTTTGCAACACAAAAGTGATCTTGGAGCTTTATTTTAATTGAAACACTGAAGTCATAATGTTTTGACAGTGTTTTTGATTCCTTTTCTGGACTTTGAACCTCTTACAAACCTTGCTGTTTATGGAGGGTCAGAGAGCTCTTGGATTTCATCTAAAATATCTTAATTTGTGTTTCGAAGATGAACAAAGGTCTCAGAGGTTTGGAAAGACATGTGGGCAAGTAATTAATAACAGAATTTTTATATTTGGGTGAACTAATCCTTTAAATGTGGTTTGATAATGAGTTCAATAATTTCCATATTCACCAGCTAAAAAGTTCTTGCATCACCAGCCAAATGTATTTACAGTGTAAGATGATCTCATGAATAGGGCTGATCATCTAACTTTTTACTGATACAACATCAATTTAAATAGCAGGTGCATATTTTGGAAAAACTGGATATGCTTCATCATTTAATCATTTTTAAAAGACCTCAAAAGAAATACGTTGATTATTTCTAACCATGTTTCTACTTTAGATAAAACATGAATTGTAACTGTAATTACCATAATTGTGACTTTATCTTTCACAACTGTGACCTAGCAATCTTGCAATTGTGACATTGTTTTCTTGTAATTCTGACTTCATATATTGCAAAGCAACACAAATGTGACTTAATATGTCACTGGTTGACTTCACATTATATCTCTCAAAGTACAAAGGACCTTATTTCCATAGCCAAAAGCAAACTTTTTCTTTATTTAGCCATGATGTTTTCTTGTCAGAGGTTCTGGAGGCACATATTATTGCACTTAAAATACAGACAAGTACAGAAATACAGAGAAAAAAATAGTTTTGCTCCAACCCTAAAACAGCCAATTAAGGTTTACAAAGTTTTTAGTAATCCTAATACCTTTAGTAATACCTCCATGAACTGTCTTAAATTATTTTAGGGTTGAAGCAATACTCTTTATAATTTGAAATGTTAATTAAAATGTTTGATTGATTACTTATGTGAAGTGTTTTCCTGTTATATGTTACACTAATGTTTTTTTTATGTTTTATTTTTTATGTCCAAAAGTCAGACATTTTGAGTTTCCTTTTTGAACCTTTTTAAATTTCCGAATTGTAAATTGTGGAACTCTTCTGACTGACAGTGGGTTTTCCTCTGAATAAAAGTAAAAGGCTATTCAGACAGAGAAGAAATCAGAGAGAATAGATGTTTTTGCATGTCTGTGAGGATGTGTGAAGGCCAGCTTTGCCTGCATGGCAGAGCCCGCTTTACATGTGAAAACAGCTCCAGGCTGAATAATGAAAGAACAGTGCTTGTCTGCGGGCCAAAGAGGATATGAAGGATAAAACAGATCTCCTCTGGGCCAAAAAAAAAGCGTATTCTCAGTGCTCTTATTCTAAAGCAAAGGAATCTGAGCCAGTCACAGCTTATACCATCAAGTTAGTGAGTTCATTAGACAATCGGTTAGTTATATAACCATATAGGTCTCCTGCAGTGACAGTGTGAGGCTCAAGATAAATTACAGCGTATGTATTATTTATATTACACTTCTGGGGAATGTGGAGAAAGACTTAAGACTTAAATTACATTTCTGTTTTATTTAAACATACCCCCCCCAAAGCCAAAATCACATAGATGTCAACTGAAAACCCAGCAGCAGGAACACGAGCAGCATGAATTTTGTTGGTTGCGGTGGCCACTTTCTTAGACAGTAAAACACTGTTTTCAAAATGACTGTACAATTATGTCAAATCAAGGTTATTCTGCAGATCAGATAACCAATCGCACCGGCCAACTCAGTGGAGCTTAAAAGTAATGTGTTATTATATACTCAGCTGGGAGTTGGTTTGTTGCACTTTTGTTACAATAGACATCATGAGCTGCACAGCTTATTGTGTGGCTTTAAAAAAAACAAAAACCTGATGTTTGTATTTTTATTCTAGGGTAGTTTTTTTGGCTTTATCATTATCATCTCATCAAACTTTATGGTGAACTGGACAGTCGTTAATTTCTGGTATGAGGCCATTTCACACAGTGTGCATAATGAGCATCTGAATGGAGATATAGTGCTAATATAATGTTAATAGCAAGCATAAATTATACACAGCATGTAGTTAAACAGAGAATGTTTTTAATGGATGTCAATGGAGGAGATGCTTCAATAATAAACTCCCCATCATTTTCGGAATCTTTTGCATCTATTGGTGTTCACACCAGACAAAATACATTTTTATTAGTTGCAGATAGTTCTGTGACAGGTAAGATACGGTCTATAATACATTTTTATGGTCTACACAAACATTGACTGTTGCACAACATTGACAAAAACTCAATGGACGTCAAGGCTGTAATATGATTGGTTACGAAATATTATGCATAGACAGGTCAAATGATAACAAAGTGTTATCAATATAATTTGCATGAACAGGAGGATTACATTTATTCAAATCTGAATTAAATCTGCAAACTAAATATCACAATTTTCTGTTAAAATACCAAATTTTGACGACAGCAACTACTACTCAAGACTATAACTTAAGCAAATCCCAGTCTAATGCTATTGCTTTTTTGTTCTCTCTTAGCCAGGAGCTTAATTGTGTATAAATGGAAAAACTCTTCACCTCCAACATTTAGACACTGGATTAAAGATTAAAACTGGATTAGAAAAACTTAAATGTTTTATGAAAGGGTCATATAAGAGATTCTTTATTACTTAGCAACCTTTTGTAACTTTTGTGGAGAGCACTCGTGCAGAAGAATTGTGCTGAATGTACATTGTTTTTTTTGTGTGTGTTTTATTTTGTTTTCTTTCTTTCTTTCGTTTGGTTGTCTTGGCTCTCATAAAACATAATTTTTTTTTAAAAATACATAAAAAAAATAAAAAGGAGAAAAAAACTAATATTGTTGCTAAAAACCTAAAATCACTTTTAGTTTTGATGAAGTAAAGTTTCAGTGAGGCTTTTGAGCCAGTGTCTTCTGAGCAGTGAACTGGCTAATTAAAGCGTTAAGTATGATATGTGTGTGTGTGTAGTGACTAATGGAGATGAATTATGTTCTCCATATACGCATGAGATAAGAAGGATTACTAGAATCTCTCAAACTTCTCTCAGAAGTCTGCTTGCTGTCAGATTATAAAGACAGTTCATGAGGAGAAGACGCTATAAATAGAAGCCTAAGAAGACATGAAACGAGAACAATCATACTAATTGACCTACTGTGCATTTTACAGCAAGCTCAGGATTATATGCAAGTGTGTTACAAACTTGACAGGTCTTCTTAAACAGAAGAGGCCTTTAGCATCCTGGAGGGCTGTTTTGATTAGTGCGCGTGTTTTTCATTAATGCTTGCTGATAAAATTTCAGGACAAAGAACATCAATAACCAAGAAGTCACTTTGTTGACAAAGCTGGAAGGACAAATGGGTTTCTGTGGCCAGGATGTGCTGGAGAGGATCACAGTTCTGCATGTCTTTCTGCTTGGTACCAATATCTTAACTAGTATTCTGTTTTGAGGCTACAAAAACGCAGGCATTGTGTTTTGCAAATAGACCAAGCACTCTATTATCAAAATGATCATCAGGAATCATACACATTTCAACCATTATTTCTGAGCTGCAGAAAGAAGCCCTGCTGCTTTGCATGTTTCTTCACATTCACACTATGAAACATTTCCAGCATGCAGCATTTTGTTTGCTCCTAAATGTCATTTTCAAACATCCATCTGCTTTTTTGCTCTTAAGATGTCAGTGGGGGTCAGTGTTTAAAATATGTAAGCATATAATCGATGCTACAAGATTCTCTGGAAAACCAAGTGCTTTGCACAAACAACTTTCTAAGCATGTTCTAAACACAATGAGCGGTTCCAGTTGCATTTTCACTAAAGCAGCATTCAGTATTCTAGGTTTAGGGTTATGATTCTTAGTTCCCAGTTTTTTAAATCCCGGACAAGCCCCCACTTGCTGCATTTTTCCCAATCTAGGGTGGATGAGAAAGTAAAAATTTTCATGTATCCAAGTAAGATTAAACAAAATAGAGTGGGGTGAAATCACAATTACAAATGATTGATTTAGAAATGTTTTCTAACTAGTCAAATTATAGGTGTTCGCCACCATTTTGTGAGCCTGCGGGCATATTGTACACTAAAAAAGTAATGACAAAAAGTCAAGACCACAAATAATTTTATGTTGCTTTAACTTATTTGAATAAGTTAATCAGGTTTCAAATACATTTTTTTAAGTTATACAATGTTTAAATATTTTTAGTCAGTTTTATTGGTGTAAATTGAGATTAGTAGAAAACGTAATTTGATTCAACTAAAGAAATCAAGGCAGCAAGATTTACAGTGCAAAAATTTTCTTATTTTAGGTCTTAATATACGATATGTTAAATTGGGATTTTTTGCAAATTCATATTACAGAAGCAAATCTTGATTTGGGATTCTTAACCTACTATCAGATATGTTACCAAGTAGCCAACACTTTTTTTTGTTATTATTGGTGAACTGACATATTAATGAAACATGTTTAGCTATTTAAAAGACTTAAGCCTCCCCTTTTCAAATAGATTACAGCAGTGATTTCATGATTTGTAATAGCTGCCCGAAAACATTACCAAGATGGCCAGCTGGTGGACAGTCTCAAAAGGACTTTCAATGAGCCCACATGCCTTCAGTGTAATGCAATTCAAACTAAATGTGTCATGCCATCAGACTGATCAGACAAGGTCACTGGGGGCATCCACCACAGCTTGATGTAAATCATTTAGAAACGCAAGCTAGACGCCGATGCTTAAAGCAAGTCATCTTGAGGCACTTTTTGCTTTGATAGATTTTCATGGTTAAGAGAAATGCGAAGTACTTATGTAAATTGCATTGAAGTAACCCGTTCTCACCCAGAGGCAGTGCTGCTGAATGAGCAGAGAGGCCCGTTTCAGACCTGCGGGTGTCATTCACACCTGAACTCAGCAGACATCACAGCTCATAAGTTCTGTCTCATTACCTTGCCATTCAAGACATCAGCTCTGCTCACAGACCTCCAGCCGTTCACCTGAGGCTTTACTTAAGAATCCCGCAGTGTTTCCTGAAAGTCATTGATAATAAAGATGCTGTCACGTACGCCTCAGTCTCACGCTGAGAAATTGTATTTAGCTATACATACCTTGGCAGTGAGCTATGGTTCCCTCATAGAGTATTACAGACACGTTCAAACTGAAGTGAACATTTAAAAATGCATAGAGGGTTTCTAAAACATTTACACGCTGGTTTGCACTTGGATGAAATCTTGAAAAAGTATTTTACAGACATCTGTTTTTAATGCAACATCAGAATATGGCGATGTAAAATAATACAATTAAAATTATAAATATAAAAAAATTCACATATGCACCAAATTCTAATTGAATAACGTGAAAGAAAGGCTTTATGTAAGCCGAATGGTTATTACAAACAAAAAGAAACAAAATTACGTATGCTACAAGTTGCTGAACAGCCAAATGTGCATTTGAAGAGCAATCATGAACACTATTAATGGATCTATCTAATGGACATGGCATTTACAGTACTCTGTAGTCTGAGTGATTGACAGGGAGGCTGTGAAGTGACAGGGTGATGTTTCTGTAGTTTTTTAGCCCTGGCTTTGGTTCTGGGGCTCCAGAATGATCTTGCTCTGGTCTTGAATGCAGGAGAAAGCAGCACGATGAATTTTCTTTACATTGATGTAGTTGTACTCTAAATGGACAGTTGACAGGGGAGAGTCCTCCGTCCTTTTAACCTTACAGAGCGATTTTGATGGGACAGAGCTGAAAACACAAAATATATATATGTATAGTTGCTAATGAATGAGAATGTTTAAAGACAAAGAATAACAGTTGAGAGGATTCTGAGTTGGAGGAAAAAAATGTAAAGCAATAAAGATTTTAGGATACGCAAAGAAAAAGTAAAAGGTATACAAATGGAGTATGTACTGTTGTGTATACTGTGTATACTGGCTATGTAGCAGCTTTAAGCTTTTGTTAAAAATGTCATAACATGAAAATCTTAAATCAAGCATAGCTGAATATTCAGTAAATGGAAATGGCCAAACCATGAGCCTCAAACTCCATTGTTTCCTCATTTCGGTTTATTTAGGATGTAAGGAAACTCACTAGATAGGGAACAGAGCTTAAGTGTGCATACCTTATGCGGTTGTGGTCTAGATGCAGTATCTGGAGATTCTTGAAGTGGCGCATGTTTTGGGGAACCCTCTCAAACCGGTTGTTGTCCAAGTGTAACTCAACCAGAGTTTGATATACTCCACGAAATGACTTCCCTAGTACCGTGTGCTCCTCCAACAGGTTGTGTGAGAGGCGTAGGGTCTGTAAGCCTGGGCGGATGTGACTCAGTGAGTATGGAGGAATGGAGTGAATGTGGTTGTGCTGCAAAGAGAGATGGCGCAAGGCCCTTGGCAGATCTGTGGGCACTACTGCCATCTGGTTATAGGACAGGTCAAGAGATTCCAGCTTCCTGAGAAAACAGATACACAGAGGTACTGTGTTACATTATGAAATATATTAGTGGTGGGGAAATATGATCTAAATTTTAATGTCACAATGTTTTTTTATGATAATGATACAGTTGTGGCCAAATGTGATTTCTGGAAGGGACGATATTTGATTTAATGACACTACAAGTTCAATTAAACTGTAATACCATAAGATGAACTTGGTTAAAGTTGTTTAACAGACAAAATTTTTTAGCAAACTACAGTTCATCACAAAATTAATATTTATAGACATATATACCTCAGATGCTTAATTCAGTGTTAAACGTTACCAATGTGAATTTGAATACCATTTTAGGTGACATTTATTGCCTTGCTGAAAGCAGACAGTTCATCTCAGATCTTGAAAATAAAACTAGCAAACATACAATTTAAATATGAACTTTAGAACTGTGCAAACCAACAACATCAGTCACTCAGCATGTGCTTTTAATACTGTTAATGAGGTTTAAAATTCTTTAATTAGATTATAAACATGTTCATTTGGTTGGGAGTGCAGTGCACTATTCTGTGCTTCTAAATGGCTCTGGCAAATAAATGTTTCTGTCGTTTCGTGTCTAGTGTGGACACTAGGGTGACCACACGTCATCCTTTTCCCTGACATGTCCTTTTTTTGGGCCAAAAAAATGTCAGGCCAAGATGTCTAAATCTCCTAAAATGTCTGGGATATGGTTTTTGATAAAAAAATTGTTGAAATGTTGTTACATGCCACCATTGATCAGACACCACTGTACAAACACAAACGTTGGCCAGTGCATCTCAATCCCTCAGCACCAAGGCAACAGCCGAGAGAGAGCAGCAGTGTTTACCTGTCAATGGGTGCACATGGCTCCTGAATACCAGATAAGAGTGAAATAGCTGTTTTTTTTTTCTTTTTTTAGTTTCACGAGATTTGAAACAGAAACAGTGTCATGAAAAAAGTGCTAATTTAAAATAAAATACAAAATTGTATTTGTTTGTTATTATTCTATTTTTGAGGGCCAAAAATTGAATGCAAAGGATGTAATTACTTTATGTATTAAAATCACTTGAATCTTGTCACATTGTGCATTGTTAGGACAGTGTTAGCAAGATTCATTGATCAACTGAGATCTCTATTGTGGCTTAATACATGTTATATACTTATGCATGCAATATAATACTATTATGCATGTTATATAGCTTAACAATGGTAAACAGCAATTTATATTGTGTGTGTGTTTTTTTTTTTAAGTATACCATATAATGCATGCTATTTTTTAAGCAAATAGCAAATTTGAGTTTTGAACATTGTTTTTAATTAATGAATCACTCATTCATAGATTTCAATTAAGTAAAAACAAACATGTAATCTGAAAAAGGTCACTGAACCAATCAATAACAAAATCAGTGAATGAATCTGAATATTTCAAAGCAACCAACTCAAAAGGGTCATGAGTTTGGGATGAATCCTAATCCTCTCATCACTAGTACATAGAGTGAATGTAGTCGTTCCTAGTCAACCAGCTTCATTAAAAACCCATGATTTCCCTGGTCCATCAACAGACTTGTTCTAACCAGCTTATACCTGAATAGACAGTGGCAATTGATGCTTGTCTACGCAGGTTTTTACAACTTGTATTTGTATAAACCATGTTCGAGTATATTTGGTGGTTAGTGTAGAGGGTTTCTGTGAAGCATTGGGGGAGCTTGTAAAGTATTTGGCAGAACTGGCCCCATAGCAGGTCATTAACCCAGCACAAGTCAGCTAAAGCCAAAAAAGCCTGTGTGTTGACTTTGGTGAAGTGTATTTGTGTGTCATGCGTTCTGTGGAGGCAGCAGAAATGAGTGTATGCATTGTGGGGGGTTTGGGGGTTGAAGGATTTTGAGAGTGAGAATGTTCTAAAAGAAATGGCAGTGTATGAGAAGCTTTTGTGTTTTTCACGAGGGGTCTGAAGGAGGCAGCTGTTGTAAGTTTACAGTGTTGGTCTCAGCAGGAGTCAGAAGCACATTTCCTCTGCCTTCGTAACACTGACGACTGGGATGAGGGTCTCGTATAGCAACGAGTGTTATTATTACATCAAAAGCTACACTGACCTCCATGTGGTTTTCATTCACCGTACAAGCTCTGTTCCTGACCTTGAGATGAAACTGTAGAAGCTGCAGACTGAATATCAATCAAGATATCTGGCAGTGAATGTGGCTGACAGAGTTTCAATGGGAGCCGTGAGCTATTGTGTTTAGCTCTTGTTTTAAAGTGCACCTATTATGAAATTCTTAAAGGTTTCTAATTTTGTTTTGGAGGTTTCCCCAATGGGTTTACATTCAAATAACAATTTCATTTTCCCATAATATATATTTCAGATGTTCTATTTTCTCAAAATGTCTGAAACTATTTAAGATTCCTTCTGCATTTCAATTTGACATTGCAGATGCGCCCAACCAACCGTTAAGCAAAGAGGTTTAGCTAAAAGGTCTGAAATATGAATAATTATTACTAAATATTTTATTTAATCTGTTGGAATAACTAATGTATCAACCCAAACATCTATCGCAAGCATGAAACTAAAATTTTACTTAGTTTGTGGTACATTATGAAACGCTACAGCTACAATACATAAGCATTATTAATCAATCACAAGTTATGTCCGTCACAGTTAGAACCTCTTGAGGGCTTGTGTGGTAAGAATGCCACCAAAATTAAAGAGATAGTTCACCCAAAACTGAAAAGGCTGTCATATGTACTCACCCTTGACTTGTTCCAAATACGTTGGACATTCTTTCTTCTGTTGAACACAAAAGAAGATATTTTGAAGAAAGCTAGTAACTGTAACCATTGTCTTCCATACTATTTGTTTTTCCTACAGTGGAAGATAATGGTTACAAGTTTTTAACTTTCATCAAAATATCGTCTTTAGTGTTCAAAAGAATAATGAAACTTATAATGGTTTGGAACCATTTGAGGGAGAGTAAATAGTGAGTTACTATTAATTTGTAGATGACAAACAAAAAATACTCCTACACAAAAAGCCCCTGCACAAATGAACTCAATCTATTACAACTGTCACAATTAAAGTCAAATGAAAAAATGAATGAAAAAATATCAATTTGCAGCATTCAGTTTACTTAATGTGCATATTGATCTTGAAATGTTTGCGGACATTTTGCATAAACAAAAAGCTATATTAAACTGTGCATGAAAGGTAATCAGGGTTCATACACATTTTTACTACTAAAATTCCATGACTTTTCCATGATTTTTCCAAGACTTTCAAGTAAATTTTCATGACCTAATGTTTCATGCAATGTCTACATATGCGTGGTAAGAAACAATACATGTTCAAATTTATTACAGCATATCGTAAATCACGCAACAATCTATTTAGTTTCAGCTTATATTTATCTATGTAAAATTAATTTAGATAATGCTTACACCGCATTAATAATGTGAGAGTATGTGATTGGCCAAGGACAGAAAAGTAGTAAAGACAACTAACCTATATTCAAGAATACAGATATCTGTTTTCCATGCCTTTTCCAAAACTTTGTGGGTTTTTCTGATTTTCCAAAACTTTTCCAGGCCTGGAAAATGCCATGTCAAAATTCCCTGACTTTTCCAGGTTTTCCATGACCGTATGAACCCTGGGTAATATTAAAAAAGGGACTGGTTTCATAATCAGTGTGTGACTTAGAAAGATTTTGAATAAACAATGTGTCAGATTCAGGTTTTTTTATTTACAGCTTTTCTTTGGGAGAAGAGCAATGACCATTCAACCCTTTTTGAAGACAAGTGCATTTTAAATGGAACCGCCCAAATATTTACAATTCAGCTTAATAATTATTTTAGGTAAAAGTGTAAAATGCTGTGGAAGAAATTTGGCAAATCTAAAAATGTCTTGTCTGGGGCACAAAGACTGCCACTAGTACCTCTCACCAAACAAATAACATGACGTGTCTGCTTTTTGGAAATAACTGTAACGGCTAATAAACTAATGGAATTTTCCTCTTTCATTAGGAGATATTTATCAACAGTTATTAAATTAATGCATAAGTTTTTTTAAGCATGTGTGCAACAGACTATTGTTACAAGGGAGCCAACACAATAATTTACAGCCACACTTGCATATTATATTATGCGTATATATGAGTATAATGAGTACTCATTTTTAAATATTGTTTTGTTTCTTATACTAGGTAATGCTTTCTTGGCCTATTTTTATATGATATAAGCAATCATTACACTTATTCAATGGTCTGTTTAAATTCTTGATTCTGATTGGCTAGAAGATGTGGAATACAATCGTTTAATGTGCAGGAAGTTCAGTTTTGTTCACAGTTCAATATAAGTACCATTCCCTAAAACATTAGTAGTAGCCATAGTAACTTAATGACATTTGCAAGAGCCTTCATTCATCTTTAATCTCAAGGAAATTGACATGTGCTGCACCAGGGAGCCGAGGGGATCAACCAATTTGCCAATATGCTCAAAAATATTTGCAAAGAGGTAGCTAACACATGTTACTATGAGCTATTAGACATGCTCGTGTCATTTACATGCACACACACCATCTCTCTCTCTCTCTCTCTCTCTCTCTCTCTCTGTCTGCTTGAGACTGCTGGTTCAAAGTGGGGAGATCTAACATGTGACAACTGACGTAAATTTGGTCAAATATTGTCTATAACTTTGCAAATGACCATGAAATAAGTGGAGGCAAGTGGATGCGTCATGCATTTAAAATCCTTTAACACATGGCAAGCCAGTGATTTTCCCTTACTGTACTTAAACCGAACTTAAGAAAATGCTTATACACTATATCTAAAAGAAAACACCATTCTTAGGCTGCAGTTACATCTGGGTGTTTTTGGTTTAAAACTGAGATGGTCAAAATATACAGCATGATCACATGAAAATATGTGATCATTCACACCACCTGCGCATCCAGATATTTTTCCTGCATTCGCATTTGCAGTCTACCGGTTGTGTAATGGTCAAATAAAAGTGGCTTGACAAATCAGGGAAAACAATACACAAAAGTCCAAAAGACCAGTCAGAAAGGGACTGTGGATAGCCATGCCTCCGTTTCCAAAAGTCTACGTTCCAAAACATCCATTTCGAAAAACTAAACGCGGTCAATAGTGTTTTCAAAATGCTGTTTTCGTGGGTTAAATTTGTCAGAATAGTGTGGTTGCCAGGCATAACTGTAACAAAACTTTTGGGTTTCAAAACAAAAACACACTAGTGTAAACAGCACCTTCAAGTCTTTAAACTTTTAATCAATTCTAAACTTTAAACAATACCAATACAGCCTTTTTGCAACAAAAAAAGTAGATTACAGTACAAATGTGCCTCTAACTGTATAACAGTTGTCTGATGTCTGAGTCAGATTTGCGTACTAACATTCTTTTTATACAGATATCCCCCCACTAACAAGCCCACAATGGTGGGAATCCTCAGGGAACACTGCCATAATGAAAAGCAGAGAGCACGGCTGCCACCACATGTTCACGGGCACACCAACATTGGCATTGCATAACCGCCCTTACGTAACCTGGCACACAGGACAGGAAGACCACTGTCACAACCAAGCACATTTCACTGGATCTCATGTTATGTCATGTATGCGGGAAACCTAGGCTCAGCAAAACTCTGCAGCTTTATTTTAGGGGAACCATCATATGAGATAACTATCTCCATCTGTGGCTCCATCATGTCTGCTCAAGATTTAGGTTATGAGTATTTTGTTCTTCGCACTTTAAGGCCTTTTAATTGGCCTAATCAATCTAAAATACACTTTTAATAGTTTCTTTTGTTGCATTTTATTAATTTGTCTCTATAGATTTCAATAACATATGAGATTTTTATAATTATCTTCAAAAGTTCGCCCTTAGCTGATGATTGATTAAAGCGTGTTTGGCATGCTGTCCCGGGAGAGAGCCCTGAGCTCATGAGATCCTCGAGCCCGGGGCTCCCTCCCGTTGCAGGGCGAGAGGGGAGTTTGAGCTCAGGTAGGTCTCGAGAACTCCCCTGCTTGATAAAGGTGAATTCGAATTATGAATAATTATGGAGAGAAATTGCTGAATTAATCGCTCGTCTATGGTGTCGATTTGGTTGGTCAATTTACTTATGTTAGATGTTTTTGGTCTGTGGGAGGAAACCGGAGAGCCCGGGGAAAACCCACGCAAACACGGGGAGAACATGCAAACTCCACACAGAAATGTCAACTTGGCAAGGTAAAGGCTTGAGCAAGTGACATTCTTGCTGTGAGGCAACAGTGCTAACCACTGGGCCTCCGTGCTGCCCTGTCGAGGAAAGGGGAGGAGTAGGGGTGGAAGGGGGGATTCTTCAAGACTAAGATGGCTAAGGTAAGATACTCTGGTTATTTATAGTGTTTTAGGAATCATCTGATTGGTGGATCATGCATTAGCTAATGCGGGACCAGCTGCTATCAATCATAAGCACGTGCTCCTCTCGAAATTAGTTTATAAATAAACTTCACATATATTTAGAGGCT
>CAIGQV010019951.1:9772050-9806478 GCA_903798115.1 Danio jaintianensis
ATATATTTTTTTGGCTATTCACTGTATTTTCTGAATTATAGAGATAAAAACAGAGCCAAAATCCCTTATATTGATGCTATAATAACTTTTAAGAATATATGCCAGAGCAAATAATTAATTAAATAATGTCTCACTTGCATATTTAAAAAACACATTTTAAAAAGCTTGAAATACAAAAACGTTTACAATTGAGTCCTCAATCAACAGTGGAATGGTAATAACTAGTTAATATTTTACGCTATTCAACTGCAGTGCCTTTCCTTAGAGTAAACAGCATCTCAGGCAGAGACACCTTATATAACTCATTATGAAATGAGAATGTGCACTTCTTGCTGAAACTGTACTAACTTGCATTTTTGTCTCCCTGTGTGAAAAAACAAGCAGATCGTGTCCTCTGTTTCACCCCCCTGCCTCATTCCCGTAAGCTCGGTCCAGCTAGCGCATCAACATTGTCCTCTCCATCCATCAAAATCCTCAGAGTCACAGGTCATTGGCCTGCAGAGCAGCCCTGTCCCAGCACAGCCTGTTATTCACCCCGAGAAACAAAACAACCAAACTCCAGATGACAGGGGGTCTGTGGTGTCAATGCTCACACACCAAAAAAAAAACTGTGCACCTATAAAAACATTGGCATATGAACACACAGAACGCTGTGGTCCAAGATGCAGAGATTCCCATGACATTAGGCTATACAGTAGATTAAAGTCATGACAACACTGGTCAGAGATGTTTCACTTTTAAAGAAACTTGTGACTTCTATTAGCTGTTCTTCGGTCAGAGCATTACCTCTAAATCATGAAGGTTGTTCAGTAAAATTGGAAACTTCAATTGGAGCCTTCAACGTCCAAACTACAGAAAGCTGAATTAAAATTTAAACTAAAATGAAAGTAAAGGAATTTAATGTATTGCAATGGAGTACATCAGTTCTCGCCAATTTTTTCACCAGTGCTACTTCTAAAAATATTTTTGCTATAGGAATTTTTGAAAAGTATTTGTTAATTAACCACACCAAGGAGAATCACAACACTGCAAACTTTGATTTAAGGCTAAGAAGTACATAAAGTACAAGACTGTACTTAACGACTTTAATGAGGAAAAGAAATACAGTCCCATGAAGCATTGTGAACTGCATAATCAAATTAAAAATGATGGAGAAATACAAAACTTTTATCTATACAAACAACCAGTTTTACGTTTATTACAAAATATAAATATACATGCAAAAAACTAATTTTGAGAGTGTAACCAATTACATCTTTTGTAGTGTTTCAAAGAAGCGTGTGGAGCTAAATCCCTATTTTGATGCGCTTTGCTTGCTGTGACTCTCTGAATTTTCTTTACAGGATCATGGCTAAAATGTTTTTGATGTTGGTTTGTGTTTTTATTAAATGGCATTTGAGTTAATGGTAATAGATGGGGTCAAAAGAAGCATATACAATCAATTAACAATTTCTAATAATCCTTAAAAGTCATATACAAATCTTTATGTGAAATCGGTTTCCCCAAAAGCTGAAAATGAAGTGTTCTGCCATGTTGGTCTCCAAATTAATGCATACAGATACTTTGAGGTCTGTAAACACTCAAGTGTTAAGAAAAGTATTTTTTTTTAGATTAAAAAATAGAAGTTAAAACTGTATTCTTTAAATTTCAGTTCATTTAAATTCAAGTTGCAAATCTGCATCCTATTTGCTACCTGCAGTTGAAATTCAGGAATGAGTTTTTCTTCATTAAATTACGATTGGCATACAACCAAGAACAGAAAACAAGCTAGTAAGGAAGGGTAAATGTATAAAATAAAACAAAAAAACAAAAAAGGTGTCTATAATAGGCAACCATTAACATTCTCAATCTTTTCAAAGGCAGTTCTGACACAGGATCCCCTAGAAGTTCACAATTAGTATGTAGACTTTGGACTACAGAGGATATTTGAGCTAATCATCTCAGCTGGAAACGACATGTGACTGATCACACAGACGCTTTGGGAATATATTTCCATGGCTACGTCTTTATGTATGTGTATATATGGCTTGATTTCTAGATGACTAAAAGTTTGAGAAATTAAGTGAGAGGAGGTGTTGATGGAGCTGGGATTTACAGTGGTATTTAAACCGAGTCCACACAGTGCCGATTTGGACATTATTTGGGCTGACAGCCACTCATAAAGGCTAAAGAAATTAAAGCAGACAGTAAAAGTCCTGCCTTAACTCTGGGAGGTTCACAGATAATAGCATGGTGCTGCAGTGTTTGGGTAGATCACAGGATCACACACATGAATGTGCACACACACACACACACACACACACACACATATCCTCAGTAACAATTAACACTACAATTTGGTGACAATGTGACGTTATTTTTTTAAATAAACAGCCTGTAAAGTTGAGCTGATAGCTGATCAAAGCTCACTTATATGCTCACTGCTGCTAATTACAGGTTACCTTAAAAAAACAGCAGCTGGAAAGCCATGCCATCAGCCATGGCTACAATTCCAGTGATAATATCTGCTTTCCTGGTGCTGCAGATGTGGATGAGAGTGAATAAAATAGAATAAAGTTTATTCGTTCCCGCTTTGAATGGCACTGTTTCAGAAAGATTTGCAAGAAAAGAAAATGAGTAAAAGATGTTAGGGTTGAACAATGTATTAGCTGACGGTATGATAGTCAGTAAGAGAGAAGGAAACAGATGCACAAATGATGTAGCTTAATAATAATTACTGTATATTGTGTATACTCCCTTAATACATCTTATAAATGCCTACATTAGTAATTTAACATAACGCATATGTATATTTCCCAAGTCTGCCACAATACCATGAGCAGTCTCTGTTATGACAGCAAATCCATGGAAAATCCCTCTAACTGGATCATTCATAGAGGAGTGTTTGCCTTTTTGTAAGTGCCATCGACAACATCAGTGTTGTTTCATCTGGCTTTAAGCTAAATCATCAAGACATTTGTGTTCTTCGCTAAATTCAAACTCTTCAGTAAACAATCCCGAACTTGTGCTGCTGTTGAGCAAATAAACAGGCCGCAAACAAGCAGGACAGTTTAGCTCCTCTTTGAAGCATAAATATTAACACATCAAACATTTATCGAACACGTTTTATCAAGGGGAAAACAATTTGTGATCATTATCATTACTGTTTAATCGCTACTAGGTGTACAATTTATAGGCTACTTTTATTACAACGTTTTGATGCTTTTGTGTCTTGAAAGCTCCCAGGTGATGTTCGGCATTAAAAAAAAGTGACTAGCATATAATTTAGCATAGCTCCTTTTTTTGTTCCGCAAAAGAAAGGAGGTCATACAAGTTTGGAACACAAGAACGGCAAGTAAACAACACAAGCTTCATTTTGGGATGAACTTTGGATGTCATTTTAAAGAATCAAACACTAATCATTGCTCCTGTTTCTTTTTTGCTTTCAGTATTCATTTGGCAAATCCTAGAAATCCACAAAATCTCTCTCTATAGGAATGCTCGAGCATGACGGTTACCCCCTGTATGAATCACACCACACACGTTCACCATATAAACCAGCGGTATTAACCACTTCATTTGGCTGATCGGCGGCAGGCCAACATCTGCATTCACCACAATACAAGTTCAACCCTAACTGAAATTGTGCTTAATTGCAAAACAGACCCTCAAAAGAAATCTTCATTATGAAATTAAGATTGTATTTCCAAACAGCTGAGATGTGGCAAGTGTGTTCTGGGGCTTGTTTTTCTAACTGCATCCCATCATTCAGTGTGTTTGACAGGGTAAAGGGCAGAGTGAGTGATGAGTGAGCTCCCTGTCGCTTCTGCCTGCCGTATAACACACTCCTGAGGATGAGTGATGGATGGGAGACCTTGGAGAAGCACATCTACTGCGGTCAAATCGAAACTATGAGGCAGATGCAGGATGACAGCAGGGCCAGAATAAATTATCACCCTCCTTCAGCCCATTCGGATGATGACGAACACACGGGTTCTGGGAATTGTGCTCTACCACTACAAGTTTAGCAGTAGGTATGGGACAGACAGCTTTCTGCATGTCTTTTGTGCACCACCTAGTGGTGAATACAGAAAATGTACAGCTAAGATAAAGGAACCTTTTGTAGTTATCATGTTTTGTGGGGACTTTCCATAGACATTTTTATCTCGCAAATTGTAATATCCAAAAATGTCCTAATCCTTCCTAACCCTAAACACAGCCCTCACTGAAAACATTCAGTCAGTCAGTCAATCAGTCATTTGATGATCGATCGATCAATCAACCAATCAAATTATGAATAATGTATATATTGTAATATTTTTAAATACACATAAATAGTTTATTTAATTGTTTACGTTTCTAAACATATACAATTAATAAAATGTTAATTTATATGTGTGTTTAAAAATATTACAATATAGTGTATGAAATATTGACAAAAAAATGTAAATGTCAAGGTATGTTTTTTCTACGACAAAACTTGCATTACATTTTTGGATGCCATTGTATATAGAGAATTTTATAACAACTTTATTTAGATTAATTCGGATTATTTAGCACATACTGAAATGGTGTATGTGATAATACAAAATATTGAATAGAATAATATTCAAACATAATTACATAAATATTCATTCATTCATTTTCCTTTGGCTTAGTGTCTTTATTCATCAGGGGTCACCACAGCGGAGTGAATCGCCAACTTATCCAACATATGTTTTACACAGCGGATCCCCTTCCAGCTGCAACCCAGTACTGGGAAACACCCATACACACTCACATTTACACACATACACCACGGCCAGTTTAGTTTATTCAATTCACCAGTACCGCATGTCTTGGACTGTGAGGGAAACCGAAACACCCGGAGGAAACCCACGCCAACACTGGGAGAACATGCAAACTCCACACAGAAATGCCAACTGACCCAGCCGGGACTCAAACCAGTGACCTTCTTGCTGTGAGGCGACAGTGCTAACCACTGAGCCACCATGTTGCCCATTACATAAATACATACATTTAAAAATATTAAAATATATTGTTTGAAATATTACATAAAAATTGAACATACAGATTTCTTGGTAAAATGTGCTCAACATGTTTTACATATTAACCTTATTCTGCAATGCATATGTAAGCTATTTTCTGTCTTTTTTTTTTTTTTTAGAACTTTAGACATTTGTCTATAGGGAAATGACTTAAATAATAAGTCATTACTACTTGCTCTACAAACAGTTGTGTTTAAGATAATGCACATAAACTCAAACAATATAATAATAAAATACACGTTTGCAACATCAAGCAGCATAATGAGCAGCTTTTATGGCTAAAATCAATGGAAGTAAATGAGACCGGAAGTTTCGAGCCATTAAGGTTAAGGTGAGCCATTAAGGCTGGGCCCGCTCATACGTGAAAGAATAAGGTCAACAGACATTTTATAAAGTAATATTTGATTCATGTTGATCATTCTGATTTTTTTAATACTTAAAAAAATGTTAAAATAGGGTGTCCTTCCTATAGCAATAAACATTTTATTCATTAATAAACTATAATAATCTGCTTGTGAGACTCACGGCTGTTTGATCCAAGCCTCGGGGTAGATGCTGTTCTCTTTCAAGAGATTGTGACTGAGATCTAACATCTTCAGGTGGACACACTTGTCCAAAAGCCTGTCCTGCACCTCCACTATTTGATTTTCCTGCAACCTCAGTTCCTGCAAACACACCAAAGCATATCAAAACATAAACACCACAAACCTATAAAGAGCAGCTAGTGACTGAAGCATTGGCTGGGTTACAGGTCTGACCTCTATAGATGGGGGCAATCCTGCTGGAATGGAGCTGAATCTGTTTTTATCCAGTCGTAAATACTTGAGTGCCTTCAGAGGTTTGAAGGCCCAGGGTGCAATGCTGCCCTCGTAGAGGATGTTTCCTGCCAGTTCTAACACTTGTAGGTTAGTAAACCCTACAGAAAATAAAATGTTATTAGTTACTTTACTTATACAAATGTGTCAGTAATTCTAATTTTGACTTCCTGGACTTACACTGACACCTAGTGGTATGGATGTAACCTCACGTATAAGTTAACAATATTATACCAAGATAAAGCAAGCAATTTTGCTAGTCATGTGATCTCACTCACTCCAATAAAACTGCTTTTATAATGCAACTGACATTATTCATCTCCTGTAAAATATTTTTCAGAAGTACTACTCAGCTATGAATAAATACCATAGCCATACCCAAGTAATACCCAAGCAATGAATAAATGCATGTCTGTGCAGCTGGCATGAAAACAGGACAAACCTTTAAAGACATGTGAAGCCAGATGGGTTATTTTATTGTTGTTTATCTTTAGATCTTCCAAAGAAGAGGGCAAGTGTGGAATAATTGTCAGTTCATTGCCATCAAGTTTCAGCTTTTTCAGTTTTGTCAGATTCTGCAAAAAAAAAAAAAAAAGACATTTATAATTTGGAAATCAGATGTTATGTCCTGTCTGCATTGTGTCTAGTGAATCATAAGCCTAAAAAAATAATATAGCAATGTGCTTTCCAGTGTTGAGGTAATGCATTACAAGTAACGCAATTTATGTAATCAGACTATTTTTTTAAAGTAAATAGTAAACGAACAAATTACTTTTTCATTTCCAAGAAAATAACTGAGTTACTTTTTCAGTATCACCAGTTACTTTCCCCTTTATTGACTGATGATGGCTCTCTTGTCCATGTGTTGAGCAAAATAAGGAGTAAGTGCAAATACTGAATGTTGTGTATGATTAGTAAACATGAAAAATACTGTAGCTCTAGCTTAAATGTGAACATGTATTTACTCATATCACTTGCACAAATCAGATTTGGTTTCCCTTAAAGTGAATAACATGTAAAACTGATATCATTGCTGAAGAGGGTTATACTTTCTTTTCATGCATCCTATTGTTTATGCAAACCAGACAGGTTTGTTTGAGCTCATCTGTATAGATGTCAATTTAGATTTCCTTCAGCCTGAGGTTTATTCACTTCACATTTCACTTCTGCTGTATAAGGGCTTTAATTTGTTCCAAAAATATGTTTGTTTGTTTTTAAATATTAAAATAAGCCCAGCACAGCTGAAAAAGTAACATATAGAATTACTTTCCTTCAAAAGTAACAAAGTACCACCAAATCAATAGCCCTAATTTTGTATTTTGCATAAATTGTTCTAATGTAAAACATGTATTTTAAACAATGCTCAAGATCGCTCAACACTGTCATAAATAGTCACTGTAAGCTCTGCACTTATTTACCTCATCAAAGAGTATAATTTTACTGACATTTCAGAGGCAGTCCAAAAACGACAGTGGCATTTTCCACTGGCCAGTGTGTGGTTCCCATTTTCCTGGTGCTGGCTTTGCTTTGGGAGTGGTGTGTTTGGTCATTTTTTTGAGGGCTCACAGGAAGAAATCTGGGCTTATCTTGGCTGGATGTATAGTTAGCAGTTATAATTTGTAACCTTTTTTTTTTCCTTTTAATTCATATGTTCTTAAAAATCCTGACTAAGAAGAAACTATTTTTGAGTTCAACGTAGACATGTACATTGCAGACTCTAAAGATTATAGGAGCATATAACTGGCGTAATTAAAGGGATAAAGAAATGGCATTACCATAAAGAGAGCCGAGTCTAAAGAGGACTCGTCCAGCCTGTTCATACTTAGGTCAAGCTCCTCAAGATTTGGCAGTCCGGAAAAACCACTGGGAGGAATGCTTGTTAAGTTATTCCCTGAAAGACAGCACATTGGTTAAAATGTTGAATGGCTGTGTTTATTACAAGACATAACCAACATAAATTACAGAGCGCCTCAGTGACGCATATACTTATGTCGGATCTTTCAGTCTGTCCAGACCTTACCAGGCAGCTCAAGAACAGTAACTTCCAGGTTTGTGATGGCAGGCAGTTCGGACAGGCCAATCTGCATGCAGGACAATCGAGTTTCTGCCAATTGGCAGCCTTCTGGTAATGAGTCTATTAGTGTGCTGTTAGATGCTTCATTCTCCTCTTCTTCTGCTTCCTCTTCTTCCTTTCCCTCCTCTCCTTCTTCTTCTTCCTCTTCCTCCTCCTCTTCTTCCTCCTCCTCCTCATCATCATCTTCTTCTTCATCATCCTCCTCTTCCTTTTTCTTGGCTTTCTGCTCTTCCCCTTGGTCCAGAAGGCGTTTTTTCTCGTCTTTGAGTTCCCTCAGGATTGTGTTTAGTTTCCCCGCGGCACCGCCCCATCTCTCCAGCACGGCGTTCAGCTCCACCCACACACCCTCGGTTCGGCCCAGAACAGACTGATGACAGAACCGAATCAAGGCCATTAGTGTCACAGGAATGACCAGAAACACACCGAACAAACTACAGGAACTAAATATAGTGGACAAATAGCAGAGGCAGGAATAAAGGGAGGTGGAAAATGAGAGGTTGAGCATTAAGACAGGAAGCAAAAATAGACTTATAATAAGCATTTATGGTATGGTCGTGCTATCCTGGACTGCCAGAATACACATGCTTGTTCCACTGTAAGAACAGCGGCGGCTTGTGTGGCAAAAAAGGCATTACTATGGGATGTAAATATTGTCATGAATTCAATATTTACTGTTTTCTATTTTTATCACCAAACTATTTGATCAAACAAAACTAGGAGAGTGACATTTTGACAGAAACAAAGCTTCACCTGTGTGTCTGTGGCAGTGTCGCTCAGTTGCTTCGTTCTTTGTGCTTGATTGGTTCTCTGTTCACCTGCAAATCCAGACATGATTTATTTAGGAGTTCAAATGTTTGGAGGCAGTTTTTTTAAAAGAAATCAATCATTTTTTAATATTCCTGTTCATCATACTTTGTTGTTCAAAATTTTTAGGAATGGCTTGTTATGTGGGTGGGCTTTATTTTTTATTATTTAATTTTTTCCATTTTAAGTATATTTAAATTAAGGTTTGCTTTTTTTAGATATTTTATAATATTTCATTTTTGTCTCCATTTTTTTATAATAAATTGAGATAAGAGACTTTCCAAACTTTTCCAAACTTCTAAAAAAACGTACAGACCACACACTTTTTAACAGTAGGGTATAGTAGTCGGCAAAAAGTTAATTAAGTCACAATTAAGAATGTATGAATGTCACTCCATTAGATCAAAGTTGTATTTATTTTAAAGAAAGTCGACTAAAGTGCACTTTTCAAGCAAAACACTGAAAGTTTTCCCAAGATTTTAAACAACTATAAACATATTGCCAAATTGTCAAATGTCAATAAATCATGTTTTTAGTTATGTGCCTTCCATACGTGGGGATTCCACTAGGACAGTTGGGTGAACTTGAGAGCTAAAAACCAAGTTACTGTAAAAATGGTTAGCTTAGAAAAAAAAACAAATGTTTGCAATAACCACTTGCTTTCATATTTCATCATCAAATGAAATACAATGCTTGCATTTTAAATGAAATATCATTAAGTATTCAAAAACTTCGAAAACCACTTGTGAATTGCAGACTTGTGAATCAGATTTGTGTACACTCCATCACAAAAGGCTTTGTTTTATTTAATTCATAATTTCTTGTTACTTGAAGTACTGTATGTTACTTCTTGTGTTTTTTATTTCTCTTGTAAAAGCAATTTCAATGGGATTTATCTTAACTAAACCACTTCGAGAAACTCAAACTCCTCACAACTGTCTTATCTGTCCAGTACTGAGATTTCATCCTGTGCCACAGCTCTTATAATGAACATCGCTGTAATTACTGCTCTACGCACCTGATGCTGAAGAAGAATCCACCAGTTGATGCTGTGAGTTTGAAACACCAGCCAGTTTAATCAGCGAATCCAGTACATTGAATGCTTCTCCTTTCGCCACTAAAGCCCCTAAGCACACACAGAACACCAAAAGAGCCTGCATGGTCCTGATCCGATCTGTTCAGATGCTCACCGTGTACCTGCAAGGCTCACCTCCAGCTGCCCTCTTAAATTCCCTCTTAGTCAGCATTGAGAAGCAGAAGAGGAGGAGAAGAAAATAGGGAGGAGATTACAGTACGTGGTTAGATGTGCACGAGGACCTACATTCCCAGGAGTTCACAAAAATATCAACCCCTCCTTATAAAGCCAGCAAACACTAGAGTTTTGGAAAAGAGAGAGAGAGAGAGAGAGAGAGAGAGAGAGAGAGAGATGATGGTCAGTGTCAGTCACGTCATGCCACAATGACACAGTGTTCACACCTTGTAGCACTTGAGATGGACAAATGAGAGAGTTGTCCAAACAAGAGCAGCCTGACTGACCCCGCACAGAGATCTCTGTCTGGCTCCATGTCTCGTCCTCGACATGTTCCTGCCTGGCACGCTGCCATTAGCACGTATGCAAGAAAAAGACCTCGCCAAAAGAGAAAGACATGGTTTTGTAACTCATAAAACAAACACATGCATGGAGACAGACAAATGTGATGTGTTTTCATTGTACACAGATACACACTCTTCTCGTTTAATAGAGATTACAGGATAATTTGTGTGTAGTTGCTGGAAAAAGTCATTGGATTCGATAATTAGACTGTGAAACTTGCACTTCTTCTTTCTTTAAAATGAAATCTACTAGGGTTTCAATATAAACATCCATGCTGGTAATCGACTTTTTACCTTTTAAATTTAGTTTCATGGTTTGACTATTATAACACCTGTTTTAGCTACACCACTAGCATGACCAATGAGTATGATGTCATTGAGACTCACCCCAGTCACCTTACTTGCCTCAGAAATGCTATTGATTTATCATATCACAGCAGCAAAAGCATGCTGCAGGAACACGTGAAGAGGAAATACACATTACACTGTAAAAAAATATCTGTTAATTAACAGTTTCTGCATTTTGTGATTCACAAAGTTTTCAGTTTATTTACGGTTGTGAATTGCATTATGGGTTGTTGATCTCTGCTCTGTCGACTTTTGATGTTGAAAATTCAACTCTACAGTTTGACATTTTAGTACTTTGAAATAATATAATGTATAAGAAATAATATACACAGAAATAAGTCTGTAAAATAACAGAAAATGTACTGGCAGTTTATTACAAGGTTTTTGTATCATAATATACAACACCAACCCAGAAAATATATCCCTTTAAACTATTACAAATGTTAATAAAAGTCACTTTTTACAAACTTTTAAGGTCCCATAATGCAATTCAAAAGCATAAATAAATGGGGAAAAATAAAAACATGAATCACAAAATATGGAAAACTGCAAATTTAATGATTTTTTACAGTGTACAGGGGCTATTATGGATGATATTGCACCAGAGAAGGCAAAGCCACTTTAGAGGTTTTTGTTTAGTAAATTAGCTCAGCCTTTGTAGGCAGAACCTTCAAAATGTGCTGTCAGAGGTGTGCTGTCTTTTCAAGTGAATGAGTGTTTGAGGAAACACAGGCTAAGTAAGGTGATCCACCGCTCTGCACATTTTGTATGCTTCTCTTATCTCTTATCAAGAGCCATGTAAAGTGGACTGAGGAGGGAGTATACTTTTTATCAAACTGCATTTTAGTCTGCAACATGTAAATTTAAATCATGCTCATTTAAAGAAAGGTCATTTATATAATTTCACACTTATCTAGTGAATTTCATCTGTGTTTGACAAAACCGCAATCTGTAGCTTAGCACAAATCCCTGAATGAATGTTCCGAGGTGAAGTAAAGATTTTCCATGTAGTCTACTGCAATTAATTAATTTACTTCTGCCTGATTTAAAGGCATTTCATTGCGTGCATAAATGACCTATTGAGCATGTGGATATACAGTATTGCTGTTCAGATTATAAACATGCCCACTCTTTTTTATTTCATTTTTTTTTATTAGATTTGTTTACATATTTTTCTATCTTCCTTTTTATTTTACAGTTTTGGTTTCACATTTTGTCAAGGACTTGTTTACATTTGTACTTTTTCATGGTACTTGACTGAATGACAAAGGTGCAAAGTAAATAAAACGATCTTAAAATAAAATATAAAATAAATAAAATAAAACGATCTTAAGTAAAACTATTGATTTTTAGTATAAAATCAATCGTTTAATTATCTTTAAATTAGTTGATGGATTCATTGATATAAATATAGTCATTAGTGGCAGCCCTTAATTCTACTGGGTTTGATGTTTTTTTTTTTTTTATGAAGCAAAAGACATTCATACATTGTACTGTGGCTGTGTCCAAATAGTTTTGTTTTCAATTTCAGTACTAATTTGGCAAATTATTGTGAAATGAGAGATTTGAGATGTGTAATTGACTGTGGGGGAGGAAAGGAGGATGTTTAAAGGGCCAGAGGTAAGGTTGGATGAAGGTCTCACACACACGTACAAACAGACAAGCTCTTAGGGTCACAATGTGTGTAGGGAGAGATTGTTTGCATTTACATTTACACCATAAAGTATCACGGCAGAGTGAGATACTGCCATGCGACTGTTTAAATTTGTTCAGACAACATGAGGAACAAAATGGGCAACAACTGTGTATGTTGACATAGGAAGCATATTTTTTTTAGATTCACATCATCATGACACTTTTTTAAGGTTTCTCAAAAGTTTTAATCAGATTTTTATTCAGACATCATTATAGATTCAAATTCATTATGGGGATTTAAAAGTTGTTTAATTAACAGAAGCTTACACAAAAAGGTTTTATTAAAATGAATATTGTTTTTAATTAGATTCAGACATCATTATAGATTTGACGTCATGTTATTATAGATATTAGAAGATTTATTTAGTGCTGAGCAAAGACAAATCACATCCAAAATAAAAGTTTTTTTGACATAATATATGTGTGTGTATAATAAATATTTATTATGTATATGTGATACACAGAGATACAGAAAAACAAAACTATACAAAACCATTTTGTTGCATATATATTAAAATTTCTATATAATTTGTATCATATACATATATATCTTATATCTAAACATAAATTTAAAAAATAATTATATCCATACATGTGTGTGTTTATATATACATAATAAATATATACAGTACACACACATATATTATGTCAAAACAAACTTTTATTTTGGATGCCATTAATCTTTGCCCAGGACTAGTTTTATTTTATTATGAAAAGCCAGCCAAATTTGTTTTAACAATGTTCATATTCATGTTATGTTAATATTGTTTTAATTGTATTTATTTATTTTTATTAAAGGTAATTTTCCATGTAATTTGACATCTTTTGTTTACTTTCATTTTTATTTTCATGTTCTTAAAAATCTACATTTATTGTTTATAAAATAGATAATAATAATAATATATAAATTAAATTACATAATTTTAATATAAACATCTTATTACAGTTACTATCAAAGCTAAATTTACTTGTAATCATTTAAGACACAATGTTTAGATTCCTTTGTCTAAAATTCTCAGTACACAAATAAGCTCCCTGAATCTCTGCTTCCTTAAAAACTTTTTTAAATGGATGGACCTGTATTACAGTCCAAACAAACAGTGGGTAAAAGTAAGACAGTATCTATAATTTTACGCTATCTGCCAAAACCACTTTGCCAGACTGTCACTCCTCATACAAATATCTGTCCTGCATGAGTCAGTGTGAGTGTGTTCTGCTGACCTGTCCGCTGTACAACCCTCTGCCCCAAACACGTCCTCTGAACCGGCGCTGTGTTTCAGCTGTTACATGCTCTCAGCATGAGCTGGCTGCGGTTACTGAGAACATGCACAGAAACAGATAGAAAATGAAAATCTGATCATTGGATAGACTTTAAGAATGAAAATCTCTGAAATCTAGTTCTTTGCACTTTAAAACTTATTTTTAAATGATCCTACTATTTGTGTGTGAATTGTATGTGTGTGCGCTTTGTGATCTGCTGCTCTGGTAGTCTTTTAAGGGAAGGTTCAAGGCTAGTTGGTGCTTCTTTATTTAGGCCAGAGGGATCCAGAATAGCATAGCATATCATCGTGATGTAAGCTCTGGAGCCATTGGTTTTAGTTTGGTGCTTTCATGCTAACATGTCAATGATGCTGTCGGATTATGACATAAAATATAGAAGGATGAAGATGGAAATCGCATTAATGGAAATATATGCAAATTACATATATGATATTCAAGTTCATATTTGAATTTTACACATATTAAAAACTTTATGAACTAAAATATTGTAAATGACTATACATTTAAAATGCAAAAAGCTAAATAAAATATTTATATATTTTTTCAACCATTGGAATGACAAATTTGACCATATATAAACATATATACAATATATTTGAACATATATGTACATATTTGTAATTCCAATGGTTGAAAAAGATATATGTAAGTGAACATTTTGAAATATATGTTGCATATATGACATATTTTATATATGTAAAATCCAAATATGAACTTGTATGTCATATATGCAATTTGAATATATTTCCATGGCATGAATCAGATTTCTATATGGGAAAAAAGTAAGAAAAGAAACTAAAATATTGTAAATGACTATACATTTAAAATGCAAAAAGAGCAAATTATGTAATGTCTTTTATAGGAAGGACTCAGTTCACAAAATAAGAAATGATGCTATCAGGCAGCTAACACAAAAGATGTGAGTAAGAAAGGTTCCACCTCTGGACGTAATTATAGAAATTAAGGTGGAATGTGGGTAATGGGACGTCACAGTAAATCAGCTGTTTATATATCACTAGTCTAAAGACTGGAATAATTAGATGCTTCCCATGATCTTTTACTCAGAAATGTGTTTAACTTGGTTACTTAAGCCAAGAACATACATTTTAACTCTAGTAAAACTGCACTAAAACTTTCAATACAAAAGAGGTTTAAACTTTTCATAAAGACACAAACATCAGAGTTAATTAAAAACTTCACAAACTTTGCAATAAAATCTGATGAGGATGCCAATAGGGACAGAAATGTAAATGGAGAAAAGGATTTCATTCCACTCTGATATTTAAGCATTTCACTTAAGGTTGTTAAATATCTCAGAAAATAAAAATCTTAATTTAATTATCTTATGTTACCATATTTTTAAATAGTGATGAATGTGACATGCATGTGACATTTTATGCCATTTCTATGAATTACATTTTCTCTGAACTGATTTAAGAGCCTTTAAAGTTTATAAAAGGGGGAATTAATGTTCTTTCAAAAATATCATTTCTACATTGTCATTTAGCAGATGCTTTTTTTGTCCCAATGCTTTCTTGCACTGCTTCGTTTTAACACAAAATAAAACATGTTGGAATGGAATAAAATACTATATTTTATATATACTATATTAAATTACTATACAAGTCAGTGGTTAATCACATTTCTCATAGTATAATTTTTGTGTACAGCAGAAGAATGAAACTCATGTCTGTAACAACATGATAGTCCATAAAGTGCAGAAACCCTGATAGAACTTGTTCAATATGCAAGAAGTACCCGGAAGACCTACTGCTTCCAGCAAGTTTCTGAAGCATGCATCAAACATTCCAACGTACTTTACTATCCCATAAGGCCATGCAAGAGAATTTATAAATGGGAGTGAAGCGACGCAACTGACAAGGTCATGTGATAATGACAACATGGCAGATGCAGTACTTTTCATACTCCTTGTATTCATACTATATAAGTAAATTTGAATTCAATGTAGTACCTATTCATTCATTCATTTTATTTCGACTTAGTCTCTTTATTCATCAGGGGTTGCCACAGCGGAATGAACCTATGAATGAACTTATCCAGCATATGTTTTACACAGCGGATGCCCTTCCAGCTACAACCCAGTACTGGGAAATATCCATACACACTCATACACTACGGACAATTTAGTTTATTCAATTCACCTATAGCGCATGTCTTTGGACTGTGGGGGAAACCGGAGCACCCGGAGGAAACCCACGCCAACACAGGGAGAACATGCAAACTCCACACAGAAATGCCAACTGGCCCATCCGGGACTTGAACCAGTGACCTTTTTGCTGTGAGGCGACAGTGCTAACCACTGAGCCACTGTGTCACCAGTACCTATTCAGACACAGCTTATTTATTTCACTTCATAGCATTTGTCTATTCAAACAATTGCTGTAACTTTACCGTTTATCCCAAATAATTTTCTATATGATTTGGCCAAAGAAAAATGCTGTAAGGGCAATATTAAGTTCTTTGCCTTCAACCAAGCCAATCACTGATTAAGTGCTACTGGTCTCTTTGGTTACAGTCATGTCCATGCATGCGTATATGACCAGTGCCTGGCACAGGAATGGAGCTGTGATGCTGCTCAGCAAATGATTGGCAAATGCAGGTGACCGGTGGATGTTTACAACCTGATATGGGATTGTTGCTTAGGCTGCCAGATAGACCAGTGCCAAGGACTTATTGTCATAACTCGAGTTCTCCTGCCTGTTGTCTCTGACATTCCTCCTCTATTTATAGCCCATACCATCCCTAACCCCTTTCTGCCCCGCTCCCTTTCCTTTTTCACTCATCCCTCGCTCTCTCTCTGATAGGAAAGGGGAGTGACAAAAGCCTTTGTCTTTTCTAAGCCATCCATTCCAGCCATAAAGGCCAAGGCAGGTGGCCCTGGGACTCTTTGTCCTGTGTCTGCCGTGAAGAGAGGAGCGCTGGATTACCTGTGAGGAGTTTACTGACTATTTCAAAAAAGAAAACCCCAAACCCGAGACAGCCATGGATGATGTATATAAAGCAGCGGTAAGTTATGGGCATTATATTTCCCATGTGATGTTTAACAGAGCAAGGGTTTTTTCACAGTATTTCCTATTATATTTTTATTCTAGAGCAAGTCTTTTCTTTTAGTAATAAACATGTTAAACTGCTATGGTCAATATTATATGCCCCTTAAGAGATTATTTTATCTGATTAGCTGTTGTCCAATGACTTCACTTATTAATTAAAACATCACTTGGGAAATATTTGAAAAGGAATTTAAATTTCACAGTAGAATTAAAGATTTTGTCTTCAAATGTACTAGCATTTAATTCCCCTTCAGGCTGCCTGTACGGAAAGTGACCCTGTAATAAGTCCCATAAATACTTTTGCATGCAAATGTCAGCAAAATGAAAAAATAATGAATGTTAATCTAACAGCTTACCTGTCCTTGACCATTTCCTTCCTCTCTAAATGGCAGATTTCTGCATTATAACTAATAATCAACCAGACAGATCAATGAGTGCACTGTCTGCAGGTTAGCACTCAAGGTTAAATCAATAAACGGGACATTTGAGAGAGCTACTTTGAAGCCTTTATAAAGGCATAGAGTCTAATGGCACAGGAAACACTGTCAAAATGGATTTGCTCAATAATTGATCAAAAAAACAAGTAAAAAGTGTAGGTTGAAGCTGATATTAAATATTAAAGGGTCACAGGCACTAAGGCTGAAGCATTTAACTATGGGACAGAGGGTGTCTGGTGTCTGAAGACCGTTAAGCGAGTGACAGCTGTCATTCCTATAAAGCACAGACCTTGGTCAGTCTATGATGAACGACATGCTATACATATATAGTCTTACAACAAATTGTATTTTTAGTTATGAGTCAACTGGAGCCAAATTTTGAGCTCTCTCTTGAACCTAACAGGTGGAGAACTTGACAGAGGAGCAGAAGAATGGTAAGTTCCTCTTTAAAATCTGTCATATTGCTGGATTTAGTGTGATTGTACATAATGACCATTCTCTTTCTAACTTATAAATGTCTTTGATGCGACATTTGTGCTTGTGACTGTACCTGGCAGAGTTCCGTGCTGCGTTCGACATCTTCGTGCAGGACGCTGAGGACGGTTGCATCAGCACTAAGGAGTTAGGGAAGGTGATGAGGATGCTGGGCCAAAACCCCACTCAAGAAGAGCTGCAGGAAATGGTAGACGAAGTAGATGAAGATGGTATGTCGCTCTTTTAAGATAACATTTATTCTCCTCAAGATTATGGTACATTCATAGAAATAAAGGTAATGTTACACAAGCTGTCACTGGTCACTCTGGTGCTCACGGCGACCCGAGTTCGATTCCCGCCTCGAGGTCCTATGACGATCCATCCTCTCTCTCTGCTCCCCACACTTTCCTGTCAATACTCTCTACTGTCCTGTCCATTATAATTAAAAATAATTATAAAAAAAAGCTTTTGTATTTTTATTTATGGAAGTGTAAGAATTGGCATTTGATTGCTGGTTGTCTCTGTGGGATGTAGGAAGCGGGACAGTGGACTTTGATGAGTTCTTGGTGATGATGGTGCGCTGTATGAAAGAGGAGAGCAAAGGAAAATCAGAAGAAGAACTGGCTGAAGTCTTCCGCATGTTTGATAAGTATGAATTTTTATCAAAGCATGTTAAGGTTGGCCTTATATTACCATTTAAATCTATTGGAAAACTAAATCATTTAAAACTACATGTTTTATTGTTGTCTTGTTAAGAAATGGAGATGGTTACATAGACTTGGATGAGCTGAAGAACATGCTGGAGTCAACAGGTGAAGCCATCACTGAGGATGACATTGAAGAGCTCATGAAGGACGGAGACAAAAACAACGACGGAAAGATCGACTACGACGGTAAATTCATACAGCAAACACTCTATTATGGATATTTACTCAAAATATGGATTTCGACAACTGATTCGCATTTACCTTACATCCCAACAGAGTTCTTGGACTTTATGAAGGGTGTCGAATAAAAACCCGCCAAACGAAACCATTTCATTCCCTGAACTAAAGCTGCCTGCCTCTCTGACGTCACCACACGGACACTCAATTAGAAAGCACGGAAAATGATCTGCATTTCATTTAGTTCTGAAAAGTTGTTGAAATTAATCAATCGTGTCATACTGCTGCCAAAATTATTCGTGTTATTTGTGCTCAAGTAAAAACATTTTCTGTACACAATTTTCTTTTGTTTTTAAACATTATATACACCTGTTTTTAGCGTCCTATCACATGATGAAAAACGCAACTTGGACGGTTTATGTTGTGTACCATTTGTCTGGAAATTTCTTAATATTATGACCTAAATGCAGAATTCTGTAAAATGTCGGTAAAAAAAAAAAAAAACTACAGTCACTCTCCACAAAGACAAACTTACTTGATAACAATTACCAATACAAGATTTGTGGAGCATTCGAACACCCATTTACAAGTGGCCACATGGGCAGAGCTGAGCTCTAGCTCCTCCTTGCTGCACTTCCATTTACCTACCTCCTTGTCTTCATTTACCAACAGGCTCTTCGTGCTAAAATATATATATATATATATATATCCATCCATCCATTTATACATACATAAATATATATATCCATTTATACATACACATAAAGAAGCAAATAGGCATATTGGATGGGCAGTTCAATTTATTAACATTACACCAAATTCAGTGAAAACTATAGGTGAACAAGCAAAACCAGTGAGGGCATCTCAGTAACATGACATTTCATCAAGTCACCAAATCCAAACCATTCATGTTCAACTTTCCAAACCTGGGTTGTCCAGTGATTAACGCAACAGCAGTTTAAAAAAAGGAAACAAAAAAGAAAAAAGATATACATTTTGTATTTATTTTGTTACTCCCTGAAAGCACCATCACAGGCATTGTCAAATGTATATTTTGTTCATGATACTAGCTTGTAATTACAGGAGCACAGTCAAAAGCAATTTGGAATGATGAAATGACTTTGAATGGTCTGTGTCAACTACACTTTAATTCTGACCTAATTCATTTATGCACTCTGATAAACCTCCAAATCTTTTAATAACACTTTTAAATGTAGCATTTAAAAGCTGTCAAGAAGGCAAAACCAATCATGACACAAAATGGAAGCATTTCAGAGCTGTGAAGGACACTCTGTAAACTACAATGCATGCGTTAAGAGTTCACACACACTGAGAAGTTAGGTGTATCCTCAAGCCGTAAGCTGCTGGAATGATATGGATTGTGTGGTGAGCTTGTCCATAGGGTCTGGGCTAGGAGTGGAGAAAGAGGAAGGGTGTAGCTCAGGGTGGTTCAAACAGTTTCAGTTGGCGAAAGTACGCTTGACGGCAGCAACAATACATTTGGCACTGATGCCAAACATGTCCAGCAGCTCCTGTGGTTTCCCGCTTCGGGGCACATGGCTCACGGCCAGCCTGTGTACCACAATGCCAGGCTCTTCACCCACAGCAGACAGAACAGCCTCGCCCAGACCACCTACAATGAGAGCAGAGGAAGCAACATTAAAAGAACTCTCATAGCACAAAATACCATTTTCTTTGCCGCTAATATTGCTATTATTTGGTTGGAAAGAGCAGCTCACCCTCTTTGTAATGGTCCTCCACAGTGATCACTCTTCCTCCTGTGGCACGAGCACTCGCCACAATAGTGGAGGCATCCAGGGGCTTAATGGTGAATGGGTCAATAACCCGAATGTTCACACCTGGCAAATAGAGAGAACATATCACAATTTTATATACATTTTTTTACACACCGTAACAGTATGAAACAAAAATAAAAAATAAATAATAATAATTATATATAATAATTATAAATTGCTCAATCATTATTTCTCAACAATGTAGAGAAATGGTGGTCCATTACAACATGTTGGAAAATCAACTTGATTACATAGATTTTAAACTTCTTGGGGAAAAAAAATTATATTCTTATACCTGGATATTTCTTCACAGCATTCCCCCGTTTCATCTACCACTATTTATTAACAATTGGAGGGGGTTCAGATGCAAAAGCCCTTAAGTGCCATCTGATATTTTATTCTAAAATGAGCATTTTTCTCAGCCTCCTATGATTATGTTGAGTTACTCCACTTTAAAGGGCAATGAAAAGAACTTAAAAATCGGCATAAAAGTGAAATTACTGAACGTATACACAGGACCCTGAGAAAGATGCTCATTTTAGAAGAACATCTCAGATGACACAGAGGCTTTTACATCTAAACTCTTCAATTTAAGTCTAAATTATACACTTCCATATTTAAGTAAGATCTTTTATGGTTATATCTATATTAATAAATTATACCAACTTAAAATGGCAAGATTCAATAGTCTTGAGTCATAATGGTCTAAAATGAAACTGGGAATGTTAATGATTTTAATGTAATGCAGTATCATAGCCAGTGGATGCAGAGCAAACCTTCTTTGGCTAGCTGGTCATGTGCTGCCAGCGCCTCATGCAGTGTCACTCCAGCCCCAATAACAGTCACCTGATCTTTGCTGGACTGCCGCACCACCTACAGGACAGAAAGAGAACTTTAAGAAAAGCCCTTGTGAAGCAGACAGTTCACGGATGTCAGACAAAAAGGACCTATTTGTGCACTGCATTACTAAAGGCATCATTTTCTTTTATAAGTTTCAGCACTGCTGCTAACTAATTCTTGATGTAGCTTGAAACTCCATTGTTTGTTTTTTTCCTCACCTTGGCTTTGCCAATTTCAAATTTCTCTTCAGGATCATAGATGACTGCAGTGTCAGGTCGACTGGTTCGGATGAAACAGATACCCTAAAAGAACAAACAAAAAATAAAAAATAAAATAACAGCCAATTATGATTATTGATAATTTTAAAAAGTGTTAACTAACTATAAGGCCAAATTAAAATCATAAAACACACCTTTGTATTGGCTGCAAGCTCCACAGATCTCTCAGTAGACACCCCATCGCTAGGGTAAAACACTGTGCATGTTGGGATGGCGCGGAACATGGCAAGATCCTCCAGAGCCATCTGTGAGGGACCATCCTCACCTAATCAAATATATTTAAAAATAAATAAATAATAATAATAATAATAATAATAATAATAATAAAATGCTTCCATAAAACCCTCAACAATCAATAAAAGGGACAGAGGAGATATGACAAAGAAATACATTAAGATGAACCACAATAAATCGCCATATTTCACTTACCAATGGAAACACCACAGTGAGAGCCGACCAGGTTGACGTTAGACTGGGAGATGGCTGCCATCCGGATTTGGTCGTAGGCACGAGCAAAGAAGGCAGCAAAAGTGCTGGCGAATGAAACTGTACGCTCACGAGTGGCACAACCAATGGCCACACTCACCTAAACAGCATCAAAATAATAATAAGTTTAATATGCAATACTACAAGAATGCATATAGAGATATTTTGTGTGCTGGTTTTGGTTAACCAAAACTTACTCAAAAGTTTAGGGTTGGTAATAGTTTACCAGACAGCATTTGACAACACTGATTCATTTAATGCATCCTTTAGCAAACAACAGTTAAAAAGTAAAAACATACTTATCCCAAACTTTTGAATATTTAATAACAGTTGAAATATGTAATACATAACAAACTTGTCTACTTATTGCTAAAATTAATATTCCAGCATTTAATTTCATAAAAACATCTATTTTGACCTCTGAATGTTTATGGAGGAAGTCTTTCTGATTGTGGGAAGTCATGTTCTATTGAGTAAGCACTTAGGGGTGATAAATATTAGTCAGAAAGTGAATGGTAACAGTTAACATTTGAATGGGTGAGGTCAGGTACTTTACAATGTACTATAAAAATAGTGCACCACACCTTCAACTTGTCACAAAGCTCTACAGAGTTTACAGAATCATTCATCTGTGACATACATGACACACTGTCAGCCAATATACTTTTTGATATCATGCATGTTAACTGTCAGCATAAAAGGGAAAACACAGTTACACACCATGTTCTGCTCGGCAATGAAGCACTCAATGTAGCGATCAGGATGGGCCTTCTTGAAAATATCAGCAAAGGTTGAGTTCTTGGTATCGCCATCCAGTGCCACCACACGAGTACTGGCATCACCCATCTTTTTCAGGGCCACACCGTAAGCCTTTCTGGTGGAGATCTGAGTGGGCAAACCATATCAAATGACTAAGAGATTCTACTTTAAAAGTTATGTATAATATTTTTTTAAAGAGATGAACTTTTGAAAGACAGACAGAAAGAAAGCTGTGGGAGCAATTCAGTATTTTAGGTATCATTACATTGAAAAAAAAAAAAAATTAAGACAAAATAAGCAAGTTCATCACCTTGTCTCCAAGCTTGTATTCTGGGGCTGTGAGCAGATGGATTGGGGAAAGGTCAGCTGGAGCAGCATCCTCTTTTGGTGGCTGAGGGTAGAGGGGTTTATTGGGAGACTGGATCTGGCTCAGGAGGTCATTAATCAGCACCTCTGCACGGTCTTTAGGCATCGGCTTCCCGTGCCAGTTATCCTGATCCTCAATGCCTGAGCAAAACACCACAAGTCTCAGTCATAATGAGGATTACCATAACAACACATCATTAATGTTAATCATCATCATCCTGTACTGCAATCATGGCGTTAATCACCTTTGAGACCTTTGCCTTTGAATGTTTTAGCTACGATGGCAGTGGGCTTCCCCTTTACTCCTTCAGCATGCCACATAGCCTTGCACAGCTCCTCCACGTCATGCCCATCCACTACATAAGTGTTGAAGCTGAAAAAAATTAAATAAAATGGTGGTACACAGTGTTATTAAAGGCAACGTGGCTGTGTTCCAAATGGATAACTGCAAGAACTACACTACTAACTGCTTAGTGTTGTCTTTATTACCTAATACACAACAGCACCTTACACAAAACACAATTACTTTTTGGATAGGTTGTGTATGATTTAGAAAGAATTTTTTTTTTTCATAAAAACAGATATAAAAGGTTGATTGCATCATACCCGAAGGCCTCACAGCGCTCCTTGTAGATGTTTACATTGTGCTGCAGGGGTGCTGGCTCACTCTGGCCCAGGCGGTTCACATCCAGAATGGCCACCAGATTGTCAAGCTTGTAATAGGAGGCAAAAGCCATGGCTTCCCACACTGACCCCTCTGAACACTCACCATCTCCCAGCATACAGTATACACGGTAGCTAATGACACAAGACAACACAGACACATTGTTAGAGAATTATGGAATTATTACAAACAGAAGCTTTTTATTATTACAATGTTATTAGTTTATTTCTATGGTCTCATACAGCGTTTCTCAAACCTGGTCCCACTGGTCTATAAACTAAAACCTTGGTTAGACTTGATCTCTGGTGCCACATAAGTATGAGGTTTTTAATTTAGTGTACACAAGCAATTTGGTATAGTAGGCCATGAAATAAGAAAAACATAAGTCACTGTGCATGACTCTTTAAGGTTTCAGAAGTCAAAACTTTCTCTTTAGTCTAAAACATCTTATATCTTATAAAAGAGGTTGTGGAATATGCCACCTCATCAAGTGTGGCTAATCTCTGCCTTTCCAGACCACATACGAAATTTATTTTATTGTGTATTTGTTTTCAAACATAATGATTCAAAAGATGTTTACACTGGCCCACGCAGCTGCTCTTTTGAATTTTTTTTTTTTTTTTTTAAATATGCAAAACTGTTAGCCAATCATAACAGCAGGCATTTTCTTTTGAGTCTACAATCTGGACAGAACAGGACAGAAAATAGTCTATTAATTCTAAATTAGGAGGATTTTTGGGTGTAAAAATCTTGATAACTAAAAGTGAAATAATGTGGAATGAAACACTCTCTGGAAAACACAAGTACCTTGATTTATCCAAGTATTTGCCGGTGTAGGCCATACCACAGGCAGCACCCAAACCCTGGCCAAGAGAGCCTGTTGCTACATCCACAAATGCTAGTTTCTGAAACAAACAGATACATCTGTAAGTCTTAATTTAATATAATTTAAAAATATAAAAAATAAAATCAAAATAAAGAAATCTATTAGGGCTGGGAGAATAAATGCACTGCAAATGCATTGCTATTTTCTCTTGAACCGATTCTGAGCTTAGTTTTTACCACTAGATGCCGCTGTATGCTTGACAAACAGATGCGCTGCCAAACCTTACGCATACAACCTTAATGATCATTAATAAAGAATGATTTAATAAGAATGTTTAATTGAATTACAAGTGTTCATAGTAAGCTGTGTTTACATTAATACCGTGGTATAAAAGCCATAGTGCAAGTACATTTAACCACTTACAGTACATGACAAAAAGCACAAGCGCTCTTCTTCATGCTTACTAAGAATTTACGCTACCTGTTAAAAACGAAGCTCAGAATAGATTCCAAATTAAAATTACGATGATTCCATATTTATGGTCCCAGTCCTGTCTATTGTTATGCCATGTTCAGTAGTTTGTTGTCCACAAATGTTTTTCATGGACTTATAAAAGTGGTGCTACTCACAGGAGTGGGGTGACCCTCTAGGTCAGAGTCAATCTTGCGCAGGTTTAGCAGCTCAGACTCTTTAATAAATCCAGCCTCTGCCCAGGCAGCATACAGAACAGGAGCAGCATGGCCCTGAAAACAGCAACAGGAAGGGTGCATTTAAGTACGTGCAGGAAGCAAACAAGTTCAAGGAAGCTCCCATCCAACATAAATCACCAGCCCACCTTGGACAAGATGAAGCGGTCGTTGCAAGGGTTGCGGGGATCATCAGCTTTGTAGCGCATAGTGTGGAAAAACAGCACAGACATAAGCTCGGCAGCGCTGCAGCAGGAGGTGGGGTGTCTGTTAGAACGAAAACACATCAGTATCATCAATCCATCCATAAACCATTAACCATCAGCTCAAACATACTGGGTGTTAAAGACCAATCCGACATGCAGGTTATCTTTCACTTCAAAAAACCCAACAACCTGATTGCAAATGGCACTAGAGGGCAAAATATGACCCTGTCATCACTGGGGATTGAGGTGTAGTAATAGACCTTATCAGAAGAATCAATTACTTTAGCTAGTGCCAAACCTAATAAATAATATACAATCCATTTAATAATCATTAGGGTTGTAGATATGGATTCAAATAAAGAAACAACAGTGCAATAAATCAAGGAGCATGTATAAACATTTAGCTTTTTTTTTAAAGGCACAAAGGTGAAGTAATAAAATATCAGATTAGTAAATCTAGTGCATGTCACTCCAAACCGGTGTATTGTAAAGAATCATTATTTAAAATTGCATAGAAAAGACAGACATGTACATTGGTCTACTTTTCATCTTTTGTTTTGCACTGAAAACATTAGATCAGTCAGTCAAATTTGCCTGCAATATTGGTAACTATAAAATAATTAAATTGACACATTAAGATCCCCATCAGCCGAGGATGCAGTAGAACTGTTAGTTTTGTTCATAAGGTAGTTTTATTTAGTGATTCCCAGTCAGCTTGAAAAGCACCCATGCATATCAGTCGCCACAAAACGGTTAATTTAAAAACCTGTTATATTTTGATTGTGAGTAAAAATACATGCAGTCTTGTGTTATCAGTCAGTTTACTCCTAATTCTTCATGACAAAAACGCCGCTGATTAATTACCATATTTGTCCTACAGAGTGATTTAGGCTGAAATAAGAAAACAAATAAAAAGGGTTAAGAACTCTCCACTGATCCGTTTCAGAATGAGTGATTTGACTGCAAAAGGTACAGACAAAAGAATGAGTCACCATAAATTCTTCCTTGTATATACTGAGGATTCAGTAAGAAAAAAGAAAAAAGAAAAAAACTGGTTATTGTACACCAAAACTAAAATTAAATGGAGCAGAAAAATGAGGAAGTGTCATAACTAAAACAAAAAGAATCAGGTAAAGTTTCGAAATTCTGGAAAATCCTCAAATTAAATGTTAGAATGTTGACAGAAAGGGTGTGTGTATTGTAATATATTAACCCCCTGACATATGGCGTCCAAAAGATCCACAATTTTTTTAATGTTCTTAATTTATCTTCAACAATTTATCCTCTACAGGTTTAGAAACTCGGTTCATATTGAGAAATGACCTCTGTGGCAATAAATTGGTCCACCATACAAAAGAGAACTGCAGAGATTGAGCAACGTCAAAGTTTTCCTTTCACGCAAACTTCATGTGAACCTTCCTTATCACTGCATACTTAAATAGAGCGTGATTTTAATTAGATTTTCATCAGACCACAGCATCATAGAGGATAACAGCACTATAACCCACAGCACAACGGACACCACGAGACCTCCACGTGACAACCTGTGGAGAAAACGTGCAGGCGCGAGCTCCGTGTATAAATTAATTAGTAATGAAAAGAGTCATTTCCGCAGAACGGTTCTTTTAAACGGTTCGGTTCAAACCGATTCTTCCGAGTCTGGGCGTACCTGCGTCATCACGTTGCCATGACCTGACATTCCATAGTTGTAAACAGTGTTTATCACGAATATTACCGCAGATAAATCAGTAAACTTGAAACTAAATACAATTTAAAATTAATTTATTTAAACTTTAATTCATTACAACGCCATTTAGAATGCTGACACAATCAATTCAATAACATTAACAGAACTTTTTTGTAACATTTCTAAGACTAAATCATAAAACAAATCTCTTGTTAAATCAATCGCTTCAACAAATCAGTTGTCGCTCCCAGTGTTCAAACCGGGTTTGTGAACAGATTCAATACCCGCGCTGAAAAGATCCGACTCAAACGAACAACTCGTTTACGAATCGGACATCGTTCTAATCAATCAGTTGCAGCTTAGCGTGTGATACTTTTAAGAATCTACAAACAATTAACACTTTATAATCCCACTTACAATTACACACACCCGTGCTAATTATAGTAGCGATAAGAGCTAAGCCAATTTCACTAGTCATCTTTAAGGCCGCGATGGGCTAAAAAGCTTTCAAATGTAATGCAGTAACATTAAAGCAGTTATAACGTTACTGAATTATGTACAGTTTGTGTTACATTATATACACATTAATGCATTTAAACTAAAATGGTCGAATGAAAACAGAAAGCATGAGCTCCATGCCCGTCCCCCTCGCCAAGTTCACGTGCTATGCAGAAACGTAAAGTGAACATTTGCACAACAAATGACATAAATGAGCACATACAGTTGTAAACATGTCGTTCGGCATCCTATAAAGTCCTTAAAAGATATTTTGAATGAGTGCAAACGGTTTTACCCAGAGTTTGAGGCGCATGTTTCCCTGATGGAGTGAATCCTGAGCTTGTTCGCGATGTCTTTCAGGCCCTGCAGAGTTTTCTCGTCGGGTTTGTGGTAACTCATGGTTCAGATGTATATGGAGAAAACGCAGTGAGTTAAACCAAAGTGCTGTAGCACAGAAATGGAACTATTCCGATTGTACGGTAAGGTGTAATTGTTAAGAGAAGAGCAGCACCACCAGGGCCGAGCACGGTGTGGGACGCGGGTAACGTGGTGCGTGTGTCTTTTAAGTGACGGGTGACGTCAGCTGTCAACTCATGCGCTGCGGCAAACCATTGGACGACAGGTTTTTCGCAACAGGATGGCTGAAGTGAGGTTGCCAGATCAGGGCAGAGACCGCAGGCAAACACAAACAGAGCTCTGTTGTAATAAAGCTCACGACATATAAGATAAGGATGAAAGAGGTACTCGGGACTTGTTCTTTTTTTTACCTTAAGTGAAATCTTCATCTGCACACAACGTTACATTGATTAAATGTTGCGACGGTTGTAAAATCCTTGAAATGATTGAGATGATTGAATCACTGATTCGTCGAGTCATGATGACGGTCTGGAGGAAAGAAACCCTATGGAGTCTACTACAAATGTACACATTCTTTTAAAAATCCTCTTAATTACTTAAAACCCTAAACAACAACAACAAAAACGTATTTATATATGTATATAAAATACAGTTTAGGTGGTATAGTTGTAACAATACCCTGTCATTACACATTTTTGTTGTGAGTTCTCGTTTTTTAAGTAAACGTGAGAATAACTTTTTATATATATTTTAATATGAACACAAGCTAGACGTGAGTTACTAATACAGTTACATTGCCTATTAATGTTTTGTTGTTGTTTTGATGTTTGTAACTACATAACCGTGATCATAACGAACAACTAAGCATTTAAATCTTACAATTGAATGGTTACCTTTTGCACAAAAGGCTTTATTTGCTCAAATTACTTAATTACATTAGTTAGCATGAACTAACAATGAAAAATATGCTGACAGCATTTATTAATTTTAATGTCTGTTTCACTATTTACTAAATTATTGAAAGTAAGAGCTGTATTTATGACTATTGTACATTAGTCAATGCACTGTGAAATAGCATGAACATTTTCATGATTATTAATAATGCCAAGTATTAATAATCCTGTAAAAAATATTGTTTATAAAAAACAAATGAAAGTTATGTTATCGATTTAGCTTATTTATCTTAATCTTTAAGTATTATTCTAAAATATACTGGGTCATGTAAAGTGACAACTGACATTTACCAGCATTTTATGTAAGAATTCTGTTAGATTGCTTTTGAAATCTCAGTATTTACTTTACAAATGTTCAGAATTTCATCTTACTTTCCAACCATATAAAAAACTTCATCAAAATGCCTATTTGAGGAAAAATTAAGGTGTTTTTTTCCCCTTCTTGAGCGTCAACACATTATCACTCATATTGATCATAAACCCCAGATGTATCAAATATGATATAAATCACCTTTTCGTTGTTTATATTATGTTTTATATTTAATTGAAAGTTTAAATAAACTGATTTAATTTTATTATACAAGTCTTATTTTGCAAAAATTCGATTTGTATTAATTACATCTCCTATTTAAAGCTTTTGAGATTAAAATGAGACTCTGCCCCTTTAATGTGGGTTGGTCTTCATAAACAAGGAAGTGCCGTTTCTTGTTCTGTCTTGGTAGAATACCAAAGTGTATGACACTGCAGTAAATCAAAACATACATTAATAACATACAGTAATATACACATAAAAACAGTTTAATATTCCAATATTCACATTCTTACTTGTTTCCTTTTAACAGATATTAATTAGACTGCAAACCTTATAAGATGTGTTTCCTTGTTTTATTCCTTGACATTAGATTGCCAAGATACCACATTATCATATCTAGTGACGAGTCTTACTCATTTTCACCAACAGCTACAGCCTGAAAAATCACTTGCACTAAATGAACAGCCAGTGAAGACTTTATTAAATGTAAAATTAAATTTGGCACAGACTATTCAGTCGTCCTCTTGATCTTCAGCATTTTCATCTTCAAATTCCTAAAAAAATAAAAAACATTGTTACAGTGTACAGAAAAACTATCTGAGAAGTACATTTAAATGGACAGTTCACCAAAACAAATTTGAAAATTCTGTCATTATTTACTCACCCTTCGCTTGTTCCAAACCTGTTTGAGTTTCATTCTTCTGTTGAACACAAAAGAAGATATTTTGAAGAAAGCTGAAAAACCTGAAACAATTGACTTTCATAGTATGAAAGTCGATGGTTACAGATTTTTAGCTTTCTTCAAAATAAGGCCTTTTGTGTTCAACAGAACAAAGTCAAACAGTTTAGAACCACTTGAGGGAGAGTAAATACTGAGTGAAATTTTGGTTGAACTATCCCTTTAAATTGATTCCACACCTTTTTTTGGGCCTCAAATTTTTCTTCAGATGAGACGGGATCTTTGTCCACTCGCTCCAGCTGGGGAAGTTGTGAGATCACATAGAGCCTGTAATCGTCAGTCTTTGCAATAGGGTTGTCCAAGAGCACAAGTGCCTTTAGTGTTTGCCCCACACATGCTTGAGCCCGCAAAGCCTTCATAGAAGATATAAGGTTCCCCCTTTAAGATGTAAACAGAGAGTTATCAGATATAAATTGTTTATAATAGTGAGAGACATTTGCTTCTTCAATTTTAGCCTTCAGTTACCTGACATTAAGATACTCAAGGCATTTCATATTGGCACTAAGTCCATCCAGTGTTTCTAACTGGTTATGTCTGAGGTGAAGAGTGATGAGACGCTCAAGCTTTTCCAGACCCTCCAGTTTCTTTATGTTGTTCTGAGCCTAAATAGTTTGGTGAATATGCAAGATGATAGTTATTTGGAGATAAACACTATTGTGTACTTTTAATCTACAATGAACATCAAAAAGAGCAGCTACCAGATACAAATGGCGTAAGTTGGGCAGGTAAATGCCATCTGTTGTTTCCAAACAATTTCCTCTGAGCTCCAGAGTCACCAGATTGGTCAGATTGGGATATTCCAGGCCCTGCATGGTCTGGATACCGTTACCTAAAATATATATACACATGAATTTAAAGATATGATATTGTTTACTGCTGCAGATGAAGCTTAAGGTTGTATGCTTAGTGTTTAGTTGAGATTACAGTGAAATATGACCAATGTCAAAGTGTAGTAGTACTTCACGTATACGTGTTTTGAGTTTATTTATGCTTTCGAATTGCTTTATGGGACCTTGAAAAGTCTAACTAAGTAATAGTTATTGATGTTTTAGCAGTTTGAAAGGATATATTGTATTGGTTGTTCATGTAAATGCTAGTACAAAAATTGGGTAATGAGCAGCACATTTTGTTATTTTATGGATTTATTTTTCGCTATATATTATTTATAATGCAATATATAAATAAATAAATAAATAAATAAATACCATTTATATTGCATTAGAAATAATATATAGAGAAAAATAAATCCATAACAAATATTTCAGATTAGTAAAAGTCTAAACTATAGAGTGTATGCAGCAAAAAGCATGGTCCTATAATGCAATTAAAAAAAAAAAAAAATGTCTAAATGTTTTCAAATGAATATTAAAAGTGTTTCATGAGCCATGAAACATTAAAAAATTACAAATTGGACAAAAAGACATTTACAAGACACAATCAAATAAAACTTAAATAACATTATGATCATTTCGCTTTAGAAGAGAGGCAGTAGCTGTAAACATGCAGTTTATTAATCACAAAACACCACGATTTCAGCTAAAAATCTTCTTTAAAAAACAACTGAGAAAAAACAACAACATGGATGAACTAAGGGGAAAGTAATAGTAAATTAAAAAAAATTCAGTGTTTTTTTGAGAGCATAACCTGACTCAGATATGCCATGTGCATTACTTCATGGAAGTGGATGTTCCCACCCTCTCTGATAGGTGGAAATTTCTGTACTGCATCATGGGTAATGTAGTTTTCACCCCCAATTTTTGTTTAAGTTGAAAAAGTGTGACAAAAGCATACACTATCGATTAATAGCTTCAAAATGCATAGCCTGTTTGCCTCTGTTTACCTTAAATTTAAATTTCACTACAGTGAAAGTAAAAGTACAATGCTAATTAATGGACCTAACTAACCAGTAAGACTGAGGGTTTCCAGTGCCGGGCCTCCAAGACCCTTCACATCAAACAAGCGGTTGCTGGCGATGCTGAGCCACTGCAGGAATGTGAGCTGACCGAAAGGCTGTCCCTCAAAGCCCCGAAGCAGGTTGCTGTCTCCCTTCACCCACAGCAGCTGGGTGAGGCCAACCAATGGAGAGAAGTCTGACAAATGATTGGAGGAAAGGTCCAAATAACGCAGATGGATGAAGGAGCTGAGCAAGGCCAGGTCTGTCAGACCCCTGGTTAAGACAGGTACAATGGGAACCAATATTTTTAACTTTAGTGAGATACAGTACATGGTGTTGAGAATTATGAAAATAGGCATTTATTTTGGTATTTGTACACATTGTTCTAACTATAAATGACTATATATTTCATATAACTATATATGAAAATTTACTCACTGTTGTCTCAGGCCCAAACCTTTATTAGTTTCTTTCTTCTGTTGAACACAAAAGAAGATATTTTGAAGAAAGCTGAAAAAGCTGTAACCATTGACTTACTACACTGGCAAATACTCTAGATGTCAATGGTTACAGATTTCTAGCTTTCCTCAACTCAAAATATCTTCTTTTTTGTTTAACAGAATAAAGAAACTCATAAGGGTTTGGCACAACTTGAGGGCAAGTACACAGTAAATACTTCTTTGTTTTTGAATAAACTATGCCTTGATTACTCAAATGACTGTCGACAATAGGTGCAAAGTTGCAGTTACTAAAATGTCTAAAGTGGACTAAAAAGTGTTACCAAACAGTCAAACTTACTTATTTTTAAGATCAAGTCTGACATAGGCATGAGACAGACCATTCCCTGTGCGACATAGCAAAGATAAACTTTTTGCTAAAATGTCCTGGGTTAGTGGACAGGACTCTGGCTGATTAAAGAGAGAGACAGAGACTTAAAAATAAACTCATGGTGAATTATTTTAATTATTTGAATAAAAATATAATTAAAATACGACCAAATAAAACACAATTTATACCTGATCTCCACCTGAATTCTTTTTTTCTTCCCCTCCAATATCCACATTCTCTCCCTCTTCATCAGACTCTGCTTTCAGTACCTCATCTTCACCAGAGTCTGACATTATTCTTCTATCTTAATTACCTTGTCGATCAACTTTAAAATAAATGATTGGACATCATTAGCCCGCTGGCTAACTTTAGCTTGCTTGTTAGTAACTTGTTAACATTAACAGACAGGATGCACTGAAAATAACTATTTTACTAGTAAACAATTTGTGATAATTTCCTGTGGGGGCAAACTCAAAATAACGAATGGATTATAACTTAAACGCGAACATGCTTTCTGTCACTCACCTCGGGCTGAAGAGTGTTTATGGCCGTTACCATAGTAACACCATATGTCCCAGAGAGTCTACCGTTCCCTCGTAGCCACGAGAAATGTATGTGTCGTTCCCTCATCACGTGTATATATCTATGCCCTCATCATAGGATCCTGATAGGATCTCGAAGGTGCAATTTAACATCGTGCGGCCACGACATATTATCACGACAAAATGTCATGGCAAAAAAGTGAGCATACCCTCCCGGTCACCGTACAAAATAGAGCACCTTCACTGAGTCCAGAAGCACCCTCAGTGGTTTGCTTTATTAAGTGGTTTGCAGGGCTTGCTTTATGAAACATTTATTGAATTTGTCCACTTGCCCTACAACAATTAACCATCGTTTATTACATTAAAAGTGTATTTGTTTACTTATTGTATTTAGTGTACTGATTACCAAATATCTCCAATAATTCAGCAGCAATAGCAAAACCATAATATGTGGATAACATGTTTTTCTTTTATTGTTTGTTTGTTTTAGGTCATAATTTTGATAAAACAATAGTTTTTATGTGTTTGCTATTTGTTATTCTGACTTTGTGCAACAGACTTTGTCTGTTAATTTGCTAAATTACTTGTGCATGTCTGGGTTTTTTGTGCATGCCAGTGAGATGCTTATTGGGTTTATGGGGTTATGTCAGTAAAGTTTTTTTTATGTTAACTGTTTTGTAATACACATTTAATTGGTTGTAATTGCATTAAACACGTTAACTTTGAATGTTAAGCTTTTGAGCTACAAACTAAAGACTATGCAGAATGCAGACATAAAACAGAAGAGAGGCACTAAGATGTCTGAAGATGACGAGCTTTATTTCAGCCAGAGTTAGAATCAGCATCTGCCTAGTCTTCGTCTTTATAACAAAATCTGCCACTGTACCTCATGTCCTGCACCTTGCAGTGATCCTCGGCAGCACTCATGGTTAGGTGACCCTCACCAACCCCATTGTCTTCTGGTGACCCTCACCATCCCTCTGTGTCT
>CAIGQV010019951.1:9806488-9820590 GCA_903798115.1 Danio jaintianensis
TGACCCTCACCAACCCTCAGTGTCTGTGGTGACCCTCACCAACCCTCTGTGTCTTTGGTGACCCTCACCAACCCTCTGTGTCTTTGGTGACCCTCACCAACCCTCAGTGTCTGTGGTGACTCTCACCAACCCTCAGTGTCTGTGGTGACCCTCACCAACCCTCTGTGTCTTTGGTGACCCTCACCAACCCTCTGTGTCTTTGGTGACCCTCACCAACCCTCTGTGTCTTTGGTGACCCTCACCAACCCTCTCTGTTCTTGGTCACCCTCACCAACCCTCTCTGTCTTTGGTGACCCTCACCAACCCTCTCTGTGTTTGGTGACCCTCACCAACCCGCAGTGTCCTTGGTGACCCAATTTTGTATTACATAAATTATATAATTAGCTTTTTTATACTTTTTAAATATATTTATTTAAATCAAATAATAGGCTACTAACACCATGATTTTATCCGTTAACGTAATTATGCTTAGCTTTTTTAAATTTTACTTTAAAATAATTGTAATTTAGTATAGTACATATTTTTAATTTTTATTTCAAATTATATTTTTTATTTTATTTTGCAATATATTTCAGCTATTGTTCAACATCATTCTTAAATATTTAATATTGTAAAGTTGCAATATTAGTTATAATCCACTTCACACCAATTATTTTCTGAAAGTGTAAAAGTAATAATAAATGAATGCGCTGAAAGTGCACCTGTTTGGTTCCTTGAGTAATTTAAGTTTATATTTATTTATTTTCTTTTTTTGTATTGGGCGGGCAATCCATTCCGATGTGCTGACCCCTGATGAAGAAGGGAATAAGCCAAAGGAAAGTGAGTATGAGGCTTTGTATCATAGACAGTTTTCATTTAGTTTAAATGATGGCCTAATTACATAAGTCAAATGGTTGAAGAGTGACTTTTAAAATGCACAAAAATAAAGAATGTACTAAACTGTTAGCAGCACATCAGCCTTAAGTGAGCTGGATAAGCAAAGCAGGACACACATTACGTTAGCTTATACCTATAATTTTGGATCAGTTTGGTATTTTGTGTAAGAAAACAATATAAAGACATTTTCTATCAAGACAAGTTTAAGTTAACATGATTTACATTCTTTTAACTAACTCTTAAACATAAATAAATACGTAAAAAAAATTCCATCATATTACCAGAGAAGATTGTGATTAATATATGACAGTAGGCCACATGTTTAAAGTAGGTAATTATTCAGGATAGCTAAGAACATAGCGTAAGGTGTGTAATTATTATTTTTTAAATGTTTACAATTTCAATGTTAGCCTACTTTTACTAATTGTATGTAATTAATAAAATATATATAAACAAATCTTCGTATAATACATTATATATCCACACAAAAGATAAATATGACATATTTTCATATAACAACCACGTACTTCTGTATATTTACATACTTAGTTTTGTCTATTCGAATTGATCCAATCCATTCCTGTTTGCATGTAAACAAGTGATAAACACTGACTCAATCAAAACAGTGCAAAGTGAGCAATCAATAAAATCCAAATAATTTATTTTGGTAGCATCTCTCTAAAATAAATTACTACCATAATAAATCACACAACAAAGTAACCTGCTTCAAAACAGTAATCATAAATAATGCATTAAATCAGTAGTCACCAAACTTGTTCCTGGAGGGCCGGTGTCCTGCAGATTTTAGCTCCAACCCTAATCAAACACACCTAAACAAGCTAATCAAGGTCTTACTAGGTATACTTGAAACATCCAGGCAGATGTGTTGAGGCAAGTTGGAGCTAAACCCTGCAGGGACACCGGCCCTCCAGGACCGAGATTGGTGACCCCTGCATTAAATCATGCACACTAAAAGCAGCAACAGCGCAATAATAAACTTAAGTAGAATAACATTCTACTCTGTAACAGTGCAAGGAAAAATATATAATTCGATTAGAGTTTAGGTAAAACATAACATTTACCCAAAAGTGGAGAGGAAGATGCTGACACTTTAGCATCAAATTGCAACATTACTTAACATCAAGTGCGTTAAACTGCATATATGTAAACTCTAAGAAAGTCAACATGTTAGAAATTCTGCTTTGGTTAGTCTCGGCTTCAAAATGGTTTCAAACTATAAGTGCAAAAAATGAATTCTTCACACACTCACAAAAACCTAAAATTCAAGTTTTTGATGCGAAATTTGATGGTGATTGCATCAAAGTATAAATACTGTAACATTAAATCAATTTTTAATGTTCACAGACTCTGAGAATACGGGTGGTGAATGTAAAACCTGTAACAAAAATGGATGTAAGAAAAAAGAACTATAAAGCAGCTGCCAATGTTTATGAAAATACAAATATCACATTCAATATGGCATGTGCTGTTTGTGATAGTCAGTTATTCAGGGAGTTAATACAATGATTTGATCATATATATGATCTGTGATTGTAGCAGAGAATGTCCAACATGGTTTTTATCCACATTGCACCTACCACATTATTATTTTTATACATAATGTGTCTATATGTACTTGTGTGACTTGAGCTTCATCCGGCTATACTGTTTGAATGTTTCCCTCATAGTTCTCCATGCAGATCTGGATGCGTCGGGTGAAATATTCAGGCTCAGAAATGGCCTTCAGCAAGTCGTTCTGAACCAGACAGAGATCATACAGCTCTGATGTGCAGGCAGTTCGAGTCTGCAAGCCCTCGCGCTCTAAAAACACCTGCAGAAAGAGGTGAATGAAGAATGAAGGAAAGAAAGAGACACATGGGACGGTCATTCTGCAGATGAGAAATGAACATCTCATACCTTAGGATGGACAATAGTGTCCTCGTCATTTTGACGAATGTTGTCGTCAATGAAGATATGTTGAACATTGCTGTCAAAAGGGTCAATCCAGAGTGGTTTCCCGCCTAAAATGGAGTATGTGTTCCGTGCCCACCTATTTAGGAAAAACAAAACATGCACTTTGACCAAGGAGATAATATGCATAAAATATGTTGGTGCGCTTTAAAAGTTTGCCAAAATTATTTCTGGATTAACAGGCCCCTCACCAGTCAAAATTGTCCTGGAAGCCACCCAGACCCTCAGCAGAGCTCAGATACTGGTACACACTCCGCTCTCCGTCCCGTGTGGATGCATGCTCTTCTCCACGGGTCAGCGACACACCCTTACTACTGCATTTGATGCGTCCGGCCATCATATTCACCTTCAGCTGGGACAAGAGACAGTCATGATGAGGATGAGGACAAATATGTCTGCTTTCATACCATATAACAGGTAAATCAGTACCTGATCTGAGTGTCATGTCAAAATTCTAAGTATTCATAAAAATGTACTACAATGACCCACTGCCTCTTGGGACAATAGGCAATGGTGGGAAAAGAATCATATGAATCCTTCCCCATTAGAATAAACAGTAATAAAAATACAAAGACACCACTTTGGCATCAGTTCTGCATTTTTCTTTTTTGTATTTATGTACTTTTCTTTCTGTCACACTGTTGTCCGCATTATACTATGCCGTGTGAGCTGTACTATAAAGCCCACCTAAAAATTATTATGTTGTATATCAAATACAATTTTAGATACAATTGAAGAAAAAATTATTATTAACTATTTTTCAATTATTTCCCCAAGCACTGTTTAATAGAGAGATTATTATTAACACATTTTTAAACATAATTGTTTTAATAACTTATTTTTAATAAATTAATTTCTTCTGTTTTGACAGTATGATGACAGCAAATAAAAATGTATTAGCTATTAAAGTGCAATTTACAGCCTTAACTACGTTAATTATGTTAACTAGGCAAGTTAGGTTAATTAGGTCATTAGACAACAGTGATTTGTTCTGTAGCCAATAAAAATAATTTCTTAAGTGAGCTAATAATATTGAACTTAGCAGTTTTTTTTCAATTCCAGCCAAACTAAAAAAAATAAGACTTTCTCCAGTAGAAAAATATAATAGGAAATACTGTGAAATATTGCAAATATATAAATAATTGGGAAATATATATATATATATATAAAAACTTATAATAATAAAAAAGTTTGGATAATAATTTTGTCTTCAACTGTATGCTTGTTACTTGTATTTGAAGTTTTGAATGGAATGTAGTTCCTGCTGTACAGTATGCGATCATTGATACAGTGTATGTCAAACACCTTCAGGGCCGGGAGGTCAGGAAACAGCGGATGTGAGCCGTGCTCCACAGCATTTTTGACTGCAGTCAGGACACGGGGCAGATCTGTGCCAAACGTCCTGAACAGGACAGAGAACTCAATGCCCTGTGAAGCCAAGTCCTGCAGCATCTGGAAGAAGGAGGGCAGGATCCAGTGGTACAGCTTCCCATCTTCTCCCTTCACAGACAACTCTTTATCTGCAGATAAATGAGACGGCCATCTGAGCAGCTCTAGATGCTCCTCCAGGACCTTCCGGAACCGTCGACCTGGACCTACGGTGGTGAAGGCCGCCACTCTGCCAAACTGAGAGTAGTATGAAACAGCGCCCTCACAAGGCTGAAGGAGAGATGGGGCTTCTGACAACCACTCCCATTTACCTGAGAAGAACGAGGGGTTATTATTTTTAATATTTGGTTAATAACTAATTGATCATGGGATCCGTATATAGTCAATAAGTTAATATATATTTTATTACTTAATTGTCTGTTGGTTGGGGCTCTAGCCTGTAAAAGTCTCTGAAGACACTGCAAAAATATTTCTAGTCCAAATATCCCAAACAATTCTTTGATCAACAAACACTTCCCAGACAAGTAAAACAATATTGACTTGTTTTCAGAAATAATAAATCAAAATTAAGCGAGTTGTTCCTTAAAACAAGCTAAATGATCTGAAACATTCTTATTTCAAACAAAAAGAGAGATTGTTTTACTTACCCCACTGGCATATTAGTTTGCTTGATTTAAAGGAAAAACTCGCTTAATTTCGACTTATACTTTATAAAAGCAAACAAATATTTTTTTTTACTTGTCCAGAAAATGCTTCCTGGTTTAACCATTTTTAGATATTTGGACTAGAAACAAAACAAAAACCAGTGAAGACCTTAGCTTTCTCACCTTTGGTCATGCAGCCCCAGGTCACTATGGACAGGAAGTACTCAAGAGCAGCCACTGTGCCCTGTCTGGTCACTGCGTCGGACACGAGGATGGTGTTGTTGAGATCGAAGTGAAGGACGACTCTTCTGGAGGCTCTCCTTCTCGGGACTGAATCACTGGACTCTTTGTGTTGCCCCGTCACGTCACTTCTGAATCCATTGCTTTGGTTCTGATCCATACTGGTTTCAGGGAGCCTCAGTGTTTAAATATTTATATTAGAGTTTACCTAAAAAGAACAAACATTAAATTGTAGACTACGCAAGATACTTAAATGTGGACGAGGGTAAATGAACGTCTCTGGCGATAAGTGACTGACGAATCCATGTTACGCAGATGACACGCATGGAAGAACAGGCTGTCAGGTGATGAAGTCCTCATTTGTGTGTACGTAGAGCCGTCAGTTAAAGATACATTTGTTCAACGCGTTCGTTTGAGAAAGAATATTTGACTGAAAACGGCTGAGCTCTCTAAACCGGCTTTTACAATGACAGCTGCATGACTTCCGCGTTACTGTCAAACGCCGCGAGAACTGAGGGGAGAATGTTGTGAGAGCGCCGCCTGCTGTTCTTACTCCTCAGACATCAAAATAAATGGATAAAAAAAGTTCCTCAACGATAATTTTATCGAACAGTTCTTAGAACCATTGTTTAATTTGTGTGAAAAACATTTGAATAATTTAAGGATAATTGTTCACCATCAAGAACATTTTGAGGATTCCATTAACGTCAAAGTTTCTACTAACATTGCAACAAAATCAGCGTTATGTCGCACAGGTACGTTTTTGGCCATTGCCTAAAATCCAGTGTATGGGGCAAAATGATCAGAAAACTAAGATCATGTTTTGTTAAGATATTTAAATTTTCTTCTTGAAATAGGCCTATATCAATTTCTGATTAGTATGCTCTGCTAAGAACTTAAGTTAGAAAACCTTAAAGGTGTTTACATATAATATTTACATATTTTTACCTATCAAATGGGAGGCTTATTCGATGGAAACTTATTTATGCAAGTTTCAGATGATGTATAAATCTCAATTTGAAAAGAAAATAGACACTTATGATCTGGGGCAAGGGTCACATGTAGAAACTTTATTTTAAGAGTATATTTTAGGATATATAACAGTTTTAGCTTTAACAGACTTTGTGGCAGTTTCAGGTAAATTTTAACTTAATTGTAAAAATTTCCTTCCTTTTTTTTTTTTAAATCTTATTTTATTTAGACGTATTGACATGAAATCCTTAATTTCCATGGCAGTAAAAATACATTATGCACTTTCGTGACTTTACGTTATATACAGGTCTTATGTGCTTGATCATTTGTATAAGCAGATGCACACATTTTTGGAAATTCACTACAAAAAATTTTTAATAAAACAACATGACTTTCTAGTGAAAACCATGTTATGAACATAACCCATACATATTTTGACTAGAAACAGACAATTTTTAGGTCCCCTTAATATTTCTAAATAGTGACCATGTTTTTGCTTTATGACTCTAAAAAGAAAACCACTGCCCAGCCAATAATTTTACATAAGTAGCCTTCAAACAGTGCATAATGTACATTCATGCTTCAAAATCAGTCTGAAAGGATACATTACTATCAATGCATGTACAAATGTTTGTATTTTTAGTAACAATTTGTTGGAAATATTCATATTTTAAGCAATCTTCTTTGAGCAAAATATGACCCATGATGATGTAGCAGTTTCCGACCTGTACATTACTTCTAAACATACAGGTGAATAGTGAAATTTGACCAAAAAAAAACATGCGCATACAGCTCCAACATCTACGGTTGTTACGCAAAAAAAGGCTTTTATTTATATTAACCATTTGTTTTATTCACAGCAGCATTCTTACGATCAAACCCCCAATTCCCACTTACTATGCAGTCCGATACGAAAACAAGGAATGGGGCGGGGTGGGCACGACAATCCACTCAAAACGTAAGAAAAAAACAAAAGAGATGGTATGTGATACACAGTACTAGGGCTATTGCAGGTCAACATGCATCTCAGTCAATCAAACTCTTTTTTTTGCACTTCCACAGGATCCAATAAGGAGCAAAACAAAAGAAAATCTATTCCGATCGCAGCATTGTCTGAGAAAAAAAAAAATGGACATCAAGTTGAGTAATGGCCTTAGTGTGAGAGGGGGGAAAAATCAAAAACAATCTGCTTCGTCCACACTTAAAACTTCACCAACAGTTTTGCACAACACATCCAGACTCTTCATAGAGAAACACATCAGGCCAGATGATAATTCAAAGAGGAAAAAAAAAATGAAAATAAAATATTGAACGCACTCACTAATGGGCTTTTCCAAAGTAACACCTCGGGGAAACAGGCAAGATAAACATTTTAGCAGAAACCTAATGTGAAACTGCGAATGGCATAATTTCTGGTGTTAAAATGTTTTCATATACATAAAAAAACCTTACAGATCTGTGCGCTTCCTCTTACGACAGACAGTCAGTGTATTTCAATTTGTGCACCTTCCAGAATTATTTGTGAAAATGTGATTAGTCTTTAAGTATCATCGCCTTGCTGTATCGTAACATTCAGGCTGTTTCCAAAACAGTCTTTGTGTTGGAAATGGACACCCAGCCTCTTGTGTCCACACTGCAAATGTAAATAATAATAATAATAAAAAAGGAAATAGAGCACCTTTGCCATGCTAGATCCACTTGTGAGCATTAACGTCTATTAATGTTTGTTGTTTTGTTTGGAGGAAGCAAGTTTCCCTGACCAGGTCAAGTTTCAATCCACCTCCTCCATGCTGCTGTAGGACGGGGCGGCACATTCTCCAGAGTGTGCAAACATGTCTGAGGTCACTTCCGTGCTCAACTGAGGGGGTCCGTCAGGGTCCAGGTCTGTCCCAAACAGTGTCTGGCTAGAAGCCTGTAAAATAAACCACTGTTATAAAGGGAGAAACGTCATGCATCTTCGGAACGGAGTACATGAACGCCAACTGCAAATAAGTCCATTATGACGTGAAAAAACAAAGCAAAAACAGGTCTTAATTATTTCATACTCATAATTACAATCTGTGATGAGGTACAATTATATCTGATGGTGTTGTTTTTCAGTCATGGTGTCCAGAGTAGAGGCATTCACAGAAGCCAAATGTCTTTTAGGCTTATTAGTGTGGACGGAAACATGAACAAATAATAGGCCACCAGCATCCCTGAGACTGTTGGAAATGCCACATATCCACAAACTAGAGAAGCGTTCATATTACAATATGAGGATCTCATGTCAATGTACAACATGTGCAATCAGGCTTTGAATCAATGGTGCATAGTAGAGGGAAAACAGAAGTAGAGTATTGAGCCGACTCAGAAAATGCTCATCTACCAACTCATTTTTAAACAAAACATCTTTAAACATTGCAGACTACTGAGAACCTTGGCAACAATTTAGTATTAAGACACAAGAAAATCATTTAATGTTTACAAGGAGTAAATAAAAGCAACTAAATTTTAACAAAAAAAACTTTACAAGGTAGGACCGGATTATATTTAACGGAAATGATTTGATTGCAAGGTAGTGGGTTTAACACAAAGACCTCATTTACACCTGGTATTAAATCCAATTTATTATTATTATTTTTAATATACATTTGATTTTTAAAAGCTTGGACAGCAAAATAAAGGGTGATTCCAATAAGATATTTACACATGAGTATCGGTCTGGTTACTCTGGCTGCTCAAATTGGCCTTTTTTGGTTTTGGCTTACATATACACAGGGTGAAGCTGGGCATTACTACAGTTGCAAATGTTACAACAATTTTGGAGCTGTTTCTAGCTGGATGCACAAATCTGATCACTTGCAATTAACAGTGTGGATCTGCTGGAAAACATCAGATTTGAGAGAAAAAAAAAATCTTGATTGGTATGCAATATGAGTATTGCCGAGGTCTAAAACATTTGGAGCTTGTCCACAAAAATACATCGGATTGGACTACTTCTGCAGTGTAAATGCAAATGTGGTCAAATGCATTTAAACAGCCACAAAAGTACACTCCATTGTACAAAAACACAGATTATGGTTGAAATTGTAATTGTTCTTCACATCCTTTCCATCCACTAAATTTCTACTCACTTTTGAAACCCAAACACAAAGTGGTCACACGTGTGTCTCATGCTAATACCAGGTATAAAAGAGGCCACAAACTGGGAGAAGAGGTTTGTAAGTTTGCTAAAAACATTGACAATCACTATATAGCATTGGCAAAATTACTTTCATCAACTGAAACAAACAAAAACAATTCTTAAGTTTAAATATTAAAATAGAATAGACTGGTTAATAGGACCAAAACTATGCCCATTAATAATAGTTACTAAGGTGTAACGAGTAAATTATGTTGACTTTAAAACTAACATTTATTAATTAGCTTTTACATTAGACACCTACTTAGTCAGCAGATAAGTCATTGCCAATGATGTTTATAAAGGCATTTAAGTTCTATTTAAAACACATAGCTGATAAGCAATGCTGACTGGCTGATGTTAAAAAGATTTCCTTTCCACCCAAAAAGGAACATTCTGTCATCACTTACCCTCACGTCATTATAAACCTGCATTAACACAAAAGACAACATTTTGAACAATGCTTGATAACAGTTTTGCTTTCCCATTTACCCACTGTACGGAAAAAAAATCCAATAGAAGTCAATGGGAACTGAAACTGGTTACCAAAGATTAAAAGTAACCTTAAAGGTTTGGAACAACATGATGGTGAGTGAATGATTTTCATTTCCCCAATGGACTACCCCTTTAATATTATTAATCTACATTTACATTTTCTAATTGGTCATACAGTTAAAATAAAATCTGTCTAAAAAGGAACTGGCAAATAAATCTAACTCTAGGTATGCATAAACTATTAAATGCATATATTAAATACATTTATGTTTTTTGTAAGATATTTTTTCCTGAGTGTTTATTTAAAAATATTTGGACAATGTTTTAAAACAACCAAAAAGGAAGCAAAAAAACCAACTCCTCCAAATATAAATAACATCGAAAATCCCATCAAAAATAGACATGATTAACAGTACGATCAGTTTAAAGTGCAAATCTTGTACTGAGGGACTGTGAAAACCCTATCAAACCCAGTTGGACCAGTACAACAAAGGATAGATAAGGTTGAACAGCAATGCTAGGATTGCCGCCACAGTGCCCAAGATGAAATATCTCATGCGTTCGCCGTCAGAGTAATCTGAGTTGCCATCTCGTCTGTGGTGAGAAAGCCCTCCCCTGCCCTCCTCCTCCTCTTCTTCTTCTTGCTCGGGCCTCATCCTGGCTCTTCTTCCACGCAGACCGGGGCGGAACAGGCTCCGAAAAGAGGCCTCTCGCTGCCCTTCCTCATCCTCCTCCAGTTCCTGCCATATCAGAGACGCCTGCGATTGGCGGAAACCTGTGTCAGCTTCTAGGAAAGGGCCTTGCCTCATCATTACACCGCAGAACACCAAATACAATCAAAGAGCTCACTGGCTGCTCCAGTTTCATATGCCGCTCACACATTCAGGTGGACGGGCAAGATGATTAGCATGTAAAAGTCGATTCCACAATTGGAATATCGGTTTAAAACCAGACAGTCACGTTTGGGACAAATTCTGTCATGTAATGTTGGCTAGTAAAACTTTTCCTCAATGAGTGAAACTGCTTTGTAAGACACAAGTTTAAATTTAAAGGAAGTCCCCTAGAGTTAAACAGTCAAGTTTTACCATTTTCGAATCCATTCAGCCAATCTGCAGATCTGGTTTGACAGGATCACTTTAAATTAGCTTAGCATAAATCGTTGGATCGGATTAGACCATTAGCATCTTACTCATACAAATTTAAATAAGAGGTTCGACAATTTTCCTAATTAAATCTTGATTCTTCTGTAGTTACATTGTGTTCTAAGACCAACTGAAAATAAAAAGTGGCTATTTTCTAGGTCAATATGACTAGGAACTATATTCTCATTCTGGCATAAAAATCAAGGAACTTTGCTGCCGTACCATTGCTGCAGCAGGCACAATGATATTATGCAGCACCTGAAAATAGTCCCCAGATAGGTAACAGCTCTGCGTAATATCATTGTGTCTGCTGCTAAGTTTTTTTTGAGCGAGATGCTAATGGTCTAATCCGATTCAATGATTTATGCTAAGCTAAGCTAAAAGCTTTTCAGTCAGACACAGAGATCGGCTGAATGAATTCAAAAATTGTAAAACTCAACTGTTTACCTCTAGGGCACTTGTAAAATGTGAAGTGCTCCTTTAAGGTGAAGTAGAAAGTAATAAATGTAGAAAGAAAGACATTTCTTAACGTCCTTTCACATAAAACACGTTTTTATCTGTTTTTAACGCTATGCTAGCATATTGATAGTATTTGTAACATTGTTACCACAACAACTACACGTGTTTAACTTTAATTGGCATGCTGCTAAGACTTTACATGTTGCTAGTAAGTTTTAACATGTTGAAAATATAAATTTGCATGTTGTAATGTTGTGTTTTCCATCACATCACAATTGCTTCATAATCTAATCATAAAATCATGTTAATAACGGCCATTCATGTGCTCATTAAGGTGGGGTCACATTTACAGTTTCTCTGCAAAATGTCACTAGTGAAATCCAAATATTTCTATAGGAATCTGTACATTTGGGAGGATTGGAGGGTGAAAGAGTTCTGCAAATGTGTCATAATGACCAAGAAATTTTGAGAGGCATTTCATACAATGGCATACATGACAGTGGACCATTTTTGGTCTTAAAAGTTTGCAAAAAAAAAAATTCCATACGCACTTTTTGACACTTTTGAAAACGAGATGGATCAATGTGCTGTATATTTTTACCTTTTGAGAGTCACAAAAATCATGAAGGAAAATTTTTTTTGGAAAAAAAGTTTGACAGGTTGAAAAAAAAAAAAAAAGTTTTCAAATTGACTCAATCAATGCCACAATGCTTTGAGAATCATCTATTAGTCACAAGTCAAGATATCACAAAAATAAGCTCCAGAACATCTAAGAGAAAATAATCTCCCAAAGCTGATAGACTATAATCAGCTGATGTTGTCGGAGTGAGACCTCATTAAAAAATGAATGATGGAGAAATACCCTACTGTCAGTGTTGAGCATCCACCAGGAATGTTACCCAATCCCTTGCAATTTTAATGAACAAGCACACAGCGGCTCGACTAAGATGAAATGGTTTTTCCACTGGGTTGCGGTGACATGAGAAGGTGCTGAGCTCACCTGACTGGCAGCACCACCGGTGGCAGCAGACGATTCAGAGCCAAGGGGTCCAAGCAGGTGAGACGGCCTCTCCACTGGAGAGTTCCTGCGGCGGTAGAACAGCACATAGGCGTAACGTGTCACCACCTGACTCTCCTCCACTGTCGTGACTGTGCTGTCATCGAACAAACGCCAGCCTGAAATAACAGAAGACATGCGGTAATAGGCATCACATGACAGCCGGTGAGATGTTTTTGATCCAGAAGTGCTCAGACGTACCAACATCACTGAGCTGGCTGTTCTTGTCGCTGGGAAGACGAGCGTAGGCTGTGTAGTGTCCACCGATCATTCCACCATAATGGTTGATGACAGCATACAGGTCATAGATGGGCGGCTGCTGGATGTCACCCTTATGACCAATACAGAACTTACTCAAGTCCAAGTTTCTGATGAGGACACACAATTGTAGGTTAAACATTTATTAGGTGGCCAATTCAAATTATAGAACACACAAAACTAGAAAGTGTCTATGATAATATTGCAATGATGTTTTAATGATGTGTGAGCTGATATTATCAAGTGTCCTTTGCAAAATAAATCATCTGAATGAATTATTCAGTGAATATCTGGAAGGTTTAGAATCATATTTATATGAAAGGCATAAAGCAGCTAAATTTGGGATTCCCATTCTAAGCCAAATATCAAATTATCTGGCTTTTTGCTGAGTTTCACTGATTTGAAAGCTGAATTACCAATAACCTATAATGAACAGAAAACCAGGCAGATGTTTAGCAATTCTGAGATTACTGAATTTAATCCAAAATCAAGTAAATGGCACAAAATGTAGAGGAGCTTGCCATTTTTTAATTGCCACAGATTTTGGCCAGCCAGGACACTGTTCAGATTTCTGCTGCGCCATATGCATTGTTGTATATTAAATAACATTATATTAACAAATAAAAAAGTGCAAATCTGGTGTGCTATACCTTGAGTTGTCATAGACATGGCACAACGCTGCACTTCTCCTAAGGTGCGTGACTATGCATCATGTGACTTTATCACAACACTCATATATCAAAGCTACATTTGATGTATAATTCACAATGTTTTTACATTTCATATTTCTTTTCCTATTGCTAGATTTTAAGAGTCATTTGTGTATCAAATATTATTTAGTAGGCTTCAAATGGTTAAGAGGTAAACACTTTCTGTTACTCTCAGTGATCCCTTTATATAAATTTTAGAGACCAAAGGTCCTTGAGGTCAACAAAAGTAATAAGAACTATAATGTGTATATTTTCACAGCAAAACAACAAGAACTGAGACAAATATTTCCAGACATTTTGAGAAACATCACCGTACATCTAAATTTTAGGACGCAAAATTAAGGAGGGACTGGTTAAGCACTGAGCAGACAAAACACAGCCACTGACAGTGTTTTAACAGGTACAGTCTGGTGACTGCATTTGATTGCCAGGTGGCAAGTGGGAAAGGAATTAAATGGCAATGAAAAATAGTCTAACCATTTACAGGTAAAACACTTGATAAAACAACGTGATAAAAAAGACAGAATACAATTTTTATTAATGGGAAGTAAATTTTAAAATGACAAACAAAAATCCCTGATATTATAATAGACCTTTTAAAATGTAAAATGACATGCCCCCTGGCAATTACGTAAATTACCAATACAAAGCAAAAAGACCCAGCAAAAAAAAAAAAAGTATAATAATAGATAAAAAAAAAATCTATCTATCTATCTATCTATATAT
>CAIGQV010019951.1:9830879-9882222 GCA_903798115.1 Danio jaintianensis
ACACCATACTTGGCCACACTACACTTCACTTCACTTCACTTCATAGATGTATAAAAGTTTAGGCTAGGTATTGGCAAATTCTTTAAAAAGTCATTCACAATTGAATCTCAAATAAATGTGTAGAATCGGGTTGTCAATCTCCTTCATATGGTTCACTTGTGTCTCAGAATGTACTTGAAAAGTGCCTATTTCTGTATATAGTGTGTATAGAGCTAGACATTCCTTTTAATCTTTAAAATTAATTATAAGGAACAACACAAACACAAACAAACTGATTGATAAAATATTTAAGTAAAAGATAAGATTTTAATTGAGGCTGTGTAGAGCAGCAGTGTAGGTCAGCAGGCTGGCACCGGCACAAGAACACATTGGCACATTTGGCTTGACCCTCTCTCACACTCATATTGAGTTACTGGATCACGCCCTGTAGTCACATTCCTCATTAGGTGCCCTAATTTGTACATGTAAACAAACAGTTCTACTTCTTCCACTGTAATAATTAGGCCTGGGCAATAAGAAAAAAAATATCTTGAATGTCTGACTGATTCCAATTTTTATTAAAAAGTTGATTTAGGTAGCATTCTTTTTAATTACTATCTGGTTAAATGTATTTCTATTTCAATTGTAGCAATTATGAAGTGCAAGAAATGGTCAAATATTGTACAAACACTTGTGCACACCAAGATGATTTTAGCTCAAGCTTATCACTGACATTTAAAGCCTCGTGACCAAACAAAGGGGGTCAATGTGAGCATGCACAGCAATGCATAAGATACCATGTGTAACAGCGTCATAAAAATAAAAAAAAAGCCCATAAACATAAATGTTCAAATATATTATTACTTTTTCTTTTAACCTAAATTTTGTTTTAGAGTTGATGGCTAGAAATATGAAACAAGCAGTCAGCTATGCATCTCGCATCTTTTGCAGTCCCTCAGGCATGAAGCATACCAAAATGTTATTTCAAAACCTTGTCTCAAATAAGTGCATTTTCTCCCATTTCATTGGCCACATTTAATTTTCAATACAGAAACTCATTCTGCATGACTAATTCCATTAAATACCATAAATAAATGTCAACTGAAGCATTCTTTTGAATCATGCTATCCAAGACTAATAACTTACAAACTCAATATAATAAACAGAATTATTGCAAAAGTTAGTCAACATAGGGCTGCACATCACGGTCTAGTTTAAAAAAAAAAAAAATTTCACTGCAACAGATACATAGGGATTCATGATTAAAACCTCTTCTAGAGAAGTGCATGTACATAAGGGATGCTGCATTACTCAATATAACATATTGAACCGTTCAGTACTATCTCCACAATTCAATATGCATATGGAAATTGTGCTTTTTGTTTTTGCATTTAAATTTAAAAATTAAAATTTTGCATTTCCCTATTCCTTAGATGACTCTGAATATGTTACAATGTCCATGTGCAGAAACAAGGCTCATTGCAAGTATATGTCCCATCAGTGAGAACTACAATAATTGATGCTTTCACATGAATATGAAAAGCACCACGTCCCGCATATCAGGGCGCAACTGCACGTGGGACCATGTTGCTATTGCTTTTTAAGGTAAATTCCTTTAAGGTAAATTCATAAACTTTTGTTATTTAAACATTGACCCTCAAAGTGCAAAGAGGACTTGTGCGGGAGATCTGGGTAGTGCTCATCTGAACAGGCAAATGAAAGTTACGACATCAAAATTAAGACTTGCTTCTCAACGGTAAAACATTATTAAGACCAATTATTAAGTCAATGTGTCCAAATTAAGTATTCAATCAGCTATGCCTCAAATTGTAAACATTATAGAAACTGTGCTGTCTATAACTTTGTTATTGTGCTGCATCTGTGGATTGTCTTAAAGTGAAAACATCTTATTCACGCTGTCTGTGTTTTTAATATTAATAAAACAACAAAAGACAATGAAAACACTGTGCTCTTGACTGAATAGCTACACAGCTCAATAATGGCTAACCCTCGATTTATACAGTGAAGATTATATAGTATGCAGTGTTATGTTTGATTATATATTCAGTTTTTTTACTGAACATATCATATAGCGAAGTGTACCGAAACCGTGACACTAAAACCAAGCCGTGAAAAGTCTGTACATTAGGGCAAGGGTGACTGTCAAAAATGATATGCATGACATGATTGTGTGTTTGTATTAATAAAAGACTGCTCAGAAGCAAACAGAATCTAGGCAGCAGACCTTGTGTGGCAGGGGCCTCCAGACCCCCCCAGCGCTGACTGTGTCTCTTCTTCAGGGTGATGTCGATACGGGACGGAGTGAAGGCGTAGCTGGACTGATCGGGCTGAATAAGATTCCTGAAACATCACCAGACAGGATCAAATGATGAAACCCATTAAGGCACAGAGATTATCAGACTAGGAAGGCCATCTGAAAAGCTTACCTGAGTTTAACCTGCCATTTAAAGACAGTGTTTGGTCCGCAATCCGGATGAAGGCGCAAAAAGTTGGGATCACTGTGAACAGTAGCAACAATGAGTATAAACTTAAGAGTTGAACTTGTTGTGAACCTGTGGGTGGAGAAGAGTTTCTCACCTGGTCTGGAAGATAAGAGTGAAGTCTTGTTCCCTGAACAGCACCCTGGACGTCTGCCGGCAGATTTCTTTTATGTAGACATTCACAACCATCAGATCTGTTCCCTTCTCATACGAGTCATTCTTTACAAACTTCAAGTCCACCATTGGCTCCGGACCTTAAAATACATACAGTCACAAGAAAACATATGTAAAGCACATACATTTACATTCAAATATTTAGATTCAAGTCTCCAATTAATTTAATGATCAAATACTATATAAAAACAATAGGCCTAATATTATTACAATTTCTAAAATGTGTTTTACATTTAAATATATTTCATTTAAAATACTAGTTTATTCAATTTAAATACATTTCATTTAAAACAATAATTTATGCTAATATGCTGATAATATGAAAGATTACGTATTAATGCTAAAGACAGTTGTGCAGCGTAATATTTTTGGAAAACAAACTTGTTATTTCAGTATTTTTAGTGAACAGTGTTCTAAAGCATTTACAGCATCAAAAACTGTTGCTTGAATGTTTTGCATAAATGTCTTTACTGTCATTTTTGATTTAACTTGCCCTTGCTGAGACAAAAATACATTTAAACTAATGTACTATAACGGATGCCGAAAATGTTCTTAAAGGGCTGCTTCACTTCATTTACTCATCCTCATATCATTCCAAACACATTCTAAATCTTTTCAGAAATTTGGAATAAAAGAAAATCCATATGAATCAAGTAGTTACTCACATGTAAACTTTGATCAACAAACAAAGCTTAAAGCACTCTTGGTAACACATAGCATATTTTCTCTTGGTAACAGATGCAAGCTTACTTGCCATACAACAACTCATGTTGTTCCCTCTTCTAGTATTTTCATTTGTGCTTCAAGGCCAAACAAATTCCTTATAGGTTTGGAATGACATTTGGGTGGGAGCTGGTCATTTTGGGGTGAACTATGTCTTTAACCGACCTTCCGTATCCTCCTCTTGGCTCGCTCCCTGTGGCTCCTCCTTGGACTTGTCCCTCTTCTCCTCTGTGTGGCTCTTCTGAGGAGACTCCTCTCTTTTGGACTCTGTTAAAGCAGGTTCTCCAGATCCCAAGTCATGAGATGGAAGCATTTGAGGGATGTGGACTTCAGGCTGCGGCTTCGTTTGTTCCTGTCTGTTTTCTGGCTCATCTGACGCTAATTTATCAGTGAGTATTTTCACAGGAGAAGAAGAACGGTCTTTCTGTGGCACCTGCGGCTCACACACCGAGATGTTCTTGCTTTCACCTGATCCAACCTGTAAACAACACCAAGACAAAGAGGATTTCAGAGACTTTTTTTATTCTTCTCTATTTTATTTGCAGATTATTATTAGTATTAGTCTCACCTGAGCATTGCTCTTTGGCTTCCTGTCAATCCCTTTTTCTTTATGCAATGCCTGGCATCCTTGAGGTTTGCTCTGCATCTGAGCCCTGTTGTCTTTTGCATTGCTTGATGAAGAGGCACCGCTGTTAACCGCTGATGTGTGTGTCTTGCCATTAACTGCTGTTTTCGATTTCGACTCGTTTCCCAAGCAGGGAGGCAGTGGGGTCTCCTTTGTGTTTTTAGAGGGCCGTGTGGTGCGCTTTGCACTGGGCTCATTGATCGGGTCTGCTTTATCGCTTGATTTAATCTCTGCCGTTTTCCCTCCTGTGCTCTCAGTGACGTGCACCTGCTTGCCTTTCATCCCTCGTTTCAACCCTCGGTCAGGTTTACCTCGTTTCTGCTCAGCAGAGCTTACCTGGGGAGTTTTCTCAATGGCTTCACTAGATTTTTCAGACCGCCCTGTGCTTGACTGGTAGTTGTTGCTTCCATTCTTTTGAAGAATATCCACTGGTTCTGACTTTTTCTTCTTTGATGGGGAATTAAAAATAAATAAAGCTTAGTTGAAGGACCTCTGACTAGGCAAAGGAACAGTCAAAGCTGCATGCAGATTCAAAAAAAACAAAACACCTGCACAGAGAACATCTAAACAACAAAGAATTTGCAACTAAACTGATTCGTTTTTAAAATGCTGCAGAATTTCTTTGTAAGAAATGACAGCTGTGTCAGCCCAACAGAAATCCATTTAGATTGGCAAAAAACACTAAATATTTTAAGAGCAATTTGTAAAAGGAGTTTGAGGATGTGGACAACAGGAGACTGACAGTGAGCAGGTGTTCTTACAGCATAGGCGGGCCAGGTGTTGAGGGGGATTTTCTTGTGCATGACAAGCTGCAGGACATTCGATTTCTCCTTATAATTCAATTTACTGCAGGAGGCTTCGATCTCTTCATGGAGATGACAGCTCCATTCACGTCCATCTAAGAAAACATGAAGATCACAGGGCAGATCACAGGGCATTAAGTGTTAGGGGTCGGTAAGATGTTTTTTTTTTTTTTTTGTATAATTTTCTTGTTCACTAATATGATAAAAAATACAGTGAAAACAGTACTACTGTTAAAGTTTACAGCAATTTAAAATGGCACAAAAAGTTAAAAAGAAAAGCATTAAAGGTATAGTTTACTTAAAAATTAAAATTAACCATTTACTCAGCCTTGTGTGGTTTCAAACCTTTATGAGTTTCTTTTTTCAGTTGAAAACTACAGAAAATATTTTGAAGAAAGCTGAAAACCTGTAGACACTGACTTCTATAGTAGGAAAAACAAACACTATGGAAATCAACAGTTGTGTTTACAGAAGAAAAGAAAAAGTCAAACAGGTTTGACACAAGTGAAGGGTGAGTAAATTATGACAGAATTTTCAGTTTTGGGTGAAATTTCCCTTTAATGGAAAAACTAATTAAAGTATTTATTCCATTCAATTCTGTTCCAAACATTTGATCAATGACAAAGACAAAAAAGAGGGACACAAGCACACACAATGTCCTTACCCGGCAGCCGGATGTGGCAGGCAAAATTCGAAAAGTCATACTCGATATCTTCTACTCTCAGCACCCCAGCACCTCCACAGTTCAGCCTCACTATCACCTCGTACGCATTCTGCTTCCAATCCAGAAACAAGTCTACAGAGAAATGAACATTCATGTTGATAACATTGGTCACAAACACATTAACACACAAATAACAATGACTACAATTAGCTGCATTTTTCCATCATTCCACAACAAACCTGATTTCATGATAACACCATACAATCTGATAGCCAATCATAGCAGAAAGCTCAGCTCCCTTGATTCCAAACTTCTCTGCTATTGAATTAAACGCAGGTGCATGTTAGAGATCAGGAAAGACTGAGAGAGAAAGAGAGTGTGTTTATCTTGAAGGATCGGGCTGCAGGGTCAAGTGACAGCTAGTCCCGTCATTTTAGTCTCTCTCACTGTGACACACAGATCTAAAAGGTCACCACGAAACTGCAACGCCCTACAGCTGGGCTTTTATTCCACATGATGTCATCTCCTCTCCTCCAGTATCCCATGAGGCTTCTTTACAGGATGGGGAATCAGCACTACATAGATAGACTCCTACTGTTCGCGCAGGGGTGGTGCACTGCTCTTGCGGAGATGAAACGCAACACTTTGACGAGAGAAAGACAATGGCGCACTCGTATTGAATGCATGCGGAGAGGCCAATGAGGGCATCGTGTAAATAAAAAGGAGCGTGAGTGAAGTCTTCTCATGCATGTGCCGGGTACAGCCACTCCACTGACCTTGACAAAGCCCTTCTTCACTGAAGCCGAGCCTCACAGGGTTAGATTACAGCACTCAGCACTGCAGAAGCAAACACGCTCGGCAGACCGGGCACAGCCTTAGAAACAGGCTGGCACACGGACGCTAAACAAACAATACGCTCATGAACATTTGCCAGGCCAACAGTTGCATCAGTTATAGCAAACTGAAAGCTTTTTCTGATTATGTGGACGTAGGTTTTAGAACGGTTAGAAAAGTCAGTGTCAAATGGTGTTTTGACAAACTGTTAAGACCCAAAATCTAATTTCATGTTCTGTAAAATTGTGTCATTTGTGATTTGGATATTAAGAAAAAAACAGTGAGTCAAAAACTAAACCAAAAAGACCAATTAAATAAACAGTTTTTTTCAGCAACAGTAGATTTGACATTTCAGTATTTCTTACAGCAACTGAATTAAGTGTAAACTAAAACAGTGCATGAAAGCGGGCACCATATGCATTAAAAATGACCTGAATTGTAATAAAGATACAAAAGTGATTGAAACGTCAAAAGCAAAGATTGATTTTCCCTTTCTCTTCTGTTTTGTCTTCTATTATTTGATTAACATTATCGACAGACAGGTTTAATACTTTTTAAAGCTGCTATTATTTTGTGGCCAAATGCAAGAATCCAATATATTGAGACACATTTACTTTTCACCCAGCTGTTCACATTAAAACATAAGCAACTATTTGACAATCATATATTAATTTTACCATTTATGAATAATTAGACAAACACAAAAATAAGACACACATACAAAACTTGACTTGCAACTGCACGGGATGATAACAGTAAATATAGAGATTACCACAATTAAATTGACAATAGCACAAAGGAACAATATCATTGGTGAATAAAACAGCATCTTTTTTTTTTAAAGGATTCATTTTGTTTTAAAACGCACAGACATTTAGGCAAAACATTAAGTTGACAATGACAAACGAAATTCAAAAAAGACAAACACTCCTTCAGACAAAGCTTATTGTTGCAGTTGCACTTTCTTTATCCATGTAGTTCAAAGATAATTACAAAAAGATGATTACTAGTGTCAGCCTTATTAAAACTGGATTCACCACATACCAACTAAAACCAGCTTTAATGCCACACAACAACAAATCATTAGACAAGCCATGGATGTAGTGTCACGCTAAATCAATACTGACTAGCATAGAAGAACAACAATTACCCAACTTGACACAGGTAACGTATGTTAACTTCCCAGTTCACTATTTACCATAGTGAATGACCAATAGGAAATTATCCCAATGACTATCTCTTTAAATGCCTTTAATCTCAAGTTATGGGTCGGACTGTATTTCATAATGGTCAAAAGGACACTGCACCACAGACTCTTCCCATCAGTTCATATTACATTAAACATCACTGCAGTAAACCATTTACCCTAAATCTCAACATCTTGATTTACAAGACTGATTAACACTTGGCGGGAGACAAAAGCGAAAGCACAAATCACAAAGAAAAGCCATCAAATGAACTTGCGTAAAAGACCTGAGTGAGATAAAGTAATTCAGACCTGGTTTATGGGGGTTTATAAACTACATTGTCCTCGCCTTACCTTTCTTAGTCTCTGTGCTGGTGGCCACCCGTTTGGCCTCTTTGCTCTCCTGGTTGACTCTGTCCTTCTGCTTCTTCTTGCTGGTGCTGACCGTGTCATCAGGTCCTCTCTGACCTCGCCTGCGGCCTGATTCGTTGGATCCTGTGCTGCTGCTGGCCATCTTTAGCCACTTGCTGCTGATGGTTCGGCCGTCTCCTACCTCGCTCCCACTGGGGTCTGGATCTGAGCTGTGCCGTTTCCTGCCCGGTCCAGCTATCTTGGCGGCGGAGGGAGACTGTAAACAAAAGCAACAGTGATGATGTAATACCAACAGACTCTGGTTGACCGACAGTACACATTAATAAATTTACGGAATTATACAAGGAACAACTTTTAATTTCTGATCAAATGTTTGGGTGGACAAAGTTGATGAATATCACATAAAATCACACTTGAAATAATTAGCCCTAGTTCTTTAAAAACCCTTGCCCAATGGTCATAATTTACCCAGGGTTAACAATTACTCGTGGGTATGGATACACTTAGGTTTCACACTGTACAAACCAAAACCTTAAGTTAATGTCCTTTTATGTAAAGACTGTTCCAGACATTTAAGCTCATCTCACTGCATTTATGAGCAAACTTTTTGTATCTTATTGGAAGACATTTTCTATTCATCTTGAGGCATTAAAGTTCATCTTGTGAAAATGATGTATTGTTCTGATAGAAGAAGACTTGAAACCAAATGCCATTATCATCAATCTGCCTGATTATAGAACAATACATTATGCATAAACAAAATGGACTAAATGTACAGCAAATGTACATTTATTTAATGTAGAATTCAAACAACATAAGATATTCTAGTAAATAGTAATAGCACAACAATAACACTAGGTCTGTTTATAATAGCCTACATTCTGCTACATTTTATTTCTATAAAGTGTCACACTGTATGTTGTACCAAAAGTGATAGTTATTTATTAGATATTTTAATTTGTCTGTCAATATGACAAAAGGCCAAATCTTTGTATTACATCAAATATTAGCGACTATACGATAACGGCGAATGTCAATCTTAAGACACGTCGTTGTCATGAAAACGCCCTATACATTGCAATAGAGAAAACATCTATAACTCTAAATAATTGCTCCCTTTCATTTCCCACATTTCGGCTGTCAAATAAGAAAACTGTATCCAAGGGAGCTCAAGCTGCTTAAAACCCCCCGGCTGCTAACCGGACTAGCATAGCTTGTCTGACTCGATTCCACACTCAAGTTCTCTTTAACTCAAAACGTGCCACAAACAAACTACCCCCTAACGTAAATTCTGTTCTCCAGCAGATAAATATAACGTTCATGAAGTGTGACACATCTTAACTCTGTAGTTTGGATGTAAGAGAAGTCGGTTAGCCGTGTTGTGCGAGCACTGAGCTAACGTTAAATGCCCATAAAGGGAATGGAGCGCAAGGCCTCTCTGCTCTGTCTCTCTCTAGCCGGCTGCACAGCTAATCATGCGCTTAGCTTCCCACAGCACGCGCGGTACCACTTTACCGCAAGGTCGGGTGGTGCGGGACTGTCAAAAGTGTTGATACCTGCAATAGAAGTGAAATTTCGACATGACACCGGTTTGTTTAGATGAATTCTTACTCTGTTTCTTTGTTGTTCTATAATGAGGAGTCGTTATCGGCGTGTCCTTTCCTCTGCGGCGACTGTAGATTAATTCAGTACCAGGCTTCACACACGGCAGCGGGCCGCCGATCGCCCCTGAGCCGCATCAGCTCGCCCCTAAAACTCAATGCTGCTTAATTTCCGAAATAATCCTAACCAGGACCCATTTTGTGGCGTCAAAATGGAATCCAGGCCACTGTAAATACAAAACAAAAACGCTGTCCGTGCTCTACCCGATGAGCCGAGCGCCGCGCCGTCACTCGCACTTTGTTAGAGAACAAAACAAACCGGGTAGAGACGGAGATCACGCCAACCTGCCTGCCCGCACACAAACACACACACCAGATACTTCCGGACACTCGCTCCACAACAACCATGCGCAGAAGATTTTTTTCTTGAATATTCTTGATGCGTGTAAAATGTGGATATCTTGAAGTGTACTGTAACTGTACACATCGCATATAAAGATTAAAACATCAAAGATGGATGTCGTTTTTTCGGATTCAAAAGTGGTAAAGTGTTATAAACACGGCTACCATCAGCTTATGGCATGATTATGTATTATTTTTATATATTAGAAAGTGCCCTGTTTATATTTTTTTCCTATCAAACAATAATTTACATAAGTTGTCATTTGAAAACGTTATACTTTGCCACTATCCTTCAAACTACTAGCTATGTTTTACTTTAGTCTTTTAAAATAATAAAATTTAGTATGATCAAATTTACTTTTATATAGTCTGCTTTAAAAAGTGCAGGTCAGAATACTGCTAGTATGCTTCATTTTTACATGTTACTTAGAATGATGTATAATGAATGTAACATTATTTGACTCATACTTTTTTTCTCTCCACAGAAGTGACACTACTTGCATTTAATGTTTCTATGTATATAAAATCTCATTTTAAATTTAATTTTATGTGTCCTTCAAGTGGGATATTTTGTTATTGTTTTCAATTATCTTATTTTAATAGATCCCATTTCCTAAAAATAACAGCAAAACATTATTATTTTGCCCTTACTGTACGATATACTGTTTTGGCAGTGGAGCCGAAAGACTATTTAAAACCATCTTACAGTCTTGATTCACTCTTTTAAAAAACAATGATAGATATTGATATTAGGATGACTGTCAAAGAAACTCAAAATTTGTTAGGAAATGAAAGTTAATAACTGATAATAACTCAATAATTGAATTACTGGGAACATTTATGAATTGAAAATAAGTACTTGATTAGCAAATCTTTGTTTTAAAAAAATATTTCTCATACATGTAAGAGTGAAATGTAACAGTATGACATGAAACAATCTGAAAAGATTGTACAGACATATTTTTATTAAAGCGTTGTCACGATTTTTATATAATCAGAACAAAATATTCTGTATGTCAGTAATAAACAACAGTAAACAACCAGTGGCTTATATGGACAACTTTCATAATGTTTCTGTCAGTCCGTTCTTACAGTAGTTTCTCAAAGACAGACATTAAGTCTAATATTGAAACTACTTTCTTCAGAAGACAACACATCTAAAGTGTTTCTCATTAGAAAATGAGTGTTATTATACAATATCAACGAATAACTGTTTTAAAACAACAAGGGCAAACAGAAAATGTATACACTTAAAACTTCTGTGCCACAATTCAGTGTCTTTTACATTCAAGCAAACTCTGTAAATCTTCATTATATACTGTATACAGTATTTTACAAGCACATGACAAGAAACAGTTGCCGTACAAGACACATCTGCATTTTATTCAACTCCATAATGAGAACATGTTAATGTAGTGTCAGTATAACAGTAGCCCTTTATTAAAGCAACATCTGATCCACACAGAGTGTCTGATGGCAGTTTGGCATTGTAATGTAGGTTTGCTGGCAAATGTTAGCAGCCTGGGGAAAAAGAGTAAAATGGCAGATCCGTTCAGTCCAGCTGTTTTGGATTATTGACAGGTGTTGTAGATCTGAATCTGCCTGTTGATTGCGTTCAGGATCGCCTTCATTTTATCTTCCAGGCCATCCAGCTGCCTGGCTTTGCCTTCCAATACTTTCTGGTTTTCGTCATAGTCCTTTTCAAGCTCTGTTGATGCGATATCAGAACAAACCCAGATCAGACTTACAAGGAAATCAAACAATAACCGCCTCATAAAAAATGGCACAATGTCAATATTGCTTATCACCACAAGAGGGTAGCATTTGTTTTTAAATTACCTGACAGATAAGCTTCAGAAATCACCCAGACTTAAGTACTTTAATTAGTATTTATCTACACATAATATATTTTTAAATTACACATAATATTATTACACATAATATATCTTTAGTATTTAATTAAACATGATATTTTATAAAGATTATATTAATATATAATGTAACACCAACGACAATTTTTTTAAATATATATATATATATATATGCATATTTTGTTTTGAAATATATGCACATTACTGTATGCATTGTGCACGTATATGTTTTTTTATTCATTCATTCACTTTGATGTATATATATTATCATTTAATTAACACAAAATTATTTTAAGCACTTAAAAATATATTTTAATAATTATTCATTCATTCATTCATTTTCTTTTCGGCTTAGTCCCTTTATTAATCTGGGGTCGCCACAGCGGAATGAACCGCCAACTTATCCAGCATATGTTTTACGCAGCGGATGCCCTTCCTGCTGCAACCAATCACTGGAAAGCATCCATACGCACTCATTCACAAACATACACTACGGACAATTTAGCCTACCCAATTCACCTATAGCCCATGTCTTTGGACTTGTGGGGGAAACCGGAGCACCCGGAGGAAACCCACGCCAACACGGGGAGAACATGCAAACTCCACACAGATACGCCGACTGACCCAGCCGAGGCTCGAACCAGCGACCTTCTTGCTGTGAGGCGAACGTGCTACCCACTGCGCCACCGTGCAGCCATTTTAATAATTATAATATATTAAAATAATTTTAATAAAATCATATGTATATTTAATATAATATATTTAATATAATACATTGAAGCTGCACGGTGGCGCAGTGGGTAGCACGTTCGCCTCACAGCAAGAAGGTCGCTGGTTCGAGCCTCGGCTGGGTCAGTTGGCGTTTCTGTGTGGAGTTTGCATGTTCTCCCCGTGTTCGCGTGGGTTTCCTCCGGGTGCTCCGGTTTCCCCCACAAGTCCAAAGACATGTGGTATAGGTGAATTGGGTAGGCTAAATTGTCCGTAGTATATGTGTGTGTGAATGAGTGTGTATGGATGTTTCCCAGTGATGGGTTGCAGCTGGAAGGGCATCCGCTGCATAAAAACATATGCTGGATAAGTTGGCGGTTCATTCCGCTGTGGCGACCCCAGATTAATAAAGGGACTAAGCCAAAAAGAAAATGAATGAATACAATGAAAAATATTTCTTTACAAAATATATTTACTAAATTTCCCTAAATGTCTGAACCAAATCACAACAGACAGAGACTCTGGAGCTGTTGGATGTTTGTAGTGTGCATAATGATAAATGTATTTTATTTAATTTTACATTCTTTGTTTATTACATATCCCTGTAACTTAAAAAAAGTATTTGCATTTCTTATCTGGAAACTACACATTATGTACTCCCTGCCCATCTCTAATATCCAGCATGCAACAAGAATTTAATAAAGCAGTCAAACTGTGTTTTTACTGACATCCCTGTTGGGATAAACCCTGACCTCAGTTACAGGCGCACACACACACTCACCCGCCAGCCTCTGCAGTTTATCCTGTGCATCTTTCAGAAGCCCCTTGGCTTCATCTCTCAACTGCTCTGCTTTCTGCTTGGCGTCCTGCATGGTTTTTGCCTTATTGTCCATCAGACCCTGAACAGTACGATACTTATCGGACAGCTCGCCATCCAGGATCTAAAACAGACGATAAAGTCTTTAAACTGTTGTACACAAAATACTCTCTGGGTATGAAAAAATGGGCTCCACAAACCTCTTTGGCTTCGTTGGCTTTGTCCCGTGCCATGGTGGCCGTCTCCTCTGCCCGCGCAGCGTCCAGGCTGTTGTTGGCACGTTTGGTCTTTAAGGCCTCGATCTGGCGCTCCAGGTCTCCCAGTCTGCCCACTGCATCATTAAGATCTCTCTCACTAGCAGAGGTCTCTGACTGGATCTTTAGAGGCATCGAAAGAACATTATGGTCAAAACTGAACAATGCAAGAGTTTTATACAGTGTACGGTGTACTGCAGGGACATTTTTAGATGTTGAAAGAAACCTTACTGAAATATACCGCACTTCATATTTGCTGAATGAGGCTTTTAACCACAAAACATTGTCAGAAAAAATAATACAGCTTGTAAACAATTACATTTACTTTAAGAAAGCCATTTAGTATCCAAAACATTTTAGTTAAGTAGAATAATAAATAACAAATCTTGAGAAAAGACAATTTTGCTGAACTTCGTGAAATGTATTATTTGAGTTATATGAATTATTATATGAATTATTTTTTCCTCAAATTTGTATTTATGTTAAAATGTAAAGTTGGAAGGTAAAACTGTGAATATTTCTTAAAATTAAAAATATGTTATTATTCATTCATTTTCTTTTCGGCTTAGTCCCTTTATTAATCTGGGGTTGCCAAAGCGGAATGGACCGCCAACTTATCCAGCATATGTTTTACACAGTGGATGGGAAACATCCATACACACTCATACACTATGGACAATTTAGCCTACCCAATTCACCTATACCACATGTCTTTGGACTTGTGGAGGAAACCCACGTGAACACTGGGAGAACATGCAAACTCCACACAGAAATGCAAACTGACCCAGCCGAGACTTGAACCAGCAACCTTCTTGCTGTGAGGCGAAGGTTTTTTCCTTTTATTTTGATGAGTTGTGCTTGATTTTCTGTATGTACTCAATAAAACACTGTAATATATTTTCTCAAATAAAACAGTAAAATATTTATAAAATAACTGTCAGAACAGCTCTAGGGATGAAGCTCATGTGTTGACGTCCTCAAAGGGCAAACTCTGAAACACCACAAACATCACACTTGTGTGTAGAAAATCAAACCATGCCAAGCATTTACACAAAAATGCAGAAGGTATTCATAATTCATTCATTCATTTTCTTTTCAGCTTAGTCCTTTTATTAATCTGGGGTCACCACAGCGGAACTAACCGCCAACTTATCCAGCATATGTTTTACGCAGCGGATGCCCTTCCAGCTGCAACCCATCACTGGGAAATATCCATACACTCTTGCATTCACACACATACACTACGGACAATTTTAGCTTACACAATTCACCTATAGTGCATGTCTTTGGACTTGTGGGGGAAACCGGAGCACCCGGAGGAAACCCACGCGAACACGGGGAGAACATGCAAACTCCACACAGAAACGCCAACTGACTCAGCCGAGGCTTGAACCAGTGACCTTCTTGCTGTGAGGCGAACGTGCTACCCACTGCGCCACCGTGCTCATAATTAAACAGTCATTTTATGGTTTAACATTCACAGACACTATATTATCAATATATATAAGTTGTACAGTTTTTAAATATTTACTATTGCTATTGTTATACATGTTCTGGCCGCATTGATGAGGCTCTACCTGTGCCAGCTGGTTCTGAGTTAAGCCAATGTCATTCTTAGCTTTATGGATGGCTTTCTCTGCTGCAGCCTGGGCTCTGCTGGCATCATTCAGGGCCTTTTTCACACTCTCAGCTGTGTTCTTCACCCCCTCTGCCTTATTCCTGGAGAATAAAACACAGAACTCACATTTATACAGCTATGTTTCCATCCAGATTACTTTATGCACAAACTACAATATTAATTTAAACATTTAAACAACACTGTTTCCATCTCATGTGTTAAAGAATCGTCACTTCCTGTCTTTGCCATTATGACAGTATATAATATTTTGCTAGTTATTTAGCAAGATACTACTGTTTAGCTTAAAATGAATGAAATTTTAAGGCTTAACTAGGGTAATTAGGTTAACTAGAAAAGTTAGATTTATTAGGTACAGTTGCAATCAGAATTATTCTGATTGCAACTGTAAGTCACTGGACAACAGGGGTTTGTTCTGTAGCTAATCTAATTCCTTAATGGTGCTAATAATATTTATAGAGTTTTTTTAATTTAAACTATGTATATTTTTATTCCAGCCAATCTAAAAGAAATAAGACTGTCCATAAGAACAATTTAATTGTAAATACTCTGAAAACATCTTCTTTGTTAAACATTAATTGGTAAAAATACTTGAAAAACAATAAAAATTTACAAGCTAATAATTTTGTCTTAAACTATAATATTAATAGAAATGATTGGTTCTGCAAATCCAGAAACCGTTTTATCTTTTTTATTTCTTTAGTAAGTCACACCTCAGCAGATTGACAGACAACACACACACACATACACTTACAAACACACTTGTATACATGGTTTACAGCACAGGTGTCAAAGCCAGTTCCGGGAGGGCTGGAGCTCTGCACAGATTAGTTCCAACCCTAATTAAACACCTGATCAAACTAATTGAGTCCTTCAGGCTTGTTTGAAACCTACAGGTAAGTGTGTTGAAGCAGGGTTGGAACTAAACTGTGTAGGGTTGCGGCTCTCCTGGAACTGAGTTTGAGACCTACGGTTTACAGGGTCACTCCATAGGCAAAATGTATTTTATACAGTAAAACTGCTTATGACATGACCCTACCCCACCCCTACCTCTAAACCCAAGCCTCACAGGAAACCTGTGGCAAAATTTGAACATCAAAAGACTTAAGTATGATTTTTAAACATTTTGAATTAGACGGACACAAGGTGTGACCCTGTAAGCCACCTTAATAGAGTACAACTAAGTCTACCCAAAAAGTAAACCTTTAAAGGAATGGACTTTAACTAATGTGTTGGAGAATTATTAAAAAACATTTAAGAGGATTTGAGATAGGATGAGTTCATAGGTTAGCCTACAGTTCTTTTAACACTTTTTGGGAGTCAAAAAAGTAACTTAAGTTGATTAACTCCGGAAAGTGTGAAGCTATATCAACCATGAAAAAGCGCTGTGAGAGATAACTCTGTGAGAGTTAATTAAACACTTGACTTTTGCTGCGTATTAAAACAGATGGATGGTAAACATAGCTAATGACGTGCAAGAATAGTTCACTAATAAAAACAGTAGAAGTATATGTGTGGAGAGTCACCTGGCTTTCTTGGCATCCAGCAGCAGTTGCTCTGCTTTGCGGACATCATTTTGTGTTTGCTCCAGAATGGCATCCACATTGGACAGACTCTTGACGCGGTCTTTAATCTCATCTGCAAGGTGTCGGATCTGCTTGGGAGAGGCAGGGATTGAGAGCTCCAGAACACGATTGGCCACCGCCTCAATGCTGTCCGGATCTGCGCCCTCCTCTGTGAAAGGTCAACAGAACATGCAGAAGGGCATTAAAATGTGTACATTAAAGGTTCTGCAGCTTTTAAACAAGTCTTATTAAATGTAATCTGCAATATGTTTTGCATTTTATTTTCTAAAAAAATTATAAAAATAAAAATAATAATAAAATAAAAGTGTCTTAGGAAAATTTGTTGAAAAAAAATTGAAAGAAAAAAAAAATAAAACAAATATGTAACAAAAAGTAGTGTTATTATTTTTATATTATAATACAAAATAGGTGGTTCATTCCACTGTTGCAACCCCTGATAAAGCAGGGAATAAGCCGCAAGAAAGTAAGTAATACAAAATAATAAGAAAAGTTATTTGGAAAGTAGATATTTAAATATAATATAATATAATATAATATAATATAATATAGGGGCGACGCGGTGGCGCAGTGGGTAGCATGTTCGCCTCACAGCAAGAAGGTCGCTGGTTCGAGCCTCGGCTGGGTCAGTTGGCATTTCTGTGTGGAGTTTGCATGTTCTCCCCGTGTTCGCGTGGGTTTCCTCCGGGTGCTCCGGTTTCCCCCACAAGTCCAAAGACATGCGGTATAGGTGAATTGGGTAAGCTAAAATTGTCCGTAGTGTATGTGTGTGAATGAGTGTGTATGAATGTTTCCCAGTGATGGGTTGCAGCTGGAAGGGCATCCGCTGCGTAAAACATATGCTGTATAAGTTGGCGGTTCATCCCGCTGTGGCGACCCCAGATTAATAAAGGGACTAAGCCGAAAAGAAAATGAATGAATGAATAATATAATATAATATAATATAATATAATATAATATAATATAATATAATATAATATAACTCAAAACTCACGCATGAGGAATTGCCGTATTTGTTTGATGAGGTCCCTCAGATCATTGTTAGAATGATCCACTTTGTTCTTGGTATCGCTAGCTTTTTCCAGAGCTGCCTGAGCTCTGTCCTTCGCTTCTTGGGCCTTGGTCTTAGCATCTGCCACCTTGATAAAACCATCAAGACAACATAAGATTCACAGAAAAGGCTCAAGACTTTCTGTAGAAATGTATTGCGCACTAACAGTTCGTTAATCAATAATCAGAGTGTCTCTACCTGCTTAAAAAGCTCCTCCACTACCCCCATCGCTTTATCCAGCTCTTTTTCTGCATGTTTGGATTTGCCCAGAGCATTGTCCGCCACTGCAACAGCTCCCTTACAGTTCAGGCCTCCACAGCGACGCTTGCCTTCATCATCACGACAACCAGCACCACCACAAGGGCTGTCAACACACTGAGCATCACCCGGAGCTCCACACACCTACAAAAAACATCAAGAGCTCTGAAGTCAACTAATATAAGAAAAATAATAAGCTACAAAACAAATCTTAATATATCTAATTAATTTTCATATTTAAATGCTAATAATACTACGGTGCTGTTGAATTCTCAATTCTGATTGGCTGATGAACATTTTAAAGTACAAATGAAATCAAAACTAACCATATGATTTGTTAGCTTACATTGGCAGTTTTGTGGTGGAAAATTCATCTGTGCATGTCATTAAAAAAACATATTTAACATGCTTAACCACGCCACTCTAACTGTCAGTTTTGACAACAAACAGAAATGGTGAGGAGGTGTCTGTTTGGTTGTAATAACCCTTCTAAAAAGCCATTTCCTGATCTTTCTGAATGAAATGCCCACTTTACTACTGCATCCAATCAGCTTGCAGCAGAAAAAACAAGCCATGCCCACTGTTTTCTCATTTAATATTCTGTTTCTCTAGGAACTGCGTCCCAATACGGAAAAAAAACAGCTTCTGGTTCATCTGGACTTTAAGGTTGTGCAATTATTTTCAGATAAAGGCAGAGCTAAAGTATAGTTCAAGGCAGGTTTTGACTGCATTACAGTTTCATATTACTATAAATTCAGTTATTTCAAATAACTGAACAAAACACATTCTAATAATTCAATGACCAATTATTCCATACTTAATTTAGAACATTTTTGTACATTATAAAAACAAAAACGTCATGACGTTTTAAAAATATTCCTTCTAAAACAATTACTTAAAGGAGTAGTTCACCAAAAAATGAACATTTACTCATACTTCACTCACCTTAAAGTAATTCCAAATATTTTCGGGGAAAAAAGCTTGTTGAACAAAACAATATATATTTTACACAATGTTTGAACAACCAGTAAACATTGACATACATAGTAGGATGAAAAATAAATTTAATCAATGGCAACTTCAAAATATCTTCTTTTGTCAGGAACAAGTTTGGGCGAACTTTTTTGGGCGAACTATCTCTTTTACAATATGTAATATCTGTGAAACAGTCTAAATGCACTGCTTACCTTTTCGTTGATTTTCTTTAAGTCCAGATTCTGAACTTTTGCATTTAAGTCTGTGAGTGTACGCTTGTTAGCAGCGTTTTTGCGGTTAAAATCATCTCTCTTTTGGCCAATCAGTCGCTCTGTTTTCTTGCGGGTGTCTGCTGATTGGCTGACTGTGCTGGGAGTGTCAGTGGTAGATCTGTTTGCTCGGTGCTCCGCGTCACGTGACTTATTATATGAGGCCCGGATGCTGTCATATGCGCCTGAAAAAAGACATTAAATGTTAAACAGTGACCTTAAAAAGATTGTTTTGCTGCTACTTATTTAAAATGACCTAAATCAACACAATTCTTCAGTTTTTCTTCCTTTTATAACATTTATAGTTGTTTTCCTTTTATAATACTAAATACTTTTCAATAGACTGTTGGTTCATTTGACATATTTAGTTGTATGATGCAAAAATTCCACTTTTTGAGGCAACTGTAAATGGACTTCTGGTTACAGTAAAACCGATTTAGTCACTAACCCAAGAAGTTGGAGTTCTTGAGGATGTCAAGCTGACGGTTAAGCTGATCTGCGTTCAGGTTGAGCTCTTTTGCTTCTCTCTCCAGTGTGCTTAAAGCATTACTGGCCTCATAGTTACTGTCCTGCACGGCGGTCAGGTCTCCCTCCTGCTGGTTCAGTGTGTCTGTGGTCTCGCCAATCTGAGCTCTGGAGAATGAAATATTACAGTATATACACAAAGAGAGATAATTACTTTCAAAACTAATCTCTAAAGCTAAATTTTCCGTAGTGTATATGTATGTGTGTGTGTGTGTGCGTGTGTATGTGTGTGTGTGTGTGTGCGTGTGCATGTGTGAATGTTTCCCAGTGATGGGTTGCAGCTGGAACGGCATCCACTGTGTAAAACATATGCTGGATAAGTTGGCGGTTCATTCCGCTGTGGCGACCCCAGATTAATAAAGGGACTAAGCCGAAAAGTAAATGAATGAATGAATGAATATTAATAATTGATTATACTGTATGTCTTGTGACCTTTTTTTATTATTATTATTATTTATTTTTTTTACAAATTTCTTTAGCATAATACAATGTAGTTAGTTAAAAGATATATAGTATATAATATATAGATGTACAGTGCATCTGGAAAGTATTCATAGCGCTTCACTTTTTCCACATTTTTTTATGTTACAGCCTTATTCCAAAATGGAATAAATTAATTTATTTCCTCAAAATTCTACACACAATACCCCATAATGACAATGTGAAAAGATTTTTTGAAATAGTTGCAAATTTATTAAAAATAAAAAACCTGAAAAATCACATGTACATAAGTATTCACAGCCTTTGCTCAATACTTTGGCAACAATTACAGCCTTAAGGCTTTTTGAATATAACCTGTCTTTGGGAATTTTTGCCCATTCCTCTTTGCAGTACCTCTCAAGCTCTATCAGGTTGGATGGGAAGCGACGGTGTACAGCCATTTTCAGATCTTTCCAGAGATGTTCAATAGGATTTAGGTCTGGGCTCTGGCTGGGCCACTCAAGGACATTCATCGAGTTGATGTGAAGCCACTCCATTGATATTTTGGCAGTGTGCTTTGGTTCATTGTCCTGCTGGATGATGAACCGTCGCCCCAGTCTGAGGTCAAGAGCACTCTGAAGCAGGTTTTTATTCAGGATGTCTGTACATTGCTGCATTCATCTTTCCCTCTATCCTGACTAGTCTTCCAGTTCCTGCTGCTGAAAAACATCCCCACCGCATGATGCTGCCACCACCATGTTTAACTGTAGGGATGGCATTAGCCTGGTGATGAGCGGTGCCTGGTTTTCTCCAAACGTAACGCCTGGCATTCACTCCAAAGAGTTCAATTTTATTCTCATCAGACCAGAGAATTTTGTTTCTTATGGCCTGAGAGTCCTTCAGATGCCTTTTGGCAAATTCCAGGCGGGCTGCTATGTGCCCTTTACTAAGGAGTGGCTTCCGTCTGGCCACTCTACCATACAGGCCTGATTGGTGGATTGCTGGACATATGGTTGTCCTTCTGTAAGGTTCTCCTCTCTCCACAGAAGAACGCTGGAGCTCAGACAGAGTGACCATCGGGTTATTGATCACCTCCCTGACTAAGGTCCTTCTCCCCCGATCACTTAGCTTAGATGGCCGGCCAGCTCTAGGAAGAGTCCTGGTGGTTCCAAACATCTTCCACTTACAGATGATGGAGGCCACTGTGCTCATTGGAACTTTCAGAGCAGCAGAAATTTTTCTGTAACCTTCCCCAGCCTTGTGCCTCGAGACAATCCTGTCTCGGAGGTCTACAGACAATTCCTTTGTCTTCATGCTTGGTTTGTGCTTTGACATGCACTGTCAACCCTGGGACCTTATATAGACAGGTGTATGCCTTTTTGAAATCATGTCCAATCAACTGAATTTACCACAGGTGAACTCCAATCAAGCTGCTGAAACATCTCAAGAATGATCAGTGGAAACAGAATGTACCTGAGCTCAATTTAGAGCTTCAGGGCAAAGGCTTTGAATACTTATGTACATGTGATTTTTCAGGTTTTTTATTTTTAATAAATTTGCAACAATTCAAACAGTCCAAAGTCATGCGGTACAGGCAAGTTAAATAAACTAAATTTGGCTGTAGTGTATAAGTGTGAATGCGAGAGTGTATGGGTGTTTCCCAGTACTGGGTTGCAGCTGGAAGGGCATCCGCTGTGTAAAACATATGCTGCATAAGTTGGCGGTTCATTCCACTGTGGCGACCCCTGATAAATAAAGGGACTAAGCCGAAGGAAATTGAATGAATGAATGAAATTAAACCAGTGTTTCCCAACCCTGTTCCTAAAGGCACACCAACCGTACACATTTTCAACTTCTTCCTACTCAAACACAACTGAATCAACTCATCAGAACACTAGAAGAGATTCCAAAACCACAAATAATGGGTTAGATAAGGGAGACATCCAAAATATGTACTGTTGGTGTGCCTCCAGGAACAAGGTTGGGAAACAGTGAATTAAACAATAATTTACTAATTTAATACATTTACTAGTTAACAAAAACTTTTTTTCAATGTATTTTTAAGTAAGTTCAGTGCCATTCATAATTAACAGTAATGATAATTTGTGTCATACTGTATTTTCTGGAATGTGACTTTCTTTTTTTTATAAATGTGCCACACACATTTGGACTTGTGGCGAATGCAAGACAAGTATACAAGTGTATACAAGTATTTGTATAGGGCATTTCACATGTCGATACTGTTTTGATTTAAATAAATTGGTTTAGCTGTAAGCTGACATTTCTTATATTTCTTACATATTCCTTTTTCTATTTTTAAATAATGTTAATGTAAAGGATTTGTTGTGAAGCAAGGTGAACTAAAATAAATGCTTATAATGTTTGTAAACATTTCACTTAATTTTTCATTCAGTTCTACCTGTGGAGGGCTACCCACAACAATAACATTTTGACCCAGAGCAACTTACAAGGTAATGAAGTGAAATTACTCAAGTAATTCCTTCCAACAGTCTGAACCAGTCTAGCATATTGGTACCTGAGAACCTCTATCATGCCCATCAGAGTGGTCACAGCCTCAGCGGTGGCATTACGGGCATTAACGATATCCCGTGCCTGTGCCAGCATGTCCTCCAGCTCCTTAAAGCGTCTCTCGAATGCTCGAGTCAAGCCGGTGGTCTGAAGCTCCTTAGCTCGATCTGTGAGGGCTTTGGTTCTGGTGGCCAAATCCTGAACGATACGGTCCCAGTCCCCAAAACACTGGTGGCAAGGCTTACAATCAGGGAAGGTCCCAGAGAAGCCACGGGCACACTGATCACAGCGGACACCCGAAACGCCCTGCTGGCACACGCAGTGACCCGTCATACGGTTGCACTGGGATGACTCGATGCCACGGGGGTCACAGTCACATGCTGTGGTGAGAGATCAAAAACCAAATCCGTTGAATTTTGTGAATAATGATAAAGTGTGAATTAAACGTGCTAATTAGAGAGTTAGTACCTCGGCATAGCACTCTTGGGTCACCCCAGTGGTTCTCCTGGCAGTCTGTACAGGTCTTTCCTCCAAACCCAACACGGCACTGGCATTGGCCTGTGAACTGTATGAATGTGGATTAAAAAAGATTATTAATAATATTTTACAATTATGAATATTCGACCAATTATGAATCTAGCAACTTCTAATATAAGATAAATATGGTATAAATATGGCACCATATCTGTCATCAAAAACAGTTAGGTACTTAAACAGTTCAGGTACTATTCCAGTTGTATTTCCACTTGAGCCTGGTACGGTAGAGTATTATTACAGAGTTAGGGGCCGTTCACATATTGCATCTTTTGCACGCATAAGATCGTTTTTCCAAAGGAGGCACGCGCATATTGTGAGCAACACGCTTGTGTATTCCAGGCGCACCTAGTTGAAAACATCTCAACATTTCAGAAAACCGCAAGCGCACCGTGAGTCATGTGACAATAACTGACCAATCAGCTTCATACTTTCTATGGAATATACACATTTCGGTAGACTAATTAAATCAGACAAACACTGAACACCCAAACACTGCAGTGCTTTTTAATTTTCTCCATAAATAAAACTTATATCAGAGCTGCAGCAATGTTTTGTCAGTTTGTCATCCGCTGTAAAAATGGTTGATGGTCACCTAGCAACGACAGACGGCATGGGAGCGTGAGCACAGAGTGCATTGAAAATGGTGAAGGAAGTGACATGCTCGCGCTTTCCACCCGCTTTTAGACGGGATATGTGAACAGCCCCTTAGACAACCATGCTAAGCCGTGCTGGTAGAGCACATACCAGTTTCTCTATACATATATATAGTACCGAAACCGTGACCCTAAAACATTGACCCTAAAACCGAGAGCAATCTGTAACATTGCTGCCCTATAATATATACAAACTTTGTCAATTTTTATCAGTACTATTAAAAACACAATATTATTGTACAACATTGTACACATTTTCAAAATTTTAAAATCATATTTTTTCTAATTTGGCAGCATAGTAGTCTATTTCTCATATAGCATAATAATATCAGTATCTAATACACTGATTTGTTTCTGTAGAAAAAAATTATTAGTATCAATGTTAAAATTACTAAATATATTATTCATTTTTCAGGAAATTACTTTTTTGAATTAATAGAAAGTTTTATAGAAATATTTTGTAACATTATTGATGACTTAACTGTCACTGGCGATCAATTTAATATATCCTTCTAAAATGAATATTTAAGTTTGAATGGTTTAAAGTGTTTTTATTATCCCTGAGGGTAGGTTAACAGGACAACAATGTATTAAATTTGTTTTTTCCTAGGAATTTGTAAAAGGTTTTGCATAGTTGACAACATTTTTTAAATAATCCGTCCACACAGATCCCAGATCCACAAAAATGACTAAAATTGCTGCATGCTCTTGTAGTGTAGCCCTTGCATACACTGTGAAAAAATGTTGGGTTCCACAAAATTCCTTCATGTTGTCCCAACACAAATCGATTAAGTTAACTTAATCGCGTTTACAAATTTGAGTCGATTTAACATAAAACAATTAGGTTGTCAGAAAAAAAACAACTTAAGAATTGTGTTGTTTAAACTCATTTTAAATAAGTAGTATGAAGTTATTTTTTGAGTCTACATACGGTACACAGTGATGATGTCATTTTCAAAAACTTGCCTTTTTTCAAACCCGTTTTAAAAATCAGCATTTTCAGTGCCCCAAACGGACACTGTCATTGTCAAATTCACAAAAGTCTTCTGTATTTATTCGAAAAACATGTGTTGTGTGTTTGTAAGCTGAGAATACCTCATTACAGGCAGATGTGTAGGCATTGTTAGGGTCACATGCGCAGGAGTCACAGCCTTGTCCACTGGCCAGGTTCCAGGAGTTTGGAGCGCAGTGATCACAGGTTTGTCCAATAACATTAGGCAGACACTGACACTGACCTGTGGCACGCTGACACACACAGTCATCTCGAGACAGACACTGACTGCGCTCCGTGCCCAGGAAGTTGCAGGTGCACTCTGGGAAGAAGAAAGTGTTGATATGTTTATTACTGTTAATTGTGCAATACAATGTAGTGCAATTATTTAGGACTTACTCCGGCAGTTGCGTCGAGAAGCATCTCCATAGTATCCGCTCCGGCACACACTACAGTCTGGCCCTTCAGTGTTATACAGGCACTTCAGACACTGGCCAGTGCGCTTGTCACAAGACTCAGCATCCGACAGGTCGATGTTATTACTACAACGACATGGCTGGCACTGGCCACCGGGCTTAGACGGGTCACCGTAATAACCAGGAGCACATTCATCACAACGTGGACCTGGTTCATGGAGAAAGCAGGAGTTCAACTGTATAGAAAGATGTATCTGTATAAAGCATCTGTTAAAATATGAAAAGATTGATTAATTTAATACATATGAATGACATTTAAATTTTTATGAGCTATAAAAAAAATCAAAAGTATTCTTGAAAAGTACTTTCAGTTTCATGACGCTTTTTCCATAAACTGTATAACATATTTCACATACCGTTTCTGAGTGAAACTTTGTAAGTACATAATTAATGTAAGCAATATTAGGTTTACAGTACATATATGAGGGAAAATATGGAGTAGGAATTAATTGAGAAGGATTTTTGGTGCCTTGGTGTTAAAATAACTGCAATATTGGGAAACATTTCAGGGTAGGAGAACAGTATTCAGTTAAATTGTTAAAAAAATGATTAAATTAATGCACATTTAAAGAAAAAATAACTAAGAGCTACAATACTATAAGAATACATTTAGCATAAATAACAAATAATGAAAAAATGACTGCAGAAGATTTCTTGAAAATTGTATATTTGAATCTTAATTCCAAATCATAACACACTCTCTAAATAATAATCTCCTGAAGAGTATTGAGATACAAAGGATCAGAGTGAATCTTACCTTACCTTAATATATTACCTTAATATTACTATAACACTTATTTTTTAATGAAAATGCATGCACCAGTTTGAAGTTCAGCTTGCTTAGCTGTACTCTAAACAAGCTATGATTCATGTAAACGTAATCAATCTGTTACTACAGTATGTTCAGATTTCTTTTCAGCCACTTCTACATAGAAACAGACGCCTGCTTCTCTGGCTCAGTCACTGGCAAAGGAACAGGGATGGACACTGGCTTAGTGATATAAATGAAAGAGAATTCAATCAGACAAGAATTTTGCACAAACACGAAGTGGAATTTATTTATAATTATAGAACTGAATAGCATTTGAACTCATCATCAGATTACATCAAGGATACATTATTTATGTACCTTTTGGTAATTTGGCTGTAAATAAGTAAAACTCTTATTAAAAAAAAATGTGTTTTGCAGAATAACATTGTTTTTCATCTAAGTGAATTCTGTTATTCTATTTAGTTATTCTGTTGTTTTGAGTAATTGTAATCATTGATGCTATTGAATAAACGACATTATGAACGTTTAGGTTTGAAGAGATCATATAGATGGAAAGGTTCTGACAGATGAATTGAACATGAACTTTCAAAAGAAAACTGAACTGAAACTAATATTAGTGATCAGCTTGAGGTAGGTGAATTTAATTATATGCTTTTGATAAAGTAGCATTTAAATTAAGAGCCCTTTAGACCATGAGCCGGACCGTTTCTCTGTGTTTTGCTGGTATTTTTTTCCCGTTAAATTAATAATTATTTAGGCCTATTTAATTATTCATTTATTATTTATGTACAATAATTAAGACATAAAATGAGAAAGTAAAATATAATAAACAAAGAAAATGTAAATGAAAACTGTAAATGAAAACGTAAATGAAAAAGCTTATTTATTTACTGTCTTTGTCCTATCACTTTAAAATAACGAACACTGTACATCTGTCTATATTTAGGCTAAAACACTGCTTTATTTATTTATTTATTTGTTTGTGTATGTATGTATGTATATGTTTGCACTTTAGTTGTCTTTTATATTTAATTTCCAAACATTATTATTTAATTTCCAAAATGAATCCTTATTGCACTTAAGTTTACAATGAAAATAAAGCTTGTTAACAATGATTAATGAAGGAATTATAATGCTTTGTTTCGTTGTTTCATCTTCATTTACAAGTAGCAAGGTATTTACAGCTACTGTATATTTCTGTCCATTCGCATTGTGCCCCCTGGCGGCATTGTAGCAAAGTGCTGTTACACCTAAAAACAGGTTCATAATCCCTTAGTAGCGCGACAGCGCCACACGCAGCAGTAATGGTCATTTGGAAGTGTCACACACTGTAGCTAATTTAGTGATAAGCTTGTAATTTACAGTACATTGTGCAACCTTGAAAATAAATGCTGTTTGAAAGCTACATGGCTATCTATTCACTAAATGAAATATCTTAACTGTTTAGGAGGAAAGACACATCTTTTAATTTTTGTTTTAAAGAGATGGTTGACATAAAAATGAAACTGTACTCACTATTTACCCACCCTCAAGTGGTTCCAAAACTTAATGAGTTTTTAAATCTACTGATCACTAAAGAACATATTTTGAAAAAAGCTGAAAACCGGTAACTATTGACATCAATATAGGAAACACAAATATAGAAGTTAGAGGTTTCCAGCTTTCTTCAAAATATATATATTTTTTGTATTTAAAAGAAGAAAAAAGTCAAACAGTTTTGGAAAAAGTGACAACTATCCCTTTAATTCCTTTCAAATAATAATAATAAAAAAAAAAGAATGTTGATTCTGGTTCTACAGACTCTCTTCTCTTTGATTGTTCACTTTGTCCTGTTTAGAGCTTCTTTGTTTTTACATGACTTCGATTTTTCATTTTAAGTTGTCAGAGGCCACTTTTTCTCACTTAACTTTCAGCTTCATTTTCTTCCAAATTAAAATTGGGAAGATTTATAATTCTTCCAAATTTAACTTAAGCTACTTCCTCTGTTTGTGGTGTTGCTACAGTACAAACACATTATTACATACATCGATTTTGTTTTTTAAATGGTGCATTTAAATAAACTGGGCTTCCAATTGCTTCAAATGACAGAGAAGCCATTTAAGTTAGCATTTTACTATTGTTTCATTTCTATTCTTGTATAGCATCTATTAGCATTTTAAAAACTACTACTATGTTTAATGTACACTTCCCAAAACTGTTCAGTCACGTACAATTAAACTGGGGTCAAAGCACACTTAGTCCAGTTTCACAGGGATCTGCAAACACGCATGCAAGGTGTGAAGTGCACGAGCCATGCGTTAGGGAGGGACAGTCGGGGTGATGGAGGTCGGGCAGCAGAGGTGGAGGTGGGTCTTCATGGTTACTCACGATTGAGGACTGCCCCTGCAGAGCGCTTTACAATCCCTGTGTCCAGTTGAAGGGGACAGGAGATATAATACACATGATCACTGCACGTCTGTTCATAGTGACAGTGGCCTTTATCTCGGTTTGTGTCATTTTCTGCATCATACCCAGATGCAGATGGACTCAGGGGGTTAAATATAAAGCTTTACTCAAGCACTTATTAATTCGGGATGACATACATTCTCCAGTTGCATGTATGCAAGAAATGCAACTGCACGTGACCCGTACCTCATCTTTATTTGTGTTACTCCATCCATCACTGGAAAGATAGAGAACTGTCGTGTTTAAAAATACCTGTGTAACCCTGGTTGCAGTTGCAGACCACCTGTTGGCTCCGGTTGTCTTGGTAACAAGAGGCAGCAAAGTGGCGTCCGCTGTTGGGGCCCTCAGGACAGGGGCAGGGCCGACACTGACTCCCTAAACCAAGGACTGGGTTTCCATAGTAGCCATTAGCACACCTGTGTCGGGGAGGTATTTATTACATTAGTTTTGGCAAATTCGGGAAAAATCAGTCCTGTGTGCTTTAAGTTTGAAAAACTTCTGCTATATTCAGATATACTGAAGACATTTTCTTGATCTTTTGACATATAAGGTCAATGTACTATAAAAACACCCTGTAAATTTCAGAACTCAACACTTGACAGACTGTGAATGTGCCGCTTTATTACTTTTATTATGTGACCCCTGCTGCTTTGTCTGTTATTGTTGCTTTGTCATGTTGTTTGATATGAACTGAGCATTTAAGTGCTTTCAGCTTATTCACAGAAGCAACCATCTATGAAGGAATTAGACTGCCAAACATACACAGCAGCTATACCAGTGAGACTATCACCAAACCTACTCAAATTGTGTGTTTTGATCAGGAGGGACAAAACGGAACCAGAAAATTGACTATTACCTCTAAATTATTATGTTTTTTTTTAAATATAAAATTTATAATAAAGTTATAAGTGGACATTGAAGAACTCTACACAATAAACAAAAAGGTAGTTTGTGACCCTTTTAAATACACTACACTCTGATTTTTTGCTTGTACCTTTCACATTTGTCTCCTGCTGTATTGCTTTTGCAGTTGAGACAGGCTCCAGTCCTCTGATGGCACTCGTCAGCATGCCCATTACATTGACATGGCCTGCAGTTTGGGAAGCCCCAGTGTCCTGCCTGACAACCATCACAGCGCTGACCATATGCTCCAGGCCGGCATGGACACTGTCCTGAGTACAGGTCACAGAACCGGCTCTGAGAGCCCTCCAAACTGCATTCACAAACTAAAGACAAGGGAATGAATGAATGAATCAATCAATCAACCAATTAGTCAATCAATCAATCAGTCAATCAATCAATCAATCAAAAAATTTTTTAAACAAAATGTTTAAAGAAAAAGCAACAACCAAAAACAACAAAAACAAAGCCATAAAAACTTAAACAAACAGCTACAATAAAAACATGAGAAAGAACACAATGAAAACACAATCAAAGAAAAAGAAATTAAAAGGAATCAAAGAAAAACAAACAACAAAAAAAACCCTGCAGAAATACAAAAAATAAATACATTAAACAAAAAGTAAACAGCAACAACAAAAAGAAAACAAACAGCTACAATTAAAGCAAAAGAAAAGCAAAAAATAACAACAACAATAAAATGTAACTAAACAGCAAAAAAACAAAAGAAAGAAAAACAAACAAACAAATGAAGCATAAACAACCCCAAAGCAACAACGATGAAATGGCAGAATAAAAGATAAAAAATATAGAAGAACAACACAGAGTAATATTATATTTTAGAAGGTTTAGATATTTTGCTATTTCATTCTCTTTATTAATATTACACAGTATTTACACTACAATTACACAATAACAAGGACACCATAAAATAAAGCCTAACTGATATTTCTCTTACGTTTGCATCCAGAAGGGCCAAAGCCGTAAGCTCCTGGTGCACATTTCTCACATCGCCGACCTGATATGTTGGGCCTGCAGCGGCACTGACCACCACGAACATCACACTCAGAGCTGAGCGAACCCTGAGGATCACACTCGCACGCTGTGGGAAAATGTCCTAATATTAATAACATAATGCAAACAAAATCCTAACATTCCCCAATATACTCCTTCATTTTGACACTCACCCAGCGCGCCATTATTAATGAGGGCAGACATGCTGGTGATGAGTTTGGCACACACTTCACTCATCTGTGGACGGGACACACTCTTTGCAGTTTCGTGGCAGCGGTAACGCTCAAAACTCTGCTTGCGTGCAACAGAGGCCGGGTCTCCTGCAGTAAACATCTCCAGAGACGAGTAACGGGGGAGAAGTGCAATCTGAAGAGAAGAAGAGACCAAAAGTCAAAGATTAGACACAACTTGAAGAATAAGAACTGATAGGGGTTGGAAAAAAATGAGAGATTCACACGTACCGAGTCAACAAGCACAAAGGCATTGGTGGAGGTAATGATGCTGTTCCTGTCAGAGTAACGGATGAGCTCTATGCGCAGTTTGTAACTCACACCACTCTCCAAACACACCGGCTGAGGCAGAACCACAAACCTGTAACAGTGCATTATCAGAAATATTATAAACAAAACTGACTAAATTAGAACCTTTTAGGATGCTGAAGTGAAAATATATAAAGCAAATACTTTGCTTGCTCACACACAGTGTCCAAACTACACACAAAGTGAAGCTACGACTTGATAAAAGCTAAAAAAGCTATCCTTTCCATGTAAAAAAAAAAAAACGTTTGTCCAAAAAATCTACATTAGCGATGTCTAAAGTTTCTATTTCTGCGACATCATGGCTAAACATCAGCATAAATTCTATAACAATGATCACTTCAGGTGCTGATTATGTGCCTTATCAGTGGTCGCCACAGTGGAATGAACCACCTAAAGCCGCGGTCACACTACAGTTTTCACCCTATAGACTTCCATTCAAATGCACACGAATGTGGCAGACCAGAAACGCAAGCTTGTGCGAAAATTTTTGCATGTCGCTTCATTGCAGTGCGGGATTCAATGTGATTACGATCAATTTAATTCAGCAATTATTGTTTTAAGCTAATTAATTAAACTAAAAAGTAACTTGCTTTAAATTTTTTAAAAAGTAACTCAAATATTATTACTTCATATTTTAACGTAATTGTTACTTAGAAACATAATATTATTACATAACTTGCGTTACTTGTTATGCGTTACCCCAACACTGGAAATAATAGTAATATAAATAAAAATTCTATACAATTATAGTGTTACTTAAAAATACTTTTGTCTTATAAATTTTTTTGTAAAAAAAGACCAACATGGGAGTAAATAAGGACAGAATGAAATTTCTTGGTAAACAGTCCCTTTTAACATCCATCCATACATTTGACAGACCTGGCACCAGAGGGAAGCGACACTGTTAGCAGATCATCTGCAGGGATGGTGTTTCCACATGGACTGCTGGTAGGTATAGGACCTGGTCTAATCACCATTACATGCACCTCTTCCCAGTCCCGTGGCATCTTTAAACACACAAACACATATGAGAATATGCACTTGTTCTCTGAATATGAAGTCAATGGGGAGACATGTAGTGTCTATAGCGTACGATTTACCTGAAGCTCATAGCGAATCAGGACGTCATATTCCATAGAGTGTGGGATGTTGTTAATGGCGAATTCCAGCGTCCCGCCCTCAGGAGCTCGTGCAAAGCCCGTGCCTGTCCATGAGACGGGGCGGCCCGGCTGGTACTCTCTCTCCTCAAAAACAGAGCCCTAAAAAAATAAAGCATTAAATATAATCTGTAGTTATTCTCAAAATTAACATTTATTTTTCAAACTGTACAGTAGACAAAAAAAGTCTCCTGCACGTTTTAGTCCTCATTTAAAACAAATATATCTGTTTACTCCGGTTGCCCATAGGCCATAGGTAAAAATGTATGCATGTTTTTCATTTATGTACACTTTCAAACTGAACTGATCTCTGCTTAGACAACTTTTGATGTTAATGACATTTTTAGTGATTCAAAATAATATTTGTGATTCAAAAGTGTGAATCTACAAAAAATACAGTATATAACAGTCTATGCACCTCACTTTGGACTTTAAAAAATGCACTTACTTTCCCTATTTCCTTCATTCATACTGTGCATTATAATACTGTGATGGCTAAATTCAACTGCAGATTTTAGATTTAGATGTTTTTAGCCAAAATAATGGAGAATTATTTATTAGATTTGTATAATATAAATTTTAGTAGAAAATAATTATAGTACTGTCCAGAAGTTTGATATCTGTACCAAGAAATATTATTTAATATTTAATTAATATTATGATGAATGAATATTTATGAATTAAAATATTTGCTCTTTTGTTGATACATTTGATTAAGTGATACATTTTTGTATCAGACAAAGTCAATGGGGTTAATAACAAAGCAAATGTCTTATTTTTTCCAGTTCTATACTTACTTGACCCAGTTTGGCATTTTCAGCTTCATAGATGTAGTGGTCAAGGGCCATGAAAAAATGCCCAGACTCCACCTGGTTGCACTGGCGACCAATCATGTGGCTTCGACAAGTACACTGCCCTGTTTCCATTGAGCATCTAAAGACAGTTGATGACAATGCGATTGATTATTATGCAATTAAAACAAATTTAAAAACACAGCCTGAATAGAACTGACTGGTTTTCTGTAGCTCCGCCCACATCACAGTCACACCCTCTGCAGCCACTGGCATCATGACTCAAGGCCCAGTGTTCAGGCTGTAGAAGAATACAATACAATTTAATGAAATATTATTTAAAACAGCACATATATGACCAAGGTACAAAATTATGTGACATAACAATGGAAACGATTACCATATATCATGATAAAACAATACAGAATTAACTTTGTACATATCTATAAAATGATGTGACATCACTGTAATTTTACAGGCATTTATTACTTATCTAATTACAGGATGCAGCTCTTTCTTTCGTCCATTTTAAGCTGTGTGTAAACATACACCACCTGCCATAAAGGCTTGTGCTAAACGCAGACATTCTCAGTTCGTGTTACCACCCAGTTGAGGAGATACAAGGTACCAGTAAAAGCATGCAGTGCTGACTGGTAAACGGTAACCGAATGTTCTCCGAGAGTCATATGGGGAATAATAAGCTGCTAAAAAAGGCAAGCTTTGCTTACCAGACATTGGTTGCAGCTGTGTCCAGTGACCAGGCGTTTACAGAAGCAGTCTCCGCTCACAGGGTCACACTGGGAGCTGCCGGAAACCGTACCCCTCGGGTCACATTTACATGCTAATAAAGACCAGTGAAAGAAAAAGAGACAATGATACGTGATCGAGTAAAACACATGCAGAAAAATGTTCTTTAAACAGATAAAAGTGGTCTAAAAATGCAGAGGCATTAAATCCATTTGTAATGTTGACTTTAAAAAAGTGCACCGAAGGTGAAAGCGGCAACTAAAAATGACTTTAAATACAGGAATAACATTTGATTATACTGTATATAAAAACTGTTCTTTAAAATTGTAATACCATTTCATAACATTAGGGTTTTATTGTATTTTTGACCAAATAAATGCAGCCTTGATGAGCATAAATGAATTCTTTCCAAGGGATAAAAAAATCTTTCCAACCTCAAACTTTTGAATTAGCAATCTGTGATATTGCATATTTAATTGTACATAATTTAACAAAAACACAAATAATTTTAAATCACTGATTTGTACTTAAATGTTAATTTATTTAGACAAAAGAATAAATCATTTTAATATTTGATTTTTATTATGAATCAACATTAAATTATCTTTATGTAAGAATTTTTATGTATTATTAGGTTTATAGTGCGAGCAGCTTATATTAAAACTTAAAGAGTAAGACACCAAATTTCTCCACTTCTTGGGTTGTCTATCAAAACCTTTTTGCTGTTTTTAACTATATGAAGAACTCTATATGAAGAGAGTTTTTGTCTGAAAAATCTAAATGTTGTGACATTTCAAGAGAGCCTCTACATCATTCTATGAAACAATTGCTAATGTTTAAGATAATTCCACAAGAATCATTATGCTCTGCATTGTTAATGTGTCATGCAAATATAAGACATTAACTCAAACTATAGCCTCATATAGCATTCATTCTATGAATGAAGAATGAAAAATAACTTCACAGCAAGTAAATGATGCAGTTCACTTAATAACCACCAATGTTTCCAAATTGTACATCTAGTCCCTTTAACATGTAAATATGGTATAGGTTTGTACTTACGTTGACAACCACGTGGATCACTAGCACTCAGGCCAAAGAAACCAGGCTTGCATTTATCACAGCGTGAACCTTCAACATTGTCTTTACAGCGGCACTGTCCAGCGATCATGCTCAGAGTAGGGTCATCATGGCCGTCACAAACGCCACCGTTCTTAGAACCATCTGGGTCACAGTCGCAAGCTAACAAAGAGCAGACAAAAGCAATTGTATATAATGCATAAAAATATGTTTAGTTAGTCACACTTAGTGTGTGTAATGGGTGTTTCCCAGTGCTGATGTCACATTAAAAACATATGCCAGAGTAATTGGCGGTTCATTCCACTGTGGCAATAAATCAGGGACTAAGCCGAAAGATAGTAAGTGAGTAGTCACACTTACCCACACAGACCCCAGGGTCTCTAATATCTCTAGTTGGATCCTGGTAGTAGAAAGGTTTACAGCTCTCACAGTTGCTGCCCATGGTGTTGTGAAGACAGTTGTCACACACGCCTCCACTGATGTTCCCCGTCGCCAAATACACCGCCATGTCAAAATGACACTGGTTGGAGTGACCATTACAGTTGCATTCTGGGAAAAAAAGGAAAATATTAGCCATGATATCAGAGATTTATGTCACTATGTATGGTGTGATCTATATTATAATCGATAATTACTCTTGCAGGCATTAGTGTTCCGGCCTTCTGCTGGTCTCCAGGGCAGATCATTGTAAAAGTCGTCACACTGTTCACAGTTCAGTCCTTTGGTGTTGTGTTTGCACACACACCTCCCGTGAACCTAAAAATTAAAAAATGCTAAATTTCAGCTTTTCTTGTAATATTAACCAATTTCTGTAATTTGGTCCTGCAACTCCTTAACTCACCATGCCTTCAATGTCATCCTTGATGCCCTCAATTGGTGCACACTCGGAGGCGTGGCCATAGCAGAAACAGTTGCCCCTGACAACCAGCTCATACATGGCATAGTAGTATTTCTCCTTGATCTCCGGCCGTGAGTCCAGTAGATTGTCACCCAGAGTGTGCAGCTTGGTGAGGTTCAGGCGAAGGTTTGTGATCTTCAGCTGGTCTGTGATATGGAGACACTGAGGTTAGTGGAGGATACAAGTTTATAAACCAAGTATACACCAACACCACTTTTGATGTGAGAATAGATAGAAAACGAACCCTAAAGCTGTCAAGATTAGCAGGTGAATTCAAAATTAGCATTTAAAAGTCCTTTTAAATCCAAATAAAAAATGAATGCTTTTATGTTGGCCTGACAAAGACTTGCCGCCTTTTTAACAGGAATAAGTTTATTAGTAAACAAGTTCAAAAGATTGAGAAGAAAGAAAGAGTTAGCATGATTTATGTTTAAACAAACTGCTAGCTTGATTTAACATGTCGCTAGAATAAATTAACATGTTGGAAAACATTGTTTCTAAGCATCGTTTAACATGCTGCAAGAAAGATTCTACAATGTTTTACATTAAGCTAGCATGTTGTTAGTTAACAACATGTTAACACTTAGCTTGCATAAATTAGTTGCAACCATGCTTTTACCTTTATATTCATTAAAGAATCCAGAAAAAATATACTTCCAGCAAAAGTATTATTGTTAAATATACCCAATATTTGTATTATGGGATTGTTTTTTTATATAAGAAATGTTTCTTGATCATGGAGTTAGCCTATAAGAATGATCTCTGAAGGACTGGAAACAATTATGTTGAAAATTAATCTTTGTCATGTATATTAAAAGTTATTATTATTATTAAAAGTTATATACTAAAATTATATGGTGGTATTATTTCACAAAATTACAAATTTCATGTAGTTTTTCACCCTTCAAAAAAACAATAAATAAATAAATAATATATATATATATATACAAATGATATCAAACCTTTGAACAGTGCATTTACTGTGAACATATACAATTGTTAGAAAACGCATTTTTAACATATCATGTATTTGAACAGATTCTGTATGACTCTGTAATAAAATCTTTTTTGTTTTTAGCAAAAGTTCGTAGGTCATACAATTTTCGACATGAAGCCTAAATAATTTATAATTAAAACAAACCACCATCAACCACACATTCATAGCCACCCAGTTATAAGAACATTCTCAAACCTTGTAAAAACATCCCTAAACCCAGTTAACCCATGACCTCCGACCCCTTCCTCCCTGAGCCCATAGGGAGGTCAGTCAGTTAAATGTGCCAGTGTGGTGGAGAGACTCCTGTTACGCTTCATAGACACACAATGAAGTGGGAACTTATGTGATTTATGTGGACAAATAGCTTGAAAATCATGGCGTTGTAGAGTCATGTTGTTTCCCCCCTAACAATGTGTATGTGTGTGTGTGAGAGAGAGAGTGTGTGTTATGGCCTCACATCCCAACATCAGAAAACAGCTTCTGTGCAGATGCTGTTTGTTCCAGTCATGCCCTAAATGTTCAGTATAACAGAAAATGAGAGCCACACAGAGAGTGTAAGATCAATTGATACACACTCACTCTGTGCATGACTGAGAACTTACAGCTGTGCAGAAACATTACACTGACCAGCTGAACCGGGAAGTTCATCACCAGCTAAATTATGCTATACAGTCACTGTCATGGAACATGTCATCCAATGTTAGATGACCATACAACAAACATGGAACTTCATTTTTAAGTTATCGTTTCTGTTTATTGTTTGCTATTTTGCAAATATTTTATTTTAGTGTGTTTTCAATAGCTCATTTTTTGTTTTAACAGTTGTTTTTTTTAAATCTTTTTCTGCACATACATGTACAGTATAGTACACATACAGATAACCTAAATGGCTGGAGAAATGGCTGCATATAACATTCCTTCATTGATTCATTTTCTTTAATTATTCAGGGGTCACCACAGCGGTATGAACCACCAACTTATCCAGCAGCGGATGCCCTTCCAGATGCAAGCAATCACTGCGAAACACCCATACACTCTCATTCACACACATACACTACGGACAATTTAGCTTACCCAATTCACCTACAGCGCATGTCTTTGGACTGTGGGGGAACTGGGAGCACCCGGAGGAAACCCACGCAGACATGGGGAAAACATGCAAACTCCACATAGAAATACCAACTGACCCAGCCGAGGCTCGAACCAGCGACCTTCTTGCTGTGAGGCGACAGCGCTACCCACTGCACCACCGTGCCACCCACTGCATATAAGATGTTGGCTGTAATGTTTGTGTCTGTGTTTTATTGGAGCATATGCTGCTCATTATATACTGATGTCTCATTTGAAACATTCAGCAGCTGGTTATTTAGGTTATCGCTAAGCTAAAAAGATCATCGACTCCATACATTTATTGTTAATACATACTGGCAAATGTAATTTTTTAAATGGACAAAATATTCAAATATTTCAAATCAGCAATAATCGCTATCGGTAATCCATAGTTTTGTTTGCTATTTTTTTTTTTTTTTTGCTATTTAGTAAGTACCTAACATATACACACGATATAAATTACTCAATTACTTAAATTAATGAATCAGTTTGTATATTATATATTATTATTTAATGTATATTTACATATTGTATATTAGTTATATATTATTTGAAACACACTTGCATTCAGTATGGTTTTACATTATATATAAAACTGTTTTGGTCAACTTAATTTTATGTGGACACCAAAATTAGATGTCTCATCTTTAACCCATAAATGCATCAAAAATGCACATACATTAGATACCAAATAAGGGATTTAAATGTATTAGGAGAACACTACACCTGTAACATAATTTTATTTGAGTCAATCAGGCTAAGAATGATTTGGTGCTACAGTACCATGGTAAAGTTCAAGACATGTTCATGAAACATACCTCACACACTGCCTATTATAAGAAAGAATTGGTCATTCATGCTTTTTCAGAAAAAAATATTTAAAGTCATTGCAGTCAGCTGCTATTTACTTTTTTTTTTTTAGATCCCTCCATTTAAACCGATGTGAAATGATCTGTGCACCAATTTGTGTCAGCCATAACTAGCAGTCAGTGATCAACAGAATGAAACCATTGTTGTAGTGCAAACAACTGCATTAACTGTCTTGTGCATGCAGTTGGAGGATTGTACAGATTCTTCCAAAAATGAAATTGTTTTCCTCATTCATCACCCTTCACTTGTTTCAAACCTGGTTGAGTTTCTTTCTTCTGTTAAACACAAAAGAAGATTTTTTTTAAGAATGTTGGAAACTGTTAGTAATTGCATTTCATATTATTTTATTCCTACTGTGGCTGTCAATGGTTACCAGTTTCCAACATTCATCAAAATATCTTTTTTGTGTGTTCAAAGAAAAAAATTTATCCATAAAGGGTTGGAACCACTTGAGGGTGAGTAAATTTTTTGGGGGGTGAACTATCCCTTTAACACTTACTCTGAATTCTCGGGCTGTAAGGGTCCTCGATCCGGATAGCAGGATCAAGAACACGATAAATCACCTGAGAGAAGAGAAAGTGCACTTCAGCAAACAAGCAAACAAACCAATGCCGTTTCTCAGCTGAATAACACTCACCTCTCCTTCTGTTGACGGCTCGATGTCAGAATATCTGGACTCGCAGATGACATCATCAACCTTTCGAAGAGGATCCTGGGAAACTCCGGGAAAGATGGACTCGCATTCATTAGCAAAGTAACGGTACACCTGCCAGCTTCGGCCGAAATCTGCAGATCTCTCAATCAACATGGCTGCTGGACGGAAAGTCTGTGTGCAAAAATAACTGATACTATGAGGTCTGTTTTTCAAGGGTGATTTCTTGAAGGAAAAGCAAACCTTTCCTACCTTAAAAGTCATGATGAGATGAGTAAAGTGAAACTCAGCCTCCAGGTCCAGCTGAAGGTAAACGTCAGACTTCCCTGAGGAGAGAAGACAGTTCATGTTCCACATTAATGGTCATGTTTACACCTGGTATTAAATCAGTAAACTATGTATGTTTTTCAACCTTATGTCCTTAAATTTATATTAGCGTTTATTTTAACTAGATAAATTCTACTACTGTTGCTACAAGACCTGTCATATATCACCTGAAATCATGCTTGCAACATTGGGTGAGCAACATCAACCCACCCAGCCATACCAGTGGGAACATGAACATATATAGAAATGCCTTTGAGCAGAACAGTCCTTTCAACCACAAGAGAGAAAGTTGCCCTGACAAACCCTTTATGCTGATACAAGTTTTATTCATAGAAGAAATTAAAAAGCAACACAGTGTTCGGATGCTCTGCATTTGTCTGAGGTAATTAGTCTACTGTTGTTACTGAAATGTGTATATTCCATACTAAGTGTGAAGCTGATTGGTTAGTTGAAGTGTTAGTAGAAGTGCGCTAGCAGCATTCTGAAAAGTTGCTAGCATTTCCATGTTTTCAACTTGTACCTGCTAAACACGATAAAAAAAAAAATAATAATTATATATATATATATGTATGTGTGTATGTGTGTATGCATGCATGCATGCATATATATATATATATATATATATATAATATTATATTAATATATACACACATTTAAAAAAATATATATATTTATTATCATACATAAGACAAACAAATGTCAAAAATGTTTTTTTTTATATGCTTTTAAAACAGATCTGTTGATAAACCTGAAGACAATGCTTGTGTTGAAAATCTGAATCTGGGAACAAAGAAAATATATTTATCTAAATAATGCAGCCCAGGCTCATTGAAAATACAATGACAGCCTACATTTCTGTGAAACGTAAAATATGTTGCTCCATGTATGTTTTGTTGCAAGTTTCAAATGACAAACCCGTTAAAGGGCGCTTTCAATATTTTTGCAATAAAAATACATGTTTTGTTATAAGTTTCAAATACACGTCCTTCTTGTACATGCCCACAAGAATGCGGGGGTTGTTGTACAGATCATATGCGAATTATGCGATTAACAGACATAAACCTTTCTTAAACCCAACCAATAGCGTTACAACAGGAAATTTAAGAGAAAGGTGCACTGCAACCACATGGATTTACCTTCATTTTACATTGCTTTTATCTCTTTTGTGGAACTGTGCTTCACTGGACTTAAACCCAATAGCTCCGCATCACAAGTACAACACTGTACAAAAGTTGTCCATACGGAGCTAAACAGCTGTGGCAAATAATTCGATTACAGACACCATTGATTTGTTTTGTAGTATTTATTTGGTGTTGTTCAAAGAACATTGATAATGTGTGCCTGTAACTATCATAAGTATGAAAAAGAACAAAAATGGTTGAAAAGTGTTTAAAAGTGTTTATTTGAACTAAAAACTGAATACACATGAAATATAATTACGTCAATACTGAAATCCTGTATTGTCCTTCTTTATCAGGAAATTTAACAAGGCACTGATTCAGAATAACAATACACAACAGTAAACATTTAAACACAGTGTCCTACAGTGACTGAGCAGAGCTAGAAATTAATGGGATATTTTAACAATCTACACTGTAAAAAATACGTTGCTCATTTAAACTTCTAAGTTGAACCAATTTATCTTTACAAGTCATTTTAACTTCAGCATCAATTCAGCTGTCTTAAAACATCAACTTTAAATTTGTTAAAGTTGAAAACTGATTAATATTCTAAATTAATTTAAAGTAGCGTTAAAAACATGACTCTTTTGTTACTTCATTTTTTACAATCTACTTTTCTGTTCAGCTCTTACTCTGCAGAAAACAGACACAGGAATAATGCAGCGTCAAAGTTCACTTGAGCCTCACTGAATTAATATTATTAAGCTGTAAATCAGTCCTTATCTCACTGCTGGATTTAACCTGCATTTCATAACCAACAGCTAAACAGGAAAGAAAAGGGACGCTGAGGAAAAGAGAGGCAGGTTGAAGAGAATCAGGGAGCAGAGGCCAGCAGAGGTGAAGTCAAGCACAAAAGGAAATTGATTGAATGGCTTTGAATGTTTTTTTTTTTCTTCAATACATGCTTCGGTGTTTGAGCTGGAGGAGGAAGTCATTAGGCTAAGCACAAGCCAGAGAGCCATGAAAGAGACTACTTTAATGTACAGCACCTGAATGTTTCCTATAGAACACATTACACAGCCAGACAAAAGGCCGTTTCTATTGAATAATGTACATAATGTGGCCTGAATCTATTGATGTATTTTATATATTGGAATTATTTAAGTTTTATTTCTTATGACCTATTTGGTTTTTATTATATAATTTTAATATTTATTTTTTATTCATCAGGGCACTACTACTGTACTGTTACTATTCTGTAGTTATTTATTTAGCTATATTTTATTGTTATTAAGGTCTAAATAATTCCCAACCTTTGTGTAATCACTGTGAACATTAAAGTATAATCCAATAAAGAACATTAAATGAATTAATTTATTATAATCCAGAAACTTAATACAATATTATTATTTATTTATTTATTTATTTATTTATCTATCTATTAGGTTTATTTGACAGGGACAGTATACATTAATAATACTAATAATACCTTAAAAATACTAATAATGTGTCAAATTTAGCCACAAGACTATATTGCATCTGCAGTCCCTGGACTGATGGTAAAAAAAGTTGCCCTAAAATATAAAACAATTAATCAATACATAATAGGTAAGATAATAAAAATACTTCAAGAGTTTCATGCTTTATTATTTTACTTTACTTTCAGAACATTTATTTCTAATCCTCAGTGAACATGTTTGTGAACACTAAATAGCTATCAAATAAAATTAAAATAAGTCAAATGGTGGAAATAACAGGGTTGGGAATCCCGGCTAAATTAAGCATAAAGGCAATTAGTTGTGGTTTCTAATTCCTGATAAATTTACATTTAATACATTTAATCATTTTCTGTTGCCTTCCGATGCCTCCGCACATTACCAAAATGTACCATATCTGGTATAATTATACCAATAAAGGCAACGACAGGGGGCTATTTATGAGACACACTCAACAAGTGCCAAACAACTGCTCTACTGTTCATTATACAACATTGTTAGGAAAGAGTAACTGAAACCATAGTTACTGTGTGCAAAAATAGTGACCATTTCCTATGAACGCCCATATTTAATCTGTTCATTCAGTGACACTCAGGGACCTCACCCTTATAAACAATCTTATAAAAAAAAGGAACTTTGCTAAGATGTAAATACATGTTGTTTTGGTTAAATACCATGTAAAATCCAAGGGAGCCACTACGGGGGTAAAAGTCCCAGTCAAATACCAGTGTGCCGCAGTAAAATAAAGATAAAAATGGCCTGAAAATGATCTCCACTGACAAAACTTCAGTAATAATGTTGTGTATTTTCTATCAGTATTAAGAGTGCAAGATCTGTGAATGAATTATTTTAGATCTAATATGTCAGATTTACAAAAAGATTGTCAGATTTGGATTAATTTGTGATTCACTGATTCTTTCAGACATTTTACTCATATACTGAGCCACTCAAAGTCTTGTCAAATAATTCTTTGTATTTAATTTTATGTATACATTTTTATTTATTATTTTATTGCTATTTTTTTATGTATTATTTATTTTATTATTATCATCTATAAGCATATAGTGTATGCAATACAATGTGAATTAATTTGTGACAATATTAATTACTATTTATCGCACTGCACTGCACTGCTGCTTTTAAGAGAAAATAATTGGTTACAGGACATTTATTTTGAAAACAGAAAAACTACTCTGGCGGTTCATTCCGCTGTGGTGACCCCAGATTAATAAAGGGACTAAGCCGAAAAGAAAATGAATGAATGAATGAAAAACTACTCTCACACTACCTTCAACACCACAGCCCACAAGTGCACTTAGCAAAGAATAAATCCCGTGAGTGCATTACTGCAGATTCAGGTATGAGCCTTTTTAACCGTGTTTGTGTTTTCTCTTCCCTTCTGTGTTCTCTGCTCTATTGGAGTTGCGTTTTCCTCTTTCATCCTCTCCTCTCTGTGTGTTTGCCAGCAGCAGGCTGTGTCTGTAATTATCTCTAATACTGCAGGGTTTAGGGAGTGTGTGTCAGGGTGAGCTTGGACATCTGAGCTTTGAAACACAGCCAAGTCAACCCAACAAACTTCCACTATTCCTGAACTCCAGTCTCTTCACCCATTTTATATTGTGTCTTAAGTGTGTACACTAGAAATGAATCACTTGATGTGACCTACATTTTGTGCATGTACATTTTCTTTCATTGTTTATAAAAATGTGTGTGTAATTACTTTAAAAAAAAAATATCTATTACATTGTTGACACATTGTTACAACTTTAAATCTAACTATTTCGCTAAATCGGTCTAACCTGTCTTTAAAACCTACATCAAAATTGTAATTCTACACATAAATACATAATTTTACAATAGCTCCTAATATAGTCACACTGGAGCCCCACTTTAAAAAATATATATATTTATGTTGTTTATTGTTGCCAACAAAACTTAGAGAACACTATTTTATTTTTATTTATTTTATTTTTTTGCTATCCTAGGATTACATGTTATGTTACAATACATGCATATTGTATTAAGTTTCTGGATTATCTCTAAAAACACCAACATATAACCTAAAAAGATGCAAATAAATGTAAATGAAAAACATTTACATCTATTTGTATCTTTTTAGTGCAGCACGGTGGCTCAGTGGTTAGCACTGTCGCCTCACAGCAAAAAGGTTGCTGGTTCGAGTCCCGGCTGGGTCAGTTGGCATTTGACATTGGAGTTTGCATGTTCTCCCCATGTTGGCGTGGGTTTCCTCCGGGTGCTCCGGTTTCCCCCACAGTGCAAAGACTTGCGCTATAGGTGAATTGAATAAGCTAAATTGGCCATAGTGTATATGTGTGAATGAGTGTGTATGGGTGTTTCACAGTGCTGGGTTCCGGCTGGAAGGGCATCCGCTGCATAAAACATATGCTGGATAAGTTGGTGGTTCATTCCGCTGTGTCGACCCCAGATTAATAAAGGGACTAAGCCGAAGGAAAATGAATGAATGAATGTATCTTTTTATGTTATATGTTGTTGTTTTTATAATTTTTTGTCAATTTAATGTTGTTAAATTGATTATTATTTGTAAGATTTTTTTTTATTATGTGCTAGTACAATAGATTATTTTCATTTCTTGGAAAAGATATTTAAATAGAGCCTAATTTTACACACGCACGCACGCACGCACTCCTGTGATGTGGAAATGGAGAAAAGCGCTACAAATTAACAACTAATTTACTAATTAATTACAAAAAATAAAATACTAACTTAAAGTTTTTCTGATCCCAAACTATTTTTGAATGCAAGCATACATTCAACATTACCCCCCCACCCCCCCCCCACCCCGCAATTTCGCTTATGAAGTGGTTTGTGCTTATTTGACCAAGCAATGGCCTTGACTGTATGTGTATGTGTGTTCATCCCTCTCGCTCAGCTCAGAGTTATTAATAGACGCCCTGAACATCAACCTTCTAATAATACATGTGAAGTGTTTCCAGTCCCTGCCAAGCAGCTGGTTTTGGAGGGCACAGGGAAGGCAATTAAATTTCCTGGCAACACAGACCAAACGGATGTGTGGATTTCCATCAAAACATCACCGAAGCTGCAGATTAGCACACATGGGTTTCTGAAGGCCTTCATTAACAGTTGGCAACCGTTGGAGCCACACAGCAGTGTAATGTTGAGTGGTGGCATATAAACTGTAAATAGGGCAAAAAAGAAAGTTGGACGTTTGACCAAATGTCTGCTTCTCTCACCGTTCTCCGACTGCCACCAGGACTTCTTGCGATGTGGTTTGAAGGTGGTGATGACGTTCTCGATGCGGTGGCTCACGGGGTTGGACTGAGGATCATAAGGCCGCCGTGAATCACACTGGAAACACTTCTTCTCCTCCTATGCAAGGTTAAGGGTCGAAATCAGAAAGGATCAGTTCTATGGCATCAGCATCTTTACAAAATGAGTGTTTACATGAACACCAATATGTTGATAAATCACAAAATTCAGCTTATTAAAATGACCCATTGTATCTTAGTTTCTTGTTATGGTAGTGTGGTAATTTGCACTTAACTCTGAACATTTAATTCATTATGTTGGGTGTCGTTAAATAAATCGTAAACTGAAGAAGAGTATTGGAACATGTTGCAAGCCTGTTCTCAGCATTTTAGAGTTGAAGACAAAATTATTAGTGCATTTCTCAAGTGATGTTTATGTTTTTTTTACAGTGTTTCCTATTATATTTTTCTTCTGGAGAATTCCAGATGTTGTCCAATGACTTGCCTAATTAACCTAACTTAGATAAGCATTTAAATTGCAATTTAAGCTGAATACTAGTATCTTGCAAAACTATTGAAAACATAATATCAAAAGTAAGATATTATATAATGTCATCAAGGCAAAAACAAAAGAAATTAGTCATTAGAAATCAGTTATCAAAACTGCTATGTATTTAAAAAATGTTCTCTCTATTAAACAGCACTTGGGAAATTTATGAAAAATTTAAATTCCACAGGAGGGTTAATAATTTTGTTTTCAACTGTATTATGCAGCATTTGATCATAACTCAAATTCTTGAAGTCAAATTTGCAGTATATTTTCCACACTCACTGCAAAACATTTGTTCTGTCTGGATTCACTTAAATGCGCAGTAAGGATGTGTTCCTGTCACACGTCACACATACACATTTAAACCTTCAGAAAACAGATCAGTGTTCACATACTGAGCAAAATCAGTGTAAGCAGGTAAAATCTTGCCGTGACTATCAGTTTATGCTTAAGCTGTGGATGAACTTACATCGATAAAGGAAAATGGATTAACACATTCACACAACATTTATGTATGAACACTATCTATGAAAACGGACGAGGACTGTACCTGCAGATGGCTGACAATGCAGTAGGGTTCTCTCCTCCGCAGGCCACAGGTGGACGATGCTTTTAGGTTGGCTTCTCGACCCACCAAGAGGTCACCGGTTGCAGGATAGCAGCTTCCATGAGTGCAGCCGTGAGCAGCATCAGGCTCCTGTGCACTGACCGCTGACAGGACTTTTAAGGAGACAAAGAGAATCAGAACAGAGCATGATTGTTTTTATAATGTTGCTCAAGTAGATTGTTAGGTCTTCAGTTCACATGATTTTTTTTTTGTTCATTTGCCAGTTTGGCAAACCAGAGCTCAAGCAATTTTCCATTAATGCTTAGCAAAGGCCAAGTTTCCACTAAACGTCTCTTTAGGCTGTAAGAATGAGGAGCAACAAAATGAGGGAAATTGAGGGGAAATTATTTGGCAATATCAAATGATGCAAAAATCATGAATATTGTGGTTTCTGTATGATCAGACATGTCTTCTCAATTATTCCTTGTCTCACTATATATTTTGCTCAAAACTACAGAATCTTACTTTTCTCTATGAAATTTTTCAAAGATTTGAAATGTAAAAGTAAATATTATGCAATACAATTTTTTTCTTGCATTTGCAAGTTTTTACATCACAGTTCTGAATTTTATCTCAGATTTGCCAGTTTACATCTTGTAATTCCAATGTTTTTTTCTTTTCATATTTTTGACATACTGTAAAGCCAGAATTGCCAGATCTAATTGAATTTTCTTTTAAGCAATGCATAATTTATTGATTTCATTAATCTTCCTTTCTAAAAAAAAAAAACTACAAGCTTTGCAACAAATTACCTCTTAGTTTACAAACGGGGTCAAAAGTAAACAATGTTTAGCTTTAATAGAAAGGAAGAGAAAGAAACAGAGACAGTGGTTGATATATTTAAAGTTTCAGAATAACCTTTAACAACATCCAACAGCTGTTAACGTTCCTGCCAGTGTCTTAAAAAAAAATCTGTGTGATGATATTGAGGTTTAGAGTCAAGAAAGCTGGGACTGTTTGAGACAGGTGTTGTGATACAAACATACTGATCTGTGATCTGTGCATATTTTGTAGTGTTTAATGTCAGAAATCAAACGTGTGACGCAAATAAGCCTGGAAAAGAACTCTTGTTAACAGCACTTATCCATCAGAGATCTGTGTCTTCAACACAAGACAGCTGCATCTGTCTGGTACCATACCATTTCTCACCCTTCTGCCACCACACACACACACATTTTTTATACTGTAAAAACTGCTTATTATATGGCCCTACCCCTGGGGCAAATTTTGAATGTGAAAATTATCCGTTAAGTATGATTTTTAAGAGTTTGAATTACGAGGACACAAGGCATGTCCTCATAAACCACCTTAATAGAGTACAACTAGGTCATGCCCATGTCATTATACAAATTTCTGTCCAAATTTCTGTAACCAACAGCACACACACACACACACACACACACACGCCAAATGCAATTACTGAGCAATGACAAATCTAGTGTGAAATTTAATCTTTCTGATTTCTTATCCACAGGTTGTTTTAAATAGGCATTACATGACAGGACTTGACCGACTGACTGACTGAATGTGTGTGTATTTGTGTGTGTTCCATAAAAGTTTTAGAGAAACATAAGGGCAGAATTTTTGTATGAAATGTCTTTTTAAATATTCTTGGCTAAAAAGACCCAGCAGAAGGCAAGAGTGAAATACAGTTATGGTTGGAGGACAAAAAGTTCACTTTAAGGATTACCAAATGGACATAGTTTCTCATTTAGTCAGTACACCCACAATGAACCATGATATTGCATGGAGATACAAGAACATAGAGTTCACACTGCTTTAGTCAAAAGCCTCACACACATTTGTGTATGTTTCAGACTATGTTGGACGGTTTACTTGAGAAAGCTGCCCTTCAGTCAGTATGTGTGCCACTCTCTGCTCCTGCCTTACATGGACAAGCTGTGAGGAATGTGGGAGGACAGCTGGCACTGCAGACATACCTCTGAGCTAACAAAGACCTGCTGTTGCCTACTGTACTCTCTGAGGAGAGCTCAACCTAAACACCCCACAGTCCAGGGGGAGGACGCAGAAATGCATTAAATGTTTAGCATCCTTCAAAAACTGTATGTTGAGCACAATGACATATCAGCAGGCAGACAGACAGACAGACAAGACAGATAGACAGACTGATAGATAGACAAATAAATAGACAGACATTATTCATTCATTTTCCTTCGGCTTAGTCCCTTTATTCATCAGGGGTCGCCACAGTGGAATGAACCGCCAACTTATCCAGCATATGTTTTACACAGCGGATGCCCTTCCAGCCACAACCCAGCACTGTGAAACACCCATACATTCATCTATAGCACATGTCTTTGGACGGGGAGAACATGCACACTCCACACAGAAATGCCAACTGACCCAACCGGGACTCGAACCAGCGACCTTCTTGCTGTGAGGTGACAGTGCTAACCACTGAGCCACCATGTCGCCCTAGACAGACATATAGAAAAATAGACAGAGAAAGACAGACATATAGAAAAATAGACAGAGAAAGACAGACATATAGATAAACAGACAGACAGAAAGACAGACAGACAGACAGACAGACAGACAGATAAGACAGATAAGACAGACTGATAGATAGACAAATAAATAGACAGACATTCATTCATTCATTTTCCTTCGGCTTAGTCCCTTTATTCATCAGGGGTCGCCACAGTGGAATGAACCACCAAATTATCCAGCATATGTTTTACACAACGGATGCCCTTCCAGCCACAACCCAGCACTGTGAAACACCCATACATTCATCTATAGCGCATGTCTTTGGACTTTGGACGGGGAGAACATGCACACTCCACACAGAAATGCCAACTGACCCAACCGGGACTCGAACCAGCGACCTTCTTGCTGTGAGGTGACAGTGCTAACCACTGAGCCACCGTGTCACCCTAGACAGACATAGAAAAATAGACAGAGAAAGACAGACATATAGAAAAACAGACAGAGAAAGACAGACATATAGAAAAATAGACAGACAGACAGACAGACAGATAGATAGACAGACAGATAGATAAAATGGCAGTGTCAAACTCTATGAAGAGTTAAACATTTGGAAATAAGTCTGTGCAATAACAATAAACCATCACTGTCAAACTATCGTAAACATTTTATAATAGCGCAAGTGGCAGTTAATTATAGTTTTTCCAGCAGTGAATGAGTGTGGCAGCTATAGGGGCTGTGCAGTGGTCCTGACAAGCTTCACTGACTCAGAATAAATGAACTCAGTGTCAATGCAGTACAGTGCAGCATGTAGTAGGGCAGAGAGTGTTATATATATCTCTGAAAACACAGTGATTGTGTACCGGCCATATCCCATCATGCTCTATGGTGTCCTGTTTGTCCTGTCTGAGCTACTCTGCTCTCACGATAGACAAAGAGAGGGTTTCTCTTTCTGCCTTTCTCTCAGAAACACATTCAATCTTTCTCTTGTACTTTTTTATGAATATATATTTTTTCATGATCCAGTAAAGTACTCTCCCTCTTTTATCTACAGTCTTCAGTTTCTGCAGCTCTGGGTTTGGCTCAGTGTGTGCCAGGTAGGGATTATCACAGCTGGGACTGTCTGCTTTGTTCAGGAGCTCCGCTTTTTCGTCCTCTTGCATCTCTGCCCCTCTCAGCTTTCAGAGGGGGATTGTTTTCAATCGGGGAAGGCAGAGAATCGCCTCCTTGTGCTTCTCTGTAACCCCCAGAGAGTCATTTTAATCTCAGGGACTGTTCATTTGACGGGAGGGGAAAAAGTGACACTAACATGCCACATTCTTTAGCGTCTGAGTGACAGAAAACAGCTGGTCAGTTCCTAAATAGTCCATTAAGCAGCACAGAGACCCCTCTGAAACTGTTTTTGAGCAAAGCTTTTACACAAATACTGATTAAAGAGCAATTAATACTACAAACACAACAACCATGAATATGTCAAATGTCAACATCATCTTTAGTTTTAAAACCTTTAAGTTGCCTCTGCTTTCCTTTGAGGTACTTTACTGTCCCCTCTTTTATGTCTTCTGGATTTAGAGGCTATTGCTGAACTTGTTCGTCCATCTGCTGTTGGAATGCAGAAAATATTCTCCTGAGGTAAGAATCCTCAAAGAGAGGGAGTAAATCTGACCAGGGATGGACAAATAGAAACTAGAAATCCTGAATATGCACTGTACGAACCGGCCATCTGACCTGCTGTATAGCAAATAGTCTAAATAGTGTCACTGCATGTTGGGGAAAAATGTATATATTACAATCTCAAGTCACTTAAGTGGTACTTTAAGGAAAGTAATGTGAAAGTATGTGTTATGTTATTTTTGCCTTTTGGTTTTACTGTAGGCTTAAAATTGTAATATATTACTTATTTACCCAAAACGAGATGCATAAAATTTATAACAAGATTCAATACAAATTATGACAAGACTTCAAACTTCAAAAGAACTTGCAGTAATTGTGAATGCTGCCATTGAAACCTTGCTGTGCACCAAACAAACTCTAATTGAATTCAACTAAAGTATAAACATCACATGGACAAAAGACATATACATGTACCAAAAACAGGATGTGATATCATAAGATGCGACAATACATATTACATTATTTGCACGAATCGATCAAAAC
>CAIGQV010019951.1:9882713-9901332 GCA_903798115.1 Danio jaintianensis
CACACACACACACACACACACACACACACACACACACACACACACACCTGAAGTTCACATGAGATGAAGGTCAAGGGACTGCGAAAGTGTGAGAAATGTAAGGGGAATGTGGTTAAATCTGTGAACGAATCATTCTTTGGAATCAAATCTAGATCACTACATTTTTCTGAATTATTTTTCTCAAACAGAAAATTATTTTGTGTCCTTTGTAAAGCACCAGTGCAAGAAAAAGAGCTATCAGAAAAACAACGACAACAACAAAATCCATCATAGTTAGGTGGATACACTTTTTTTTCATGCTCACTCAACTTCTTACATCAAAATATTATTGACTCTAGATTTAAAAGATTCTAATATTGGCTGGATTTGTGATTGCTATAGCGTTAATTAGCCCATGTTAATGTTAATTCTGAATATAGACTGTATTTGGAAATAACTCTTTATTTAATGTTTTTTTTAAATGGGTAATTAAAAGTATGTTTTTATACACTTATGTATAACTAAACCCAAGCAAGACTATTATTACTATTATAATATATTCTAACTTTGCTTTTTGCTCACTTTTTTTTCCTTCGCAACACTGAACATTGTTACACAGTGTTATGTTATAAACTTGTTCGCTGTGATTAGTTTTGGAGCTTGTAGCGAACAGGATGATAAAGAATTTTTTATGAATATTATTATTTTATATTGTTCACATGTCCTTGGTTTGGAACTGAGAAAATAATAAATGTTTTTTAAAAAAATGCTGTCGTATTGATTCATACTTGGAAAACATTTCAAAAAGTACAGATAACAGTATCAGAACAAAAATAAATAAATAAATAATACAGTACTTGTGCTCCATAATGGTATTGGTGCATCCCTATTTTTAGGTTTATCCACAAAAGGGATTTATGGATACAATTTGACATATATCTTAAATTCCTATATATCTTACATTTGAACAATGTCTCATTGTTCTCATTCTGTTATATGAACAATGTGATAACTGTACTATAAAATAAATAATGAATCCTAACAATGATAAATATGTTTGTTTGCAGTTAATGTTAGCTGCTTCTAACTAATGGGACCTTTCTATAATGTGTTACTAACATAACTTCTCATTTTTCCTTCTTCAATCACTCTGCCATGTGCATTTGACACACAATCTGACACCTCTCTCTCTCTCTCTCTCTCTTTAGAAAGCTCTTCCCCAAGGCGACTCGACTGACTCATTAACAGACACATTTCTTCTCCTTTCATCCGAGCACCTCTCCACTCCCCGTATTTCTCCTTTCTTCTCTTTACACTCCTCAAAGCTCTATAAAAGCACGGTATTGCCCCATTGTTTTGGAGTGAATTGTATGGCGTTTGGTAACGGCAACACTCAAGTGTTTCTATGGATCACAGTCACCGTCCTGAATGCACCGGCCTCTACCTGTGTCCCACCACACAGCTGAACACTGGGGGGGACGCGTGATCTCAGCATACATCAGAAGGCAAACAAGCAGAAGAAAGAGACTGAAAGAAGGAGAGTCAAAGGGGGGTTTTGGTAGATTCCTCTCCTCCGTGTTTCCCCAAACTTTTGCTTTCAGATTTAAAAAAAAATGAACAAAGGTTTCTTACAGCTTTTCATGTTCTTTTCATCAAGGCTTTCCTTCTATTTCAAGTTTTTTTTTTCCTGGAGCAACAGCTTCGGGAAGAAAGAGAAAGACTTTGATGAAGTTTTTGGGCTCTGTTTAACAAACTGAAAAATTCCATCAATTGTAAAGTGCTCAAATATTGATATATTCCTCATTTGGATTAATCAAGACACAATCGTATGACCAGTTCACAGATATGTTGCAGGAGGTTGTCTAGTGTTAGCATTAAGTGCTATTAAAGAAAAATGTTAGAAATATGATATAAATAATAAATAATAAAATGCAAACATTTAAATTGAAAAGTTCCTTAGAAACCACTTTTTCAAATTAAAATCATTGGACAAATTAAACATTAAAAACATTTTACATCCTGGACGTTTTAGATTAAAAATAAATTAATACATTATATAGACATTTAAATTTATTTTTAAAAAATTCACAAAATATCATTTTTAACAAGATAAAGTCATTTTAAGCATTTTACCCATTTATATAAACAACAATGCCATTTTGGGGGCCTGAAAATGTAAACTTTAAAAAAACTAAAAATTAAATAGTGCAAATTTTTAAAAACAGTACTCTGATCAACTCCATGCAAACCACAATTTTTTTTATTTTTTATACTGTGACCTCATGCTTATACATACAGTATGTGCTCAGTCTATAGTCATGTGTGAGTACTTGACATCCAAAATAACAACAGCAGATTACAGGATCGTATATACACAGACATGCAGTGCTTACCTTACTGCAGGCTCGGCATGCACGATACAGATATTTTAATTTCTAAAATAGTTTTACTGCTACAATCACCAGCTGAAGTGCCCACAAGCTCCGTTAAATGGCATTCCACATCTGCCAGTCCCCCAGACTCCATTTCCCACAACAACTTGCATGGATTACTGTTCCACCTGTTCTCCATTACACTGACCATATAAGACACACACACTCACTTTGCGTCTTGTTTTTGCGTCTTTGCTTGTCTTTTGCTTGTTTTTGCTGTAGCGGACAATTCTGAACTCTTTTTCCTTGTTCCCCCTGCTTATCTCAGATTTGCTGCCTGCCATGACCTCTTGCCTGCTTATTGAATTACCATTTTTGTCTCTCATTGGATATTCTGCTTTGCTGGTATTTGACCCTGCCCATTACACTACATTTAAATTAAAAGAGCTGTGTTTGGATCCGCGGTCATACCCCATACATTACATTTTCTGAGGCGAAACCATGACCAGCCTGGGTGAATGTTCTTCAGTCTTCCATCAATTATTACATGCATGACCCCTTGAATTGAAAGTGACTGCGCATTTTGGCAGTAAAGCCGGCTCTGTAATTAGCAATAAATCTCCAGCAGCTGCTTCCAGATGGAGCAGTTTACAACACAGAGCCATAGTTTACTGACAAGCTATACGCACAATACTTCTAGACAATTTAATCTGCACAATATGGAAATCAAAGATACTCAGTCTGTGATCAACAGCGCTGTGTTGCTGATACATTTGAAAGGATGTGAAAATACTACATTTATTAACATGTTTTTACTTTAAGCTCACCTCATAGCTTAAGTCAAGTGTCTGAAATAAATCATTATGTGAGATGATTGCTTAGCTGTATGTTTATTAAATTAATAAAAGCAGTTAAATCCCCTGCTCTGTTTGATTTACTCTCTTTTTTTCCAGCGTACTTGCAGTTTCTTCATGAGAGCTCCCCTCTGGCCTTCAGAGGAGATTTACTACACTGTAAAAAATGGAATGACAAAAAGTCAAGACAACGAATATTTATATATGTTGCTTTAACTGATTTTAATAAGTTAATGAGGTTTCAACTTAATTTTGTAAGTTATACAAAGTTTAACTTAAAAATGTACTAAAGTTGAACTAATATCAGTTCAATTGATGTGAGATGACTAGAGTTGAGTTGGCTTGAGTTAAGGCGACTAGAAGTTAATCGAATTCAACTCAAAGCAGCAAGAATTTTTTTACAGTGTAGTGATCACAGAGATGTGCATCCCTGACAAGATGTGCATGCCAATCTCAGTTTTTGCTGAATCATGATTTCGATTTTCTTTCGATTAGTCCATAATTTGAACCTACTCTAATTGAAGTCTGTATTTATTAACAAGTAACCACAACTGTCTGTAAACAACAGTTTCTCACTCACATGACCCATGAACAGTTCAAAGGCCTTTAAAATTAAACTCAGACAGTTAGTAAGCAGGAAATGTGACAGGAACTAAATAAGAGCATCTCCTTATGGGCTGTCTGACTCCTTCAAGACTGTTACAGTGCTTTCACTACAGCCTCACCAAAAATAACACTCCCACCGCTGTGCCTTCAACACCTCCACATTCTCTCCAGCTTTATCAATCCTCTCAGACACAGAGACTCCGGGTAAGTCCTGCTGACATAACCTACAGCTGGACAGTAACACTAAATGATAAAGTAACACATGGAGCAAATGCAGCAAGGAGACGGTGTTTAATATATGGAAACCTCTCAAACAAGACTGTGACACTTTGGTGAAACACACCTCCTCTAACTGCAAAATCACCTTCATAGCTATGTTTTTTCAAGTTGTAAATTTATTTTATGCACAAAATTTAAATTCCGTAACAACAATTTAGCTACTTTGTCCTTCATTATTATAATTTTTTTTAGTAAAGAGTATACGAAATAACGAAAATAACGAAATAAACTCATCATCATGTTATCTTGCATAAGGAGGTGGTGCATGATATTGGGGAAACAATTGTGTAAATCAGTTCTACTGTAGGAGGTGATTATACAAAATTATTATGACAATGGACTTTTGCTCGGGTATTTGCAGAATTATTAGAATAATATTAAAGATAATTTGTAATTATGTTCATATCTATCTGCATACCTCTGATTATTAATAGCAACCTGTACATATATTCATCTATTGTAAATCTGTGCTCATAGTTAATACAACCTGTATATAATGTCCATAGTACATCCATCTGTAAATATCACCAAAGTTTTTCTATAATTGCACTGCATAACTTATACCTATACCCTGCACTTGCTGCTATTGCACTCCTGGTTAGACCTAAACTGCATTTCATTGCCTTGTACTTGTACATGTGTAATGACAATAAAGTAGGGATGCTCCGATCGATCGGCATCGGCCAATAATCACATTTCACGACTCAATTGGTACTCGCTGATCTGGTTGATCTCATGAACCAATCTCATGAACCAATCGCAAGTGTTTGTTTTATGAATTTACAACCCGGGTCAGTAATTTTTCTTACCATTTTATCTATTATTTTTTTGTAAAGCTGCTTCTGACCATTACATGTATGCAACATCCTTAATCTATTCTCTTAGGTAAGGCAAGACCTCATACATAGAGGGAAAATGTGCTTATGCAATGGCAAAGTTATATAAAGCTTGAAGCATCAGAATCGGTACTTGGTATCGGCTGATCACAATGATGAGGAATTGGTACTCAGAATCGGCTGCAAAAATCCTGATCGGAGCATCCCTGCAATAAAGTTAAATCTAATCTAATCTAATCTAACCATAATGATGTACTTGACAATGAAAAGGTTTTTCATTGCATTTTTTGGACAACAGTGTTAACAAAACTAATGTGACTCACACAGATTAGTGGTAATAACTAAAAATGCACCTGAATCACTATGAACCTGAATATTTTGTTAGCTCATTTAAATTTTAACAGACTGCAAACAAACTTTTGTTATGGGCTTCAAAGAGCATTTTTTAATATAATAAAATAATTCCATTGTCATCTCTGCGTAAATTACAAAAGCACAATTCAGTCTAAAGGCATCTGTGAGTACATAACTAAAAAACAATAGCCGACTACAGGACCATCACTGTGTTCCATTCAGAAGGGCTCATGCCTATGCCCTAATCCCTTCTAAATATTTACCGTATGGAGTGACAATTTACAAGGGATTAGGGCATAGGGATGAGCCATTCCAAATGGAACGCAGTGTGTGATACCAAACAACTTCCCTGCACAAAAAATCATGGGGGCCCAGAAGTGTCCATACCATTCAAAATTCTTCATCCCTATGGGCCCTTTGAGGTGGCCAGATTTAAGCACTTCTGTTTGAAATGGCACTTCAAAATGGCAACCATGTTTATTTTCACTCTTTGCAGGGTGATTTATTCTATTTGGAACGCACTGCATATGTGCAGACACCTAGTTTTTCTTTATAAAATGATATCGCTAACTAGCTAAATAGTGTTTTTAGCTGCTTTGTTTTTAGCTCACCAATTTCATTTAAATGAACCCTAATTCTCTAATGACAATCAGTTGACATGAAGTTGCAATGATACAGTATATACTCAGCAGTATGTCTAAAAGCATAATGTAAAGTTTGTTTGCATATTTTATTAAATGCAATCTCTTATTTGCACAGTCCACTAAAAGTCACTCAAATATATCTAATGGCAAACTCCCAGTTTGCAAAACCCTGGACCGGAGGATAAAAAGGTTGAGAAAATGGAATGTAAAGGTCAGTATACTCGACTGAGCAGATTTTGTTTCTCATATCCAAAAGGTGTGTCTAATTCATCAAAGAGAGAGTAATCAAGGATGCGTATATTTGGTTAATGCTATTATAAAGATGAGAGAACCTGGGTTAACTCAATGAGTGAAGAACTGTCATTCACTAATCCAATAACCATCATGGCCTCTCTGTAACCTACTGACCTCCTGTTTGCCTTTTTGCATGTCTCTAAATTTGTTTTAACTTTAATAAGACAGACCAAGGAAATAAGCCAATAGACTAACTGGCCGCCTGAGGGGGGTAATAATAACATGGTCTGGAGACCTTTGAGAAAGTTCTCCCATCTAGCTTCCAAAACAACATCGATAGACTAGACGCGAGTTTTGGCGAAAATTATTCATGGGTCTTGTATGGGGTCAGGCACAAAGACATTTGATAAATGATTAAACTTGGCTCTACACATCTAAATGCAAAGAAGGTATGAGTTCCTGTCTACATATTGTACAGTACATAATACATCTGGATAAAACAAAAAGTATAACTGAATGCGCATATGCAGTCACAATCATGATGCCAGTCACATCAGCAAATATGAACAAATCAAAATAAATCATAATAATAAAAGAAGGTCACACTTTATTTTTATGGTCCATCTTTTGAATTTAAGTTACATTGCATCTACATGCCAACTAATTCTCATTAGATTATAAGTAGACTGTTAGGTTGGGGTTAGTGTAAGTTGACATGTACTTGCAAAGTTTCTTATAGTCAATTAAATGTCTGTTGAAGGAGCAGTATCAGCAGATATTAAGCAGTCTACTAATACTCAAATGGACCATCAAAATAAAGTGTTACCTAAAAGAATATATGGAAAAGGCACAAATTTGTCTACTTTAATGTTTCGTGTAACATTTTTGAAAATAATTCCAAAATGAGTCAAATAATTATCCATTGTAATTCAGTGTAAGATATATTTATGTAAAAATAAAACAGCATACTTGATTTGACCTGTTTTAGCCCACTTATATGTAAAGAAGCCCACATGTAAAGAAAACATATCATAAATAATCAAACCTAGTGGCGTTTGAAATGACAATTAATTATTATTTTGCGTCATCAATGTGATCCTTATTAGTATTGCTATTAACAATTATTCTTGTTCTATATATAATGACAAGATTGCTTTGTCATATAAAATATTGTGACACTGAATAACATTTTAATGGGAGCCCAGCCTTCTATATATGATAGTAAAATGTATGAAAGTAGCCTAATTAAAAAAAATAAACAAACAAATGAAAAGAAAGCAGTGGAAAACAATGTATTTGCATACATTATAAACTAACATGTTGGCGATTGTGCCTGAGGTAAATAAACTATACAACATTGAATACATTAACTAAAAATAATAACACTATACTAAACATTGTCAGCTGTGCTCTAATAACAGCACAATGCCAAAACACACACAATGCATATCATAAATTAAAACATTATTCACTTATCCATGCTGCACTTACCACAGATGGACAGCAACAGAAGCGCGCGCATGGCTCTATGGTGATGAATCTTCAACTGCCGCGCGCCTCTAAAATATGAAAATCACCAATTAGCTGTCAGTCACACAACTCCGGCTTTTCATATGAAACTACGGGACAACGTGCGCTTCGCAAAAAAACTCCAGTGAAATCAGAAAAAAAGCACAAACATTATTGCATCTGTAATAATACTGGAAGCGCGTACTCACATGTTTACAGTGATAATGTCGATGGTCAGCCTGTTCTTTTAGCCATAGAGACAGTTTGAGCGCTATCTCAGTCAGACGGACTTTCTGGAGTCCTGTTGCAGCTGTGTGGAAAAGTCTGATGGAAATCACGTGCTGGATTAAACAGTTAATAAAACAACGCTACAGCCCCGTACAGCCCTCAAGAAATATAACAGAGTCCTTCAGAATTCATCCACTTCTCGTTTTCCGGAGCGCCAGTACATGAACGCGCATAGTCGAACGGGAATGCGCCCGCTTCTGAAAACTGGTTTAAAAGGACTCAAGTAATAATAAACAGTAGTGTAGTACTTATTTGGAGACAATATTGTATTAAATTTAAACAGATTTCAGGCAAAACACTGCAAGTAAATAAGGTAAAAAGATTAACTAATAGTTCACCATACATCCCATCGATTAATTAGATTACAAGAATCATAAACACTATTATTGTTTGAGTTTCCAGGCCATGGACCCAAAATTTCAACGTTTTGGTCCCCGAGCCACTTAGATATCACTTTTGCCTTATGGCACGGTGCTCCATCATGCTGGAAAATGCATTGTTCTTCACCAAACTGTTGTTGGATTGTTGGAAGTTGCTGTTGGAGGGTGTTTTGGTACCATTCTTTATTCATGGCTGTGTTTTTGGGCAAAATTGTGAGTGAGCCCACTCCCTTGGATGAGAAGCAACCCCACACATGAATGGTCTCAGGATGCTTTACTGTTGGCATGACACAGGACTGATGGTAGCACTCACCTTTTCTTCTCCGGACAAGCCTTTTTCCAGATGCCCCGAACAATCAGAAAGGGGCTTCATCGGAGAATATGACTTTGCCCCAGTCCTCAGCAGTCCATTCGCCATACTTTTTGCAGAAGATCAATCTGTCCCTGATGGGTTTTTTTTGGAGAGAAGTGGCTTCTTTGCTGCAGTTCTTGACACCAGGCCTCTTCCAAAAGTCTTCGCCTCACTGTGTGTGCAGATGCGCTCACACCTGCCTGCTGCCATTCCTGAGCAAGCTCTGCACTGGTGGCACTCCGATCCCGCAGCTGAATCCTCTTTAGAAGACGATCCTGGCGCTTGCTGGACTTTCTTGGACGCCCTGAAGCCTTCTTAACAAGAATTGAACCTCTTTCCTTGAAGTTCTTGATGATCCTATAAAGTGTTGATTTAGGTGCAATCTGAGTAGCCACAATATCCTTGCCTGTAAAGCCATGATGGCTGCACGCGTTTCTTTGCAGGTCACCATGGTTAACAATGGAAGAACAATGATTTCAAGCATCACCCTCCTTTTAACATGTCAAGTCTGCCATTCTAACCCAATCAGCCTGACATAATGATCTCCAGCCTTGTGCTCATCAACATTCTCACCTGAGTTAACAAGACGATTACTGAAATGATCTCAGCAGGTCCTTTAATGACAGCAATGAATTAAGTTAATTTTCACAAGTTAATGCAATTCATCTTATCACTCTTCATAACATTCTGGAGTATATGCAAATTGCTATTATTAAAACTTAAGCAGCAACTTTTCCAATTTCCAATATTTATGTAATTCTCAAAACTTTTGGCCACGACTGTATATACATATGAATCTATATGAAGTGGAGATATAAGTGGAGATTTATGGCTTAGTGAAGAATTAAAAACTTATTTTGGGAAAACAGCTTTTAAAAGATATGTATTGTAGGCTAATTGAAATGTACAGACACAAATTAATAAAGTGGGAGAAAAGAAACACTTAAATATGTATTTTAAATGTTTTCTTTACCTTACACTTAAAAAAAAAACATTGTGAAAATCCAAAAAGTCCAAAATCTACATGAACAAAAAATACTGTTTTGCCTGCAGGATCTTTAAGGAAACCTGTATATTTGAGCAACAAGTATGATTTATGCAAAGGACCATCGAAAGACCTACATGTTAAACATTACGTGAATACAGGGCACAAACTGATTTTATTGGTAACTTATTTCAACAAGGTATTTCTTTTAGATCAGCAACATTTAATTAAAAAACATTAATCTTTACCCACTAGTTCTGAAATAAAATCATCCTTTCTTTTAATTTTTTACACTGCAGTCCTCAAATCCCTGGTTTAAAACAAAACAACATTCCACATGCTTACAATGATAAAATACATAGTGAAAAAAATATGTATAAGTGGATATGAATCAAAGCTCGGGGTCAGCTAAAGCCACTGATCCAAACATTGACAGGATTACTCCATAAATGAACATATCCTGCCTAACACTAACCCAGAGTGCACGATGCAGAGACAGAGGAGCCAATGAGTTTAAAGCTTCAACTTATAGTGCTGAAACAAACCTGACATTCAGAAATATACATTACAAGTATACATTTAAGGACTGAGTTGACTTATAAACGCACCGAAATGTTGCAATGGGTCCTTTTTAACATTCTTTATCGCCCCCTGTTGTTCAGAGTTAGTACTTAATAAAACTAGGGCTGTTTCTCTTTGAAAATAAAACAAAACAATGCATTTTGTAGTCCATATCAAAGGTTTAATGTGTTCATATATATCTTATACACAATATAAAAAAGAAGATATGGTGTTAGCCATGTCAATATGTGTATAGTGGGTCAAGTTTAGGGTTGCTAACATCAGATATTTTTTTATAATTTTGTCTCTTATGGCCACCAAGGCTGCATATATGTGATCAAAAATAGAGCAAAATCAAGAATAATGTAAAATATTACTATGATTCAATTTTTTTAATTATTTGACAATAAAATGTAATATATTCATGTCAAGGCAAGGCTGAATTTTCAGTAGCAATTACTTCAGAAATCATCCAAATATGCTTATTTGCTGCTCAAGTAACGTGTTTACAGCATTTACCATCAATTTTGAAAAGAGTTATGTTGCTTTATTTTTTTTTTTGGAAGCCATTATACTTTTTTTAGGATTCTTGCTGAACAGAAAGTTCAAAGGAGCAACATTTATTTGAAATAGAAATGTACTGTAACATTTTAAATCCCTTAAGTCATGTTTGATCAATTTAATGCATCCTTGGTGGAAAAAAATACTTTGTTTGGGCACATGACATTGTTCAAATTCCCTTTATACAGTGGTTCTCAAAGTGTGGTCTGACATGCTAATAAGCAAACAAAACAAACAAACAAAATAAAAACATAAAATGAGCTGGCAACTTTCTTGGCTAGTAAACAGTCAGTTAATGTCAGTGAAACAAAATGGCTTCAATGGTGGCTTAAGACCAGAAAAGTAAAAAAAAAAAAAAAAACACTGAATGAGGTATAAGTTGGCCCATGATTTGTTTTACAACTCACCAACACTTGAAAACATTTGAGAACCACTGATTTAGTAGAACGGCAATAAGACCTAATAAGTAATTAGATGTATAAGTAATAAAGATGATGATTCATATTTAAACAGCCATTTAGGCCGCAAAAAAAACAAAAACAATGTTAATCACACAAGGGGTGATTGAGAGGATAAACTTTCAGATTTCTGGCTTTCAGCATTCATTTACAGTTTCTACTGACAGTTGTTGTAGGCCATGACTTTTGATCGGATATATTCTCTGACGTCTGTAACATTTTTCTCCAGATCTGTCAGTTCATCCCGTTGCTGCTGCATTTTCTGCTCGTTCTTGTTGAACTTTCTCTCCAATTCTTCAATTTTGGGAAACAAAAAAACAGGAAAATTAAAAACAAGCAAAATACAGACTAATAAATTCAAATTGTTCAACATTTAAAGGGATAGTTCCCACAAAAAGGAAAATGTACTCATTATCTTTTACTCTCCCTCAAGTAGTTATAAACCTTTATGAGTTTCTTTATTCTGCTGAGCACTAAAGAAGATATTTTGAACTAAGTTGAAAACCTGTAACCATTGACTTCCACAGTTGGAAAAACAAATACTATGGGAAGTCAATGGTTACAGGTTTCCAGCTTTCCTCAAAACATCTTCTTTTGTGTTCAACAGAAGAAAGAAATTCAAACAGGTTTGGAACAAGTGAAGGGTGAGTAAATGATGATAGAATTTTCATTTTTGTGTGAACTATCCCGTTTAATAGCAAAATGAGAACATAAAAAATAAACAGATGCTTAATGTTTCAAATGAGCTATTCCATTAAATGTTTTACTTCAGTAACTGTTAAATGCCATTGTGCACATACTTTTGAGAGTTTCCATGCCCATGGTGGCCTTCTTCAGCAGATCTTCTGCTTCATTCTTCATCTCTATGGCTTTCTGGCTAACATTGCCTTCTCCTGTCCCTCCAGCCGAGCCCACCTTCTCTTTCAGCTGTTTGTACAGGGTCTCAGCATTTGTCAGCTCCTGTTGGTCATAAACATACACATTTACATTCAATTTGAAAATCTGTATGAACTGGAAGTTGCTGCAGAAGTTTATTCCAGATTGATGAGGCATTTCCAACTAAAACTGAATATTGAGTAGGGGGCAAGGTTTTGTTTTTGTGCTCCTCCTCTCATCTTTCGTTAACAGAGAGGCGTGGCTAAGCATATTTTGCCAAAGCTGTCAAACTGACATCATCAGATAAGGACTGCCATTCCAGAGTGGAAAAAAATGGATAGCTTTTGATTGAAGATTACCAAAACAAACATTTATTTCAGTTGCACTGATTAATTCACTTGCACTGATTAATTAAGCCTAACAATGTCCACTAACAAAATAAAAATCATACATTTTGATTTCATGCAGACTTTAAGCACTGAATCAGTACAGTAAATCTTGAAATGCAAAGCCGCACCTCTTGAAGTCCCGCTGCCACTCGAGTTGCATTGTCCGACTGGGCTTTGGCTTCTTTGGCCATCTCCCTGTTCTGCTCCGTTTTATTCTTTAATAAATCCACTCCATGCGACAAATTGGCCAAACGCATCATCACATCCATAAGGTTGTTGTCTAGATTTAAGAGTTTGTCGTCAAGCTGGTCATGAAAGAGATAGGAAAGTGATTAGATCAAATTATACACTATTGTTTATCATTTAAACTAGCAATAATTTTAATTTATTTATCTCATGTAATACTTTTATTTAACAGGAATTCATTAAATTGATCAAAACAACAAAAGTCATTTATCATGTTATTTTATTACAAATGCGGATTTTTCTATTTATCAGAGAATTATAAAATACCTCATGTCTTCCACTAATATATTAAGCAGCACACTTGTTTTCAACAAAGAAAATATTAGGAAATGTTTCTTGACCAGCAAATCAGCATGAGAATGATATTGGAACGATTTCATATTAGAGTGACTTCTGAAAGGTCACGTGACACTGAAGACTGGAGTAATAATGCTGCTGAAAATAAAGCTTTGATTCACAAAAAGAAAAATGGTTTTAAAATACATTTCTTTACAGAAAACATTCCAAAAAAAATCGTAAATGGTAATTATATTTTAGAATATTACTGTGTTTTTACTTCATTTAATAAATAAAGCTCTGGTGAATAAAAGAGGCTTAAAACGATGAACAAAAACGTTCTATTATAAACTATTAAAAGAGAAGTGCAGAGGCATTTTTCTACAGTAAAGAAATACAGTATAAAAAAACCACAAATGAGGTTTACCATGGCAGTGATGTTCTGGATATTCTTAAGGTTTTCCAGAGCTGTGCTCATTTCCTCCTCAGCTTTCTTTATGGCATTCTGTGAGGTTTCAAGTGCTTCTTTTGTTTTATTGATATTATCGCTCACTCCATCAGCTTGTGCCCTGCGCAAACACAAAAAAACACTCATAAGACCCTGCTTCCTTCTGCAATTAACATGCATTTTTATTGATCAAGTGGTCAGATGCACTACTGTTTCTACCTGGCTTTAACATACAGTATGTTTACATGCACCTTTTACACCTATCCCTCTGAATATTACTTTGACCACAATGATCACATTTTCGGTCATTAGGCAAAGTGCAAATATGATGTATTTTCATTCACAGCAGAATGAACTGCCAACTATTCCAGCATATGTTTTACACAGCGGATGCCCTTCCAGCCACAACCCAGTACTGGGAAACATCCATACACTCTCTCATTCACACACACACATACACTACGGCCAATTTAGTTTACCCAATTCACCAATAGCGCATGTGTTTGGACTGTGGGGAAAACTGGAGCACCCGGAGGAAACCCACGTGAACACAGGGAGAACATGCAAACTCCACACAGAAAAGCCGACTGGCCCAGCCGGGACTCGAACCAGGGACCTTCTTGCTGTGAGGTGACAGTGCTAACCACTGATGTTTTTTGAGGCTGTCTAAATGCATTTGATGGTACACTATGAAAACAATCTAACAAAATGTTTTTAACCACCTGTGGAAGAACACTTTAGACCCCACCTGTATTTGGTATAGTGTACTTGGCATTGGTTTTTGATGAAAACACTTCTTACAGGTGTAAATGGAGCCTTGTCATTAAATATGAAAGCATTTTTGAGTCAAATATTGAACGTTCTCTCTCACTTACTTTGCATCCTGAGCTTTTTTGAGTAGATCATTGACTTTGGCCAGTTGTTCTGAGGTGTGATTGAACACTCCCTCCACATTGGTGAGGTTGATGATGCTGTCTTTGATTTGCTCCACTAAGTTGACTATTACAGTCCTGTTGACCGGCAAGGAGATTGCCAGAACCTGCTGGGCCACTTTTTCAATGCTTTCCGGATCTGCTCCCTCCTCTGAATATAACATGAGATTTGGAATTAAAAGGCTTTCAAAAATGTAAACATCATGCAAAATTGTAAACATTTACAGTATACTTTTCACACCCTTACATTGTTTAAAAAGATATTATAGTATGTCAAAGTATTGTTCCACACACCAAATGCAGATCAGTGCAGAGAGTGTAATTTACAATAAATGTCGCACTAATATGTTTACATATTGATCATAATTTGGCAAAATCTATTTGAACAAAATGTTCTTGTACAACTCCTTATAAACCATTCAAAAGTTTGGGGTTACTAAGTTTAAAAAAAAAAAAAAAGGCTTAATAAATACATTATCACAATATTAACACAATTTAACCACAATATTATCATAATATAATAATAATATAATTACAATATTACTATTTTTACAGTGTTTTTTTTATCAAATAAATGCTACCACCTTGGTGAACATAATTAGGTTATTTCAAAAACATATTAATGACACCAAACATTTGAAATCTAGTTTATTTTAAATACTTTTTAATTATCTCTGTTTCCTTATGCTTTTATAGACAATTATATAGAAAATCAACAACATGAGGGTGAGAAAAATTTATTTAACCGCATTTCTCACGAACACAAAAACAACACTGTAACAATCTACTGACCATTCAAAAAGTCTTTGATCTTCTGAATGAAGTTTTTGAGCATCTTGTTGGACTTCTCAAACATGTCCTTCTTGTTCTGGGCTTTATCGAGAGTTTCTTTGGCTTGTGTTTTCACAGTTTGAGTGAGCATAGCAATGTCTCGTAGCTGAGATACAATCAAAGATCATTTCAGACTCTTTCACAAGCAGGCACACACTGTACATGCTCAACCAGACACACGTTTACCTTCTTTGCCATGATTTGCAGCTCCTCACTCACTGCGGTCAGATTCTTATGGACCTCATCAGCATTGTCCAAAGCCTTCACTGAAGCACCAACCGTTCCATTACATCCTCTACCTCCACACTTCAGCACACCGTCACTGCCACGACATCCCGCTCCTCCACAGGGGTTCTCTTCACAGCTACCATTCACATTGGCATTGCCGTGGCCACCGCAGACCTGAAATGTGAAGTTAGGAAGAGTTTTTCTGTCAAAATAAATTCACTTAAAGGGATAGTTTACACAAAAATTAAAATTACAGTACTTGCACTCAAGTCTGAACTTTTATGAATTTCTTTCTTCTGTTGAACAATAAAGAAGATATTGTGAAGATTGTTGGAAACCAGCAGCCATTGACATCCATAGTAGAAACCAAAAATACTATGAAAGTCAAAGGCTGCAGCTTTCTAACAGCTTCTTCAAAATATCTTCCTTTTTTGTTCAACACAATAAAGAAACTCAAACAGGTTTGGAACAAGTGAAGGGTGAGTAAATGATGACAGAACTTTCATTTCGGGGTGAACTATCCCTTTAACCCAGTTTATTGTTCATTAACAAATCTGTCAATCACTTTTCAGCTTGGCCAATCGTGAGAATTTTGGGGCGTGGCTACTGTAGCAGATGCAGACAGAAGTTGTTTAGCTGATGTGGGACCATCACTGATGCATTAAAAGAAACACAACATGAAGACTTGCCAAAAAAAATCTATGGAATGTAAAACAAGGATAAAAAAAAATGGTGACGCTTTTACAAATTAGAAAAAAATTACAAAATGTCTGGGTTTCAATCGAGACACACAACTTCTTCTAAACATGTAGGTCAACCTCAAGTTTTAGCCACATGCCACCCCCCATATAAACTGTAAAATATAGTACATTTAACAACAACTTTACATGAAATAGGATGGTGAGCTTAAAGGCACAATATGTAGCATTTCTTCATTAAAATATCCAGAAAACACTACAACAGTGTTATATATTTTGCTGACTTTTGTACTTACATTATAACAAACATTTCAAAGAATGTTCAAATAGGATGTATGATTGAATTCCCATAGGATGTAAGAAAAAAAAACTCCCATGATTCCACACTCAGTCACCCAGCAAACAATTTTATGTTTAATAGACGTCTAATAGACATCTAAATGTAGACAGCTTGGCTGAAACAAGGCTAAACTTGACTAGTCTACATTTAGCCAATTCTTAGATGTTTATTAGATTTTCACTGACAGCCCAAATTTAGCCTTGTTTTAGCCAAGACGACTATGTTTAGACGTCTATTAGACATCTATGAGACATCTTTTAAAAACAAAAAATGCTTGCTGGGCACTGTCATCAGACTATACTTTTGTTTACTGTGAACATGAGCCCTCTAGTGGTGAAAATTACATACTGCGCCTTTAAGTCATAGATCTCAAACTCGATTCCTGGAAGGCCGCAGCTCTGCACAGTTTTGCTCCAACCCTAATCAAACATAGCTGATCCAACTAATCAAGGTGTTCAAGACTACTAAAGACTATTAAGCAGGTGTGAGTTGGAGGTGGTTGGAGCTAAACTATGCAGAGCTGCGGCCCTCCAAGAATTGAGTTTGAGACCATTGCTTTAGGTGGTATTTGCAAAAGTTGTTTGAAAACATGCTTTATATTTGTCATTCAAATAAGTGACGCTAGTAGTGACGAAACTACCTACTTCACTTTAAAAAGCATGACATAAACAAGAATATGTCCCTTTCTGTCAAGTGTTACCCAAAGTCTCTACCTTGTTGCTGAGGTGATGGACCTTTCGGTTAATCTCATGAGCTTTTTCCTCCAGTTCAGACAGGGATTTATTGTTTGCTGTGGCTGTACGCAGGAGGCTGTCCTTCTTCTCTTTCAGCAGGGCTTCGGTACGGTTACGCGTGTCCTGAGACTGTTCCACAGGACTCTGGGGTCCATATACAGAGGCATTACAGCGCTGCTCTGAATTCAGGGATCTCTGGTAGTACTTCAGCACATTCGCAAATTGCTCTGTAAAAGGGAAATAGCAAAAACATCAACATTGTTTCAATGTTTCTTATGAAAACGATAGTGTAAATGAAAAAGGTAATAAAGTCATGAGTATGTAATCTAAACACTGCAGGCAAATTCTTGCTGCCTTAAATTGTTTAGTTGAATCAAATTATTATTTATTTAGTCAACTAAACTTACATCAGCAAAACTGACTAAAACATAGTAAGAAATTAAAATAGTAATAATTAAATTTGTTGAAACCATAAGTTAAAGAAACATGAAAACAATTGTTGTCATGACTTTTTTTCATATAATTTTGACAGTGTATATGTGTAATCTATAGACCTTTTCCACTTTTGACCAATTTCATGCATTGGTTGTATGCAACTTTATTGCATATTGTAAAACTGAAGTCATTATATACAGGGATGGGAAAAAATACATTGAAATGTATTTTAAAATAAAATACCAAAATACCAAAATTTTAAGTGTATCAAAATAAACTACAAAATGCAGCAGCCACAAATGTATCAAAATAAAATACTGTATTTTTGTATTTTGAAATTACTACAAAATACTTTTACAAGGGAGCATGAAATTTCTTCGCAAACCTTCTATTAATAGGCCTATTGGATCAATCGCTTTACCATTAAACTGGCTTAGTGAAGTAAACAATGTTTGACAGCAACAGCGTTTCTCTGAGCAAGTTTAAGTCAGCTTCTCTGTCAACTCATTCACTTCTACTAAACATAAAAAATATAACTTGTGTTTCTCTTTGATTTTAGTATAGATTTTGTACAAAGTTGAAGATAATCCATTTACTCACTGTAAAAATCATTCAATGCAGATAATGAGTTGGAATATTATACTATATCTCTTGATTGTGAAAATTGCCACCATCTCTTAAAAGTCTTATATTTAAAAAAATTTGCAATTGAAATCTTCAATACTCAATGTAAAATCACGATTTCTGAAAACTACTAAAATCTCGAGTTTTCTTCGAGTATATATTTCTATATTTTTTTGCAAATGTACTCTTCAATACACAATATAAAACATACTGTACTGTACATGAAATACACAAAAAGACATTTACAATACTATCAAAGATGCAATTACTATGTTATAACAATGTAATTACAATGTTATTACATAGTAAT
>CAIGQV010019951.1:9901342-9921085 GCA_903798115.1 Danio jaintianensis
CAAAGAAACATTTAAGTTTATAAATATTATCTTGGATGTAATTACAACGTAATAGCAACGTAATTACAATGTAATGACATAGTACTTACAATGTAACGACATAGTAATTGCACACAAGATAAAAGTTTGTAATCCCATATTACATCTCAGATGTAAATACAATGTTATAACAATGTAACTGCAATGTCATTACATCCAAAATAAAACTTTGTAATTACATAGAGTCGCCTTAGAATTATAAGGTTCTATCTGCGTTCTAAATGATTTTGAGATATTGAGCTTCAAAGATTTGCATTCCATATAGCAAACGATATGTGTGTAACAGTTCTCTTTCATACATGAACATGACAGAGACCCTAAATGTACTCTAAATGTAAATTATCAAAATTCTCTTAAATTTGCAAATTGGGGTAAAATAAACAGGGCAAATGCAGATAGAACCTTCTAATTCTAAAAAGTCGTTTTCCGCTTGGAATTATAAGGTTCTATCTGGCAGATCATTAATTGAAGCATTACTTTTCAAAAAATACAATCAGTCTGCTTATTAATTTAGTTAAAAATATAAAATTGGTGTTGTAACAATATGCTGATGTTTGAGAAAGTACAATTTTTTGCTTTCTATAACATTTAATTAATGTTTTAGGATGGAATTTTTTCTTGTTCAAATTAAGCATACAAGGCTGTGCTAAATATTTTGTCCAGTGCAGCTGTTAATTTTATGTAATTAATATGAATTATATACTTTATTTGAATTATTGAATTATATTTATTGAATTATATGCCCCATGAATTAATTTAAGTATTTGCCCTTCAAGGCAAATTTAAAGACTTTAAAAGAAAAAAGACAATGAACAAACGAGTTTAATAAACACTGAAAAATATTTCACTGACTATATATACACACAAATAAAAATATTTCACATTTAATATATTACATTTTTCAATAACTGTGTCTTTTTCAACAATGCAAAATTTAACATTTCATCTAAAAAAAATGCTTCTAAATAATCACATTTACACACATCTTTTCAGTTTCAGGTTTCTGCTCAATTTTATGTGCTGCGGCATTATTTAGTCGCTTCTGATTTTGTGTTTCTTTCTGGTCTTTCCCGCTGTCAACGGAGCAGTCTGGCGGAATTACAAAGAAAGCTGATGCCCTTGTACGTGCATTCGAAATGCTGATTGGCTCACAGAAAGAAACATACAGAGCCAAGCTAGAGTTTGTCTTTGTAGACAAAACCTTTTTTTAATTCATTCATTTTCTTTTCGGCTTAGTCCCTTTATTAATCTGGGGTCGCCACAGCGGAACGAACCGCCAACTTATCCAGCATATGTTTTACGCAGCGGATGCCCTTTCAGCTGCAACCCATTACTGGGAAACATCCATTCACACACATACACTATGGACAATTTAGCCTACCCAATTCACCTATAGCGCATGTCTTTTGACTTGTGGGGGAAACCGGAGCACCCGGAGGAAACCCGTGCCAACACGGGGAGAACATGCAAACTCCAGACAGAAACGCCAACTGACCCAGCCGAGGCTCGAACCAGCGACCTTCTTGCTGTGAGGCGAACGTGCTACCCACTGCGCCACCGTGCAGCCCCAAAACCTTTTTTGTTTTTTAAATAAAAAGTCTTAAATGTAAACAACTTATAAAAAAAATCTAAACGTAAATAAGTTGTCATTTAATAAGAATATGTGAATAACTCAATTTTGACAAAAATGTCAGATAGAACCTTATAATTCAAAGGTGATGATATCTAAAAAAAAAAAAAAAAAAAAAAAAATAGCTCTCTGTTTTTGCTGCCATAAAACCTGAGTTGGAAGTTTTTGACCAGTCTGTAGACTGGAGTATTATTCAATATTTTTGTCTCATACTGATTAACTATGTCAAAGTTTGTAATTAACTATAAAGAGCACCTGCAGATCAGCTACTGGCATTTTGAAAGTAATGTAGGTATCGCCACTGTAGAACTTTTTTATGTTGTTTGTCTTATTTTAACTGGATGTTGAAAATTTTATTATACATCAGAGTAAGCTTAATGATGTGTTCTCTGAAAAAAACATCTTCTCTGGTCAGTTTTGATTTTGTGTTTCATATCTAGTAATGTTTGCTAAAAAATACTTTACCTGCCAGTCCAGCAGTGAGGTAGTTCTCCAGCTCTCTGCGCAGCTGGTGAAGCGTATTGTTCAGATCTTTCAGTTCTTTTTCCAGGGCAGTCAGGTTTCGTTTCAGATCATTGTTATGATCTGTTGTCACATTCAGATCCCGTATCACACCCATCAGACGTCCATCAGTCAAAGCGATCTCCGCTCTGAAATTAAGACCATATAGATGGTGAAAAAGCGAAATACTCTCATTTAGCATGCAAGGAAAATCCAACTGTAGAATAATAAAAAAGCTTTTGCAGCATAATGCATGGTTTAAACTGGATTGTTAGAATGATAATCTAACCTTTGTTAATTTAAAGGCCCTCAAATACTTCACTCAATATTGATAAACAAACTGGTGTACTTAATTTTGAACAAAATCAGGCTAAGATGAATTAGTTTGGTGTTCAATAAAGTTTGAAACTCATTTAATGCACGTTATATCAGCTCCTACATTGGTACTGGCAGATAAATAATTATTTTAAAATGTTTTTGTTATTGACCTGACATAAAACTTATAGCCAGATATCGCATATCAATTATGGATAATCTCTGTCTGTTAATCCCCTTGAGATGCACGCTGCTGGTCATGTGAGTTTTGACTAGTGCAATCTGCATTAAGTCACACCTAGCATATATGTGCTTCAAAAAAGATTTTGCTAGAGAAAAGAATTAGCAAAAAGAAAGATCTTCTGTTATGTTTCAGTGCAGTTTCCTAGTTTTCTTCAGTGATGAAAATGAAAAAGATTGTCATAATTTACTAGTACTGTTCGTACTGTCAACTTGTTATAAACCAATTTGAGGTTTTTTTTTGTTGAACACAAAATAAGTATTTTTGAATAATGTTGGAAACTGGTGGCCAATTCCAAACAATTTTTTTTTACTTTGGATGTCAATGGCTAAAGGTTTTCAACATTCTTCAAAATATAATCTTTTGTGTTCAACAGAAAAAAGAAACTTATAAGGGTTTGGAACCACCGAGGGTGAGTAAATGGTGAGTACATTTTCATGTTTGGAAGAACTCTCCCTTTAAGATTTTAAAATAAAATGATAGGATGCTAAGAAAAGCAATACAATCAATATAAATATCAACATTTATGTCAATCAGCCTATACATACGTTATCAGCTTCCAATTATAAAGAATTTTAAGCATCTGTCTAAATGTTCATATTAGTGCATGTTTACATTTTCCTCTAAATGTCATTCCCAGCAGTGTTGGCGGCATCTGCATATTCACTAACAGTATTCACTCAAAACATTATTTTTGCTGGTTGTTCAAACTACTTATTTAAAATGAGCTGAATCAACACAATTCTTGAGGTTTTTGTCTGGGACAACGGTTGTTTTATGTTTAATCCACTTAAATTTGCAAAAACAATTAAGTTAGCTAAATCGATTTGTGTTTGGACAACGTGAAGAAATTGTGTGGAACCCAGCATTTTTGCAGAGTTCTTCAATGAAATTGTTTTAAAAAAAATTTTATGACTAAGCAAAAAACAAAAAAAGAACTTTACTATGAATATACTGAATGACAAAAATGATACAGACAATTTATTGTTTTAATTTTAGTGCCCAAATGTCTTCAATCTTTACCTCAAGTCATCAACAGTTTGGCTGATTAAGTTATAAGTTCCCTCTCTGTCTCCATCCCGGATCAGTTCTTGAGCCTGTGCCAGCTTCATCTCCAGTTCAAGTATGCGCTTGTCGCTGACTCCGGGCACCTCACCCTTCTCCAGAATCATAGCAATGATATCCCTGAAGTGGGTCAGATCTCGGCTGACCTGGCACACCGCATCGTCCCACAGCTGGAAGCAGGGGTGGCAGGGAACACATTTGGGGAAGTTTCCGGTAAAGCCGCGTGCACACTCGTCACAGCGCTGTCCTGAAGCTCCATCTTTACACACACACGCGCCTGTTGTGCGGTCACACTGAGTCGTCTCAGAGCCCAGAGGATGGCAGCTACACTCTGATTAGAGGCAGATGAATGGTTAATGGTTATGCAAATATTATTTATCATAGAAGGAATAATAATTGTGCAAGATTTACCTTCACATTGAACTCTGGGATCGCCCCAGTGGAACGCCTCGCACTCATTGCACTGCCGCCCCCCAAAACCTGGCTGACAGTGACACTGGCCACTGAACTGCACATATGAAGATAGACATAAAAAGAAAAGCAGAGCACAGGATAACAGTATATTACAACTAATTGCTAAATTTTTCTCAAAACGTGCTCAGAAAATAAACAAAAAAGAATTCCACACAATAAATAAATAGCAATGTCTAAAAAATTTTATAAATATATTAATAGATTAAATAAATCAACTAAATAATAATAATAAAAATAAATAAATACATATAAATGAATGATATAAAGTATTAAAGATGCGCAAAGTTGCCACAATAGGCCCCTAATAACCTTTGAAATTGCCTTTCATGGAGAGAGAATGCAGTTGACGTAGATCTTAATTTATAATTTAGCATTATTATTTATTTATTTGCAAATCAACAGAATTATTTATTAAACAATACATTTTACACAATAGAATTTGTTATATAGTTGATTTTAATATAATATTGTTTAGTGTAACGCAAAGCTTACTTCTGACACAGATCTCAGTAAAGTTTGATATTTGACCCTTTTTAGGAAAATATTTATCATACCATTTAACAAACTGAATCTCAATATAAGTGTTGTGATTGCCAGTGGAGTTGTCTCTGCTGGCGATCACTTCCTGTAGTTTGTGGCAATCGCCAGCGGGGTTTCCTATATGGGAGATTACCGCTGAACAAACTACAACTCCCAGAACCCCCTGCGCTCATCAACTCCTGCAACAGCTGACAATAATCCGGACACTCACACACAGACACAGCTGCTGCTCATCTACACTAATTACACGACTATAAATACACCTCACCTTCATCTACACATGGCTGAGTCTTGTTTCACTACTGAACATTACAAAGCGTTTTCTCATGGTTTGTTTATTTCCCCCCCGTGTTTTTGATCCTTTCCTTGTTTCTCGTCTTGACCCTCTGCCGCCTAGTCTTACCTCTCGCCTTTATATTGACCTCGATTACTGGATTACCTCTATGATACTGTTTTGCTCCTGCTTATGACCCTTGCCTGTACGACCAATTAATAAACTGCTTTTGGATCCGCAAGTCTGCTCTCAGCATCTGCTTCACAACATTAAGCCTAAAATGTCTAGCACAACTGTTATTATGGTTTAAATGATTTTTAAATGTCTCTTTTTTTTTTTTCTTACCAAGACTGCATTTATTTTATCAAACACTATGAATAGTAATAGAGGACATAATATTGCAATTTATGAAAATAAATATAATTATAAAATGTAGTTTAATCCTGTAATGACAAGGTGAATTTATGACTCATTATCCAGTTTTCAATACTATAAATAAATAAAAAAATTAAATATATATATAAATATGAAATATGAACAAATATCTAACACTATATTATATTACATATTAATACATATTATTAACCTTTATCTTTATGATAAAATAAAAGCTTACTCATTCATTTAGCAAAAACATGCCATTCTTATTATTTCAAGATTAGTAGCCCTCAAGTTGAAAATATTTTAAAGCACATTAGTGCCCCTGGACCATAAAACCAGATATAACTTAATGACCAATTTTTGAAAACCGAAAAGAAAAAAAGCTGGTTTGGTTTTGGCTGAGATTCAACTACTTAAAAATCTGGAATCTGAGGGTTAAAAAAACTAAATATTGAGAAAATTGGCTTTAAAGTTGTTCAAATTAAGTGCTTAGCAATGTGTGTTTACATGTAAGTCAATCTTTACTTAATAACCTAATTATTTTTGGCATAAAATAATTTTTTTTTACTTTGACTATTTATTAACTATTAACTTTGGCTATTTTTGACACAGTTATACACAAAAATAACTGCATTTGGTGACTTTTGAAAAATGTTACCCTGAATTTTGACTCATACTTGTTGATTGTTTTATGCTGCCATTTCACCAAAGTCTCTTAAAAAGAGCTTGACAGCACAGGTCCTACCATGTTGCAGTGGGTGCTGAGGGCATTAGGTTGGACACATCCACAGGGTTCACATCCACAGTCGGAGCCGAAGTTCCAGTGATTGGTGGCGCACTGGTCACAGTTATGTCCAATGATGTTTTGCTTGCAGGGGCACTGTCCCGTCTGTTTATCACATTGACACACTCCATCAGTGCAGGAGTTCGGCGAAGTGCCTGCAGTTACACAAGTACAGCCTGTAGGGTGAAACAGAGAGCAGAATTAAATATAAATGCATGAATTCATTTTTAGATCATTTAAAAACATTGTTGTTTTAGAATCACTGTACTTACGTCTACAGTCCTGAGCCAGTGCATTTCCATAATAACCCAGTTTACACTCTGAGCAAAATTCTCCATCTGTGTTATACAGACACTTTAGGCACTGTCCGGTTCGAGGGTCACATGACTCTGGGTCCTGAGGGTCAATGTTCCCATTGCACTGACATGGCCGGCATGATCCACCAGGGTGCTCGGGGTCACCATAATAACCGGGCGCGCAGTAATCACAGCGAGGACCTGAACGAAAACACTGTGAGTTAAGCTGCTTCTTGAGAACTGTGACATTTTTTGGGTTAGTGACTGTATTTTACCAGCATATCCTTGCTCACACTGGCAGAGGATCTGATTGGAGGCGTAGTCCACTTGACAGGAGGCACCGTTGGAGTGTCCGCTGTCAGGGTGTCCTGGACACGGACAGGGACGACAGTGCTCACCAGAACCCAGTGCTGGGTTGCCATAATATCCATTCACACACCTTAGGAAAACAAGAAAGAGTTATCAATATTATTGCAGTTGCAATTATTTATTATTGCAAAGAATTTATTTCTAATTAATCTCTAATTATTTGAATACTTTGTCTTGCTATGTTGAAATGCTTATTAGTATTATATCATACATTTTTATAAAAAAATAAATATAAAATATATACACTCAAAAAATCCAACATGTCAAATCCAACATTTTTTACAGTGTGTGTATATATATTTTTAATTTTTTAATTTACATTTTTATTATTATGGATTTATTAGAATAGGTTGAATAACATGTTAATATTTGTTTTATTCTATAAAGGTGTGGTATCATTTTTTCTTTCTAATCTTCAAATAAAAAACTCATTTAGATTCTTTTTTCCCAGAAAATTCAAAATTTTTTGTGATAAAAAATTATGGTTATTCTCCAAAAATGTATTTCTTTACTCTTTTGAAGTTAAAACTTTGTAATACAAAGAAGTTTTGGAAGAACAACCAACCAAAAAGTATTGGACCAACAACCAAAAAGTATTGGAAAACAAACAAATAAATAATTTCAAGTTTTGATACAGTAGGGTTTTTTTCCTCAAGATCTAAGTCTCTCATCATAGTCAAATAGAAAAAAGAAACAATAAACAATAATTCTAAGAATACATCGAATCAAAAAAATCTGATTCAAAACAGACAATGAATCTTTAATCAAACTGTGACCATAAGAATTGATATGAATTGAATTGTGCTGTACCCAAAAGACTCCCACCACTATTTAATTATTTAGCCTTGTTAATTGACTTGCGGGCGTCACGGTGGCACAGTGGGTAGCACGATCGCCTCACAGCAAGAAGGTTGCTGGTTCGAGACCCGGCTGGGCCAGTTGGCATTTCTGTGTGGAGTTTGCATGTTCTCCCCGTGTTCGCGTGGGTTTCCTCCACAGTCCAAAGACATGAGCTATAGGTGAATTGGATAAGCTAAATTGGCCGCAGTGTTTGATTGTGAATGCAAGAGTGTATGGGTGTTTCCCAGTGTTGAGTTGTGGCTGGAAGGGCATCCGCTGCGTAAAAACATATGCTGGATAAGTTGGCGGTTCATTCCACTGTGGTGACCCCTGATGAATAAAGGGACTAAGCCGAAAATGAATGAATGAATGAATAATTTACTTGCTTTCATACTTGATAAATAGTGTTTAACCCATCCTCCTTTACAAAGCATGCATTGTCGTGACTCAAATCTGTAACCCAAATGTATTTTGTCACATTACTAGTCCCGCAGATGTGGTCAGTGAACCGTCTCTCACCTCTCACACAGTTGTCCAGCCGTGTTGTCTCTGCAGTCATAGCAGGCACCGCTTTCAGGATCGCAGCTCTCTGCATGGCTGTTACACTGGCATTGCCTACAGTTAGGAAATCCCCACTGACCCGGCTGGCAGTCTGAGCACTGGCGGCCAATCGCCCCATGCCGACACATACACTGTCCTGTCACAGGGTCACACTGATGCCCGACAGAGCCCTGCGAGTGACAGTCACATACTGTCAGAAAGAAGAGAAAGAAGAAAGACAGAGAAATGTGTGATTCAATTAATTTTCAGAATAATATTTGTTGAACATATAAATATTTTTGCATAATCAGTGTATATCAATTGAAATATTAAAAAAAATGTGTATTATCTTTGACAATAAATGGAAACCCACCAGTGCAGCCGTAGGGGCCGAATCCGTATGTCCCTGGTGCACACTGATCACATTTACGGCCAATCACGTTGGGTTTACAGTGACACTGACCTCCAACTCTGTCACACTCTGTACTTAATGAACCCTGAGGGTCACACTGACACCCTGCAGAAACACACAGATCAAATTATTAGCAAATTTGAGGATTAATAGCCCAAACATTTTTCCAAAAAATGTCCCATATGATGTTTAACTGAAGAGAAGAGAGAAGATTTTTTCAAACACATTTTTAAACATAATAGTTTTAAAAACAAATGTCTAATAACTGATTTCTTTTGTCTTTGGATTGTCTATATGCCTCAGTTTGTACCTGTTGACTGTTGCCTGCCTTACCATTCTGTTAAATAAAGCTGCACGTGGATCCTCAACTCCGTTGCCAGACTCGTTTCATATATATATATGTGTGTGTGCAATTTTTTTATTTTCAAATAAATTAAATCATTTTGCTTGTAAATGCCTTCTCGCATCCCTTTATTAGATGAGTAGCTCATCCAAAAAAGAAGAATCTGTTATCGTTTGCCCATCCTTCACTTGTTCCAAACCTGTTTGAGTTTCTTTCTTCTGTTGAACACGAAAGAAGATATATTGAAGAATGTTGGATAAAAGTTTTTTGATCCTACAATGGGTATTGATTGCTGCTATTTTCCATCATTCTTCAGAATATCCTGTACAGAAAAAGATTATTCATTGGATTTACTAAATTGTTTATGGTAATAATTTATATAGGCTGAATTTAAACAAAGATATTAAGTTTAGTAATGTTTAACTTAATTGTTTTGTTTAAATTCAGCCCATAAAAATTGTTTGCAACCACTTAACAAAAAAACAAAAAAAAGGTAAATCCAATTAATAATTTTTTTCAGTGTGTTTTGCGCGCAACAGAAGAAAGAAATTGAACGTTGTGAACCACTAGTGAGTGAGTGGTGAGGAAATGATCAAGTAAACCCTCTACACCTAAAGATGCTTCTAAATATTTCAGATAAGGATGTGTTTTGGGGGAGAAAGTTACCACTGAGTAATCATCAAGCCCGGCCGTGACTCACCCAGTGCACCATTGTGCATGATGGCAGAGATGCTGCAGATGAGAGAAGTGCACAGTTCAGCCAGCGCAGGCATTGGCATAGTCATGAAGGACTCTAAACACATATATGACTCCATCTCCTGGCGGCGACGCTCATCTGCACCTTCATCACCCTGAAATCCAGAAAGCTCTTCATATCTTGGAATCAGCACAAGCTGTGAGGAAAAACACAAAGAGTCATTATGAGATAAACAGAATGCTTGTCTATTTATTGCTTTTCGTCTGTGTAATTACAACAGCAGGTGGCAGTGCTTCTGTTAACTGTTCTGGTATGGTGTAAGCATTGAACAAAATGTTTATAATTGACTGATGATGGTAAAAAAGAGGATTCTTACTGAGTCTATCAGGATGAAGGCGGTGAGATGGCGGTGAGACACAGCGTGGCGCTGGAACCGAATGGACACCACATATCTGTTGTTTGGCTCGAAGCAGAAGGGCTTTGGCATTTTAATGTACCTGTCATACATAATGTGTTATAACATTACTAACAACATTCATAAATGGTCTATGATGCAGTTATTTTGTTTATTTGACTCTACAAGACACAATTCAATTAGTATTTATCATATTGTCTGGAAAATAATTCACAACTTTAAAAGAACACTCCAGTTTTTTTAGAAAATAGGCTCATTTTACAAGTCACCTAGAGTTTAACCATTTTTGAATCTATTCAGCCGATCTCTAGGTCTGGCGGGAGTACTTTTAGCACAGCTTAGCATAAATCATTGAATCGGATTAGACCGTTAGCATCCTGTTCAAAAATGTCCTCTTGCTTCAAAAGGTCATAATAATAATTAAGGAACTTTGCTGACACATCATCGCTGCAGCAGGCGCAATGATATTATGTAGATCCTGAAAATAGTCCCCAGCTAGGTAACAGCGATGCGTAATATCATTGTGCTCCCTTAATAATGCTGGAATGAGAGTATAGTTTCTATCCTTATCGACTTAGCAAATATCAATTTTTCATTTTCTTTAGTACATGGTGTAACTACTGAAGAGTCAAGCTTTAGATATAAAAATGATCAAAACTCTTTTAAAAAAATTTTTTCGAGATGCTAATGGTCTAATCTGATTCAATGGTTTATGCTAAGCTAAGGTAAAAGGGCTCCTGCCAGACCTGAAGATCGGGTGAATGGATTCAACAATGGTAAAATTCAACTGCTAGGGGAGTTGTAAAAGTCTATTTCACCCACAATGGAGTGTTCCTTTGTTGAGTGCACTGTTGAGAAAAACAAAACTAGAAAAAGAAAAAAATATTTACAAAACAATTATATTATTTAATATAAATATATTATTATATTTAATGTATTTACTATCACTTTTGATGCCTCCTTATTAAAAAAGAGAATATTTCTTTCAAAACAATAAGAAAATAAATAAACATTGAAATCTACAAATAACAAATAATTAAATACAATCTTGAAACAGTTGGCATTTCTGTGTGGAGTTTGCATGTTCTCCCCGTGTTCGCGTGGGTTTCCTCCAGGTGCTCCGGTTTCCCCCACAAGTCCAAAGACATGCGGTATAGGTGAATTGGGAAGGCTAAATTGTCCGTAGTGTATGTTTGTGAATGAGTGTGCATGGATATTTCCCAGTGATGGGTTGCAGCTGGAAGTGCATCCGCTGCGTAAAACATATGCTGGATAAATTGGCGGTTCATTCCGCTGTGGCGACCCCAGATTAATAAAGGGACTAAGCCGAAAAGAAAATGAATGAATGAATAAACATGCACTATACAAGCTAGGACTTTTATCTTTATCAATAAACTCTCAGTATATTCCATTGATCCTAAAATCTGTACATACAGCTGCCTCCTTCCCCCACATTAACAGCACCAGAGACCAGCTTGCCACCCTTATTTAGTTACCCGTATTTAGACACTAGCCTGATAAGTCTGTGAAGTCTGATCTCCAACCAGGGTTTTATTTCCCCATTCAAAGACTTAGACCAGTAACAAACCCAGATTGAACTCTCCTGCCTCCCTATCTAATTTCTTTTACATATTTCTTTCACTTTCTCACTGAGCCAGTATCTTATTTTTTAAATTCTCCCAGAGGATGTGAAGCTTCTGACAGAGTCTAATTTGCTCCTGGATTCCCTGAGCTTTGGGACGAGGCCAGAAATCAGATTAGAGTCAGATTACAATGGCACCCAAGACTCAGCCATGCAGGAAAATTATCAAAACAACTGTAGTGGAAGTACATTTCTCATGAAGTGAGGGTGGGCTATACAAGATTTAAAGAGTTTGTAATGCATAAAAGTACACAAGTCTACTCTGGAAAACTATGCATGAAGTGCTTGCAGAAAAATACACGTGTACAGTATTTGCATTCAAAAACAGGTAAACATGGACACACACAGACATAAAACAATGAATTACCTCACGTTGTGGGGCATTGGGACGGTATACAGCTGCTCTGTGGGCAGCATGTTGCCACAGCGGAGGCTTATGGGTAAATTCACGGATGTGACGCTCACTAAAGCCTCCCAGTCTTCTGTGGACTGAGATAAATAGAACAAAGATAGATAATATGAAAACATTATTTTTTTTTAATCAAAGATGAGATTTAGGATATTTATTAAAGGAAATTTGTCATCAACTTTTTTGTACATAATGTATTGTTCTTTTTCACCTATGGAAGGAAAAGTCATAAAAAGTTGAGGATGGTATCTGGATGAATAAATGATGGAAGAATTTATTATTTGGCTTCATTATTTGGACAATATTTAAGGACATTAACCCAGATTAAATTGGTGCTGTATTTGTAGTTTTGGAACATTGTTCATAGTTTTATCTTTGGTCTAAGTTGGTGTTATGACCAGCTATTTATTATTTAATTCTCTTTGTTTTTGGCAGGTCCAAAATAATCATTTTCAATTTGGGGGTCCCATTTGGTTGGTTGTAAATTTTAAAGGGCTTAAAATGACTTCAAAAAAGCTAAAAAAACAAACAAAAAAACAACATATTATTGTTTATCCCCTTAACCACATTTTTCTTTGGGAAACCATGGTTCCTTCTATCTTTCTAGAACTGGAAAAGTAATTAAATAACCTTATTTTTATTATAACACAATTATAACAATATATTTTTTAATATTAAACATAATATTAAAAGTGTAATACAACTTTAAATTTAATATTTCTTTATATATTTAATGTGTCCTGCAAAATTTACTGAGGAAAATCAACTAAAATGTGACACGAAAATGTAACAATAGTTTTTTATATACATTCTGTTATTTAGTTTTTTACATAAATATATCTATATTCTATCTATACAAAACACTTTTAGAAATGCAATTTCATCCAGACGCTAAATGCTATGTCCCATCTTTGATTTATATGCACATACCTTTTATTTATATTTAATTAATAACCCACATTCTCATGTAACCATGTTCAGAAATACTTCACACAACACACCTCTGGCTCATATCGGATCATAATGTCATACTCCATGGCATAAGGGATGTTGCTGATGGCAAACTCAAGACCAGCACCGTCTTTAACCCGAGCAAAGCCCGGCCCAGTCCAGGTGACCATCTGACCCGGCTGTCTCTCTCTATGCACTGAGCTCACGCTGGGCTAAAAACAGACAGAGACTCACATTAAACCAGATCAAGCAGTGTAGTGTGAGGTATGGAGCAGTGTTTTTAAGGGGGAAACTCACTGTTTGCTGCAGCTGTCGGATGCGTCTCAGTGCTGCCCTCTGCTGTTGAGCGATGTGTCTGTGACGGCGATGTCTTCTCAACTGGTTGTTCAGATGCTGCACACAGTCTGTCTCAGCCTGAGGCCTAGGGCTGCCCTAAAGAACAATACAATGCTGATCTTAATATTCATCATTTTATATTACACTAGATAATATATATTGATATGCATCGGAATGCACACACAATAATAATACAGAATTGTACTAAAATTGTGATAACTGCAAGATACTAACTGAAATAAGCAATAAATGTATTTTACAATGACTTTAGTTACTACTACGTGTACTAAATAAGTAATACACAGCAGGATTACAGGTGGCATTTACCCCCTAAATTAACACAAATTAACACATGACCTCACTGTAAAAAAATGCTGGATTCCACACAATTCCTTCATGTTGGAATTGGAATCCCAACACAAACCAATCAAGTTAACATAATTGTTTTTCCAAATTTAAGTGGATTGAACATAAAACAATTAAGTCGTACCAAAATACTCCTCAAGAATTGTGATGCTTCAGCTTATTTTAAATAAGTTGTTTGACAGAAGCAAAAATATTTTTTTGAGTGCCAAAGAAGGTCAAAACAAGATGTGTGTTACGGTCAACCCTTTAATTAATGAGAAATAGTTTGCTCTGATCTGTATATTAAATAATAATATTAATAATTGAAATGATAGATAATACAAATACACATTTGATCACCCCGGAAACCAGCAGAGAGCACATGGATGCAGTGTTCTCAATACACTTTTCTTGTAAAATAGCTGTTTGCATCTATATATAGCTTAACAGTAAAGTAAAATTAGATTTATAGTTTGTATCTTAATAGTCACCTATGCTTGCACATGGCAGTTAAACAGAAACATAATATGCATGAATTATGCATTTGTTTGACTGAAACATGCATATGTATTGCATTAACTAACATAAGACCTCCCTATAGTCAATGTATAATTTGCATTTGCATTTGATATGCAGTATATATAGTGCTGAGTCAAACTGTGAAATAATTACTGCATTCAACACTGATAATAAAAATAAATGTTATTTGAGCTCTAAATCGGTATATTACATTGATTTCTGAAGAATCACGTGACACTGAAAACTGGGTGATTGTCTGAGTGATCCCAGGAATAAATTATAGGATTGACAATTTTAAATATGTTAAAACTTTTATATTAAACATTTAAATTGCATTCATTTCATATTACAGTTTAAAGCATTTTCCCAGTACTGGGTTGTGGCTGGAAGGGCATCCACTGCGTAAAACATTTTCTGGAATAGTTGGCGGTTCATTTCGCTGTGGCGAACCCTGATAAAACTAATCCGAAGGAAAATAAATGAATGAATGAGTTTATAGCATAAACAGCATAAGAGACTGCTTATTCTTTAAAAATCTTAACGACTCCAAGCTTTTGAACAATTAATTCAGCTTCAGAGCACAGATTGAGATGCAGAACACAACTTGACACGCATTCTGAAAAAAAAAGTGCGTGAGTTGGCAGAGGGTGAAAGTGTGAACTGTAATGTTGATGGTGGAGAGAGTGAGAGATGGTGTGAACCAGAACCAGACGGTGCTGGTGTGTGTTTATATGTGTGGTGGCCGTTCATAACTCTCCCTGACAGGCTGGCATCTCTTCTGCTCTCAGATCTTATTCTGGGTCACTTCAGCTGTGGAGCCATGACACATTCTGCAGTTCATATAGCTACTGTATGCACGTTTGTTTGTGTATGTAGTACTATCTGACTGAATTCCTGCAGAGGATGCAACAATGCTCAAAACCATCCAGGAAAAACCTCACTAAATGATGACACATTAATGCTTAATCTGAGATGCAAATAAAGAAAGAAAAACTCAAACTAATTAAATGTAAATATCTATGCATTTTTAAAAAGCTATTTAAATGGACCCTTTTTTCCTCTGTAAACCAAAGCTATCACTGAGTCCTAGTGTGACTCAGAAGAAATGATGGTATAAGTTAGGAATGTTGCTCTGAAATTTTTTTTGTTTTTGTGGAAGTGAAGGTGCCTGAGGGTCTAACTCACATGAATGCAAAGGGCTATGGTTTAACATTAAACGTATTACATCAATGTTTAATTATTCCACAGGGTGTTATGGGCTGAATTGAACCAACGAATCTGAGAATTCTTTCACAGATAGTACTCTCTCAATCTTTGTGACAGATCTTGTTTCCACAGTCCCTGATACCAGCATCATCCCAAAGAGAGGAACAGATACCTATTCATAACATCAGGAAGATTTATAGCTGTACCCTGATAATATGACATGAACTCTGCACAGTTTAGGCTGCCAAAAGGAAAAAATATGTCGTTAAAATGGCAGTATCAGCTGCTGGTGAGTTTTTAAAATGTGATCTTTGTACATTTCAGCATTACTCACTGGAAGTGTGAGATCTTCAGGAGAGCGGCCTATAGCTGCCTCTGCTTCATACTTGTAATAATCCAGAGAAGCACAGAAAAACGCAGGCTGCACTTCAGAACACTGTCGACCAATCAGATGAGGCCGACAGTCACACTGACCACTGTCCATCATGCATCTGAATGTGAAAGACAACAGAATTTAGGTATCCAAATCAAGGGCTTAAAGCTAGGATAGCTAGCAGTAGCAAAACACATTGGAAAGCATAGTATTTCACTATCCAAAACACATTAATCTTAAATTGTATGTTTTTTTTGTACTACTAATTAATTATAGTAATCCTATTTTAGCAAAACTACACTAGGACACCTGACAGTTTATTGGGGGGTAAATGTGCTCAATTAAATGCAATATCTTATATCAGTGACTCACCTGCTGCCTGTTGCTCCACCAAAGTCACAGTTGCAGGGTCTGCAACCAGCCAAATCATGACTGAGTCCCCAATATTCAGGCTATACACAAACAAAAATACAAGAATGCTTACAAGTGTTATGGTTATGGTTTAAAGGTGAAATTTTCACATTTCTTTTCTATTTTTTTGTATTTAGACAAGTTTCCATTGTGTCTGCCAGTTGAGAAAAGTTAAAAAGAAAAAATACAGCCAGTTTGTTATAAACTCTCTAAGTGTTAATACAACGTGTGCCATAATTTTACTAGATTTACGTAGTGTGATGTTGGGATGTAACTAGCTAGTTCTTTCAATGTGCTCGCCTCCGGGCAAACTATAGACCCCACCCTCCTCCTACACCTTTTTATAAACAGAACAAAGCTGCTAACAATGGTGGCTTTCTTTTTTCTGCATTTTGTTAAATCTAGCATTATCACTTTTTTATAAGTGTAATGGAGGCCACCTAGAGAAGTGCTGTGCAGGTAAAGCTATCTCAAAAGGTGCTCTAGAGACAGACGCTAGAGGCAGCGGTCTTTAGCCTCCATGATAGAGCATCCGCCACCCATGCAAAGAATCAATCAGAGCCAGTGGGTGTTGTAGGACAGGCAGATTACATAAGTAGAGATGTTTGTTTGAATACATTTTACACTGATAATGGTGGGCTGCAATGTCAAGCAATGGTAAATTATAAGTGATTATATATGCCCAAGATGCTTCAGAGCTATCTTGGATTTGTCATTATAATGTGGAAACAATTTCAAATTGTCAAGTCACTCCATCATGTCAGTAAAACAAGAGTCAGCAAAAGCTTGAGGCTTGGTTATGTGCTGTGTGTGTGTGGTGCTTGTTTTGCTAGCTCAAACATCTATTGCTACCATCCATTCGTGATTCAGCTTTAGAGAGGAATGGGTGAGCAGCAACTCATTATCATTTAAAGAGACTGAGTTGAGGTGTTTCAGATGTGAACCGCGTGTTTATTTACACTACCATTGAGAAATCTTACCAAATTGAATACTTTTTATTAAGTGGGCATCCCAATGTCATTTTTAAGAAAGAGATTGAAGAGATTGAAGGAGAGTGAAGTCATACCAGGCACTGGTTGCAGTAGCGTCCTGTTACATATCTTTTGCAAGAGCAGTCCCCACTGATCTGATCACACGGCACCCCCAGTGTAGTGATGCCACGAGGGTCACAGTTACAAGCTGCAAACAACATACACATACACAGAACAAAGCACTCACTTCATTAATTATGCCTGTTAAACTGCTCATTAATGCAATTATTAAATCCCATGGCAGCAACTTAATGCATTAGGCATGTACAATAGAGAAATGGAGGAAAAAGAAGATTTGATTGACTTTGAAATTGTCATGTCAAGACAACAGTTACTAAACAAACCAGTCTATATAACAAGAAGCACTGAATGTCACACATGCAATAACTTACGCTGGCATCCTAATGGGTCATCAAGACTGAGACCATAATGTCCCTCTTTACAGTAGTCACAACGCTGACCTCTGACATTCTGCTTACAGCGACACTGACCACCAATCATTCCCAAATCCAGATCTGTATGACCGTCACACACTCCTCCCTCCACAGAGCCCACCGGGTCACAGTCACAGGCTGAACACAAAGGAAACAACATAATGTACTTTGTACCATGTACAAATAGAATTTTTTCAGTAAATGGTCATGAGCAACTTACGGACACATGCTGCCGGGTCTCTGATGTCTCTTGCTGGATCCTGGTAGTAGAAAGGTTTACAGCTCTCACAGTTGCGGCCAATGGTGTTGTGAAGACAGTTGTTACACACACCTCCACTGACGTTCCCCGTTGCCAAATACACCGCCATGTCAAAATGACACTGGTTGGAGTGACCATTACAGTTGCATTCTGGGAAAATGTCGCAAATTATGAGTTGGATGTGTCAGCTTATTTACAAAGCTGTCAGGATGTAATGCAGTGAAAATTAAGAAATAAAAAGGGATTGACAGTTATTTTTGCATCAATTTCATAACAAATTTAGGCATTTTGTTTATACAACAACTGCATTTTAGAAGCATGCAAACTACAAAGGTCCTCAATATGCAACTTTTTGAAACATTAACATTATTGTCTGTGTAAACTATGTGTTTAGTCTACATGCATGCATGAATAACACTGATGGACTACAGGACCATATAAACACAGGCATGCAGCGCCTCTTCACAAAATTATATTGCCATCTACTGGCCTGGAATGCAAAATACAGCCTTTTTTAGTCCTTTACACAAATTCATGTGAATAGACTTCAATGCTGACATCTGTATATGAAACTTTTCAAAAATAGCAAGGAAAATCTTCCATATTTACTTAATTTTTGTCATCAGATGCAATGGTTACTATATTAGAGTTTTTAAATAAATCCGGCTATATGCCTTGTTTAGTAAATCTGGCCCTAAGAATGTTTTTCCCATTTGTATTGAAGGAAACATATGTTCTTGAACTAGTATATATATATATATATATATATATATATATATATATCTTACCCCTGCAGGTGTGTGCATTATCCGTCTCAGCAGGCCTCCAGGGTGCATCATGGTAAAAATCTCTGCAGCGCTCACAGTTTAATCCCACAGTGTTGTGCTTACAGACACAACGTCCATGAATCTGCCATGAATTCAAATAATGCAATATATGAAATAAAAAGCATCATTCAAGTTGCATGACAAGTACACTATTGAACTTGTTATCTGAAATCTCTGGTTTATTTTGACTGATACCTACCATGCCTGAATCTCTAGTGGTCACTCCAGGTACTGGTGCACACTCTGATGCGTGGCCATAGCAGAAGCAGCTCCCACGCACAACCAGCTCATACAGTGCATAATAATACTTCTGCAGCACGTCAGGACGCCGGTCAAGCAGGTTATCACCCAGAGTGTGCAGTTTAGTGAAGTTTATTCGTAGGTTAGTAATCCGCAACAAATCTGAAAAAAGATTGTTAATGGACTGTGAGTGACAGCTACTTTACTTGGAGAGTGCTGTAAGCAGGGAACAAGATGAACACTTTCTACTGGAAAAATAAATAAATAAAAAATCTCAATTAAAGGTGTGGCAAGCAAATTGTGCCAAAGACTGTTGATATTTGAAAGAAGATATTTTTGGTAGATTTTTTTTGTTTGTTTAAAAAAATGTAAATGTACCCACTGCGCCACCGCGTCGCCCCCAGCATGCATTCATTCATTCATTCATTTTCTTTTCGGCTTAGTCCCTTTATTAATCTGGGGTCGCCACAGCGGGATGAACCGCCAACTTATCCAGCATACGTTTTACGCAGCGGATGCCCTTCCAGCTGCAACCCATCACTGGGAAACATTCATACACACTCATTCACACACATACACTACGGACAATTTTAGCTTACCCAAT
>CAIGQV010019951.1:9934053-9997463 GCA_903798115.1 Danio jaintianensis
GTGTGTGTGTGTGTGTGTGTGTGTGTGTGTGTGTGTGTGTGTGTGCACGTGTGTGTGTGCGTGTGTGTGCTTTTGACTCTGTTGTGGCACAGTCTGTTATGACTCTGTTTTTTCTTTCAAATTGTCAAAACAAACATAGAAAAAACTGATAGAGGAAAAGAGACTAACTAACTATAATTAAAGACATCTAAAAACAAATACTACTGTTATCTGATAGCTTGAAGCTATGTAGAAAAAAACAACAGTACAATTTGTACTCACCAATTCATTTTAAGTGTCATAATTTTATAATTGCACTGAAATAAACCAAAGCAATATAAAATATATGTGCATACATACAGTATATGCATTTTGTAAGGAGCAATTGATGATGGACCATTAAACTACTTTAGGGATTTTAGGGATAATGTACATATATATATGATGTTTTAACAAGAAACAAGACAAAAAGCTGAAATTATTCAAATGGCTGCAAAAGGTTAATTCCATGTGTGGTTACCTGATGATCTATGATCATAATTTTGTTTGTTTGTTTTTGCTTCATGATGGTTTTCTCTGAACAGTTAAACTGCCTGTTTTTCTTCAGAAAACCCTTCATGCCCTACAGATACTTACAGCATCTTTTGCATATCTGAACCCTTAGTGACTGTATGCTAGTAAGATCCATCGTTTCACACTGAAGACAACTGAGGGACTCAAACACATCTATTAAAAAAGGTTCAAATGCTCATTGATGCTCCAGAAGGAAACATGATGCATTAAGAGCCGAGGGGTGAAAACTTTTAAACAGGATGAAGCTGTCCAATTTTTTCTTGCAAGTTTCCCAGAAGATAAATTAAGTACAATTTACCTTGATTTTCAAATTCAAAAAGTTCTTTACACTGCATTTTATTTATACATTTTTTACTTTTTATTTTATAGTACTTCTGTGTACTGTTCTGAAGAATAAACAAACACACAAACAAACATCTACTCTTTTAGGTTGAGACAGGCACATGGCTGCTTGTCCCAGAATTTTCCAACACACCCACAAAGGCATAAACCTGACATGCACCCACTTTCCTACATACCGATTTTACAAGACACACAGATACAAGCTAAACATCTGTCTGAAGACACAACAACACTATCTCCAGTTCCAGAGGCACATGAGCATCTGTAAAGTGACGACAGTACAGGAATGCCAAGCCAGGAAAATGTCATTCATTAAGAGAAAAATTCCAGGTGTAAAAGTATCTTCCACGGCTTTTACAAAATGCCCATCTGTAGCGGAGGAATGGCATTCCACCAGTCCACAACAAGCCGCCACTTGTGCTGCATGTCCCAAGGAAGCTGAGACCACCTCAGGAGACATACAAGCAAGATAACTGTTTGCGAATATTATAGAAAAAAGTTGGAAAATGTACAGCATTTCATGTTTCACATCTTTTAGACTTTTTTTCATTTACCAATATTAATTCATATTCACGTTTTGCATTTGTGCATGCAATATGAAAATAAACTGTATGCATTTTTAAATTAATATTTCTATTGATCTTTTGACATATAAGAGGTCTTTGGACTATATAAAACATTCTGTATGTTTTAAAACTTTTTAAAAAATCATTATCCTGGTTTCCATCACAGATTTGATCAAAACCCTTTGCAATATTTTCAAAATGTTGATAAAAAACAGCTGCAAAATAATGACATTTATATTTACATATATTGCAGCCATATACAGTATTTAACCATAGGCATGTTATCCACGTATTAGTGGCATGGAAACCAAAGCCCAATTTCTACTTCCATATATGTGGTGTTTTACAGAAGTTATAATACACAAGAGAGGAACTGTAGATTCAGAATTTTTTTAAATGAAATGAAAGTATCATTTAAATAGAAATGAAAGGAATCACTGATTATGTTGGGTTATATTGGCTTTGGTAGCATCTCACTGCTCACATCAGGTCTAGACAGAATAACTTTAGAGTGTCCCAATGACACAGTTCTTTATTTGCTTCATTTTACATAATTATTCTGGAAATTACAGTATTTACTTTCATTCATTCATTCATTTTCTTTCCGGCTTAGTCCGTTTATTAATCTGGGGTCACCACAGCGGAATAAACCGCCAAGTTATCCAGCATATGTTTTACGCAGCGGATGCCCTTCCAGCTGCAACCCATCACTGGGAAACAAATTTAGCTTACCCAACTCACCTGTACCGCATGTCTTTGGACTTGTGGGGGAAACCGGAGCATCCAGAGGAAACCCACGCAAACACGGAGAGAACATGCAAACTCCAAACAGAAACGCCAACTGACCCAGCCGAGGACAGTATTTACTAACCAAATTAATTTGTTAATGCACTTGCTACAGTTAAGGTTGAGGGCAGATGTTAAATAACATTCTAAATACAGTATATGTCCTTTTGCATTATGAACAAAAAATGGGCCAGCATAGACAATGCACTGTCAAACCCAGAGCAGGAATGTGAAATAAAATCAGATAGCGAACCTGCAGGCACGGACAAAGCAAGACCGCCATTGTTATTTGAAGTCAAACAAACATGATCTAAGGCTTGACAACATAACATCGAAAGTTCCTTCAAATACAGATGAAACCGATAATGGTACAATAAAGCTCTTACAGGGAGTACAAGGCTTAAGCAATGCTCCGTAAAGCTGGCAGACCTATAGATTTAGTCAGTTTATTCCAAAACAGGCCAAAGTTCACCAGGTACACGTACTGTAAGACAGAGGCATTCCATTACAATGGCACACGCTCACACACCTTGATCATATTCCTTGTACAATTATTAACATCCAGTCTCACTGACCCACATCGAGTAAAGAGAGCACAATGGACTCCAGATAATGAACTTGTGCTGGTGCCAGAAATAAAATACTGTAAAATACAACTCCAGGTTATACAGTGTGTGATGATTAGCATTTGACTTCCAGAGGACAAACTTTTGGACAACAGGTTACAGAGTGAAAAATCTCAAAATCCTGCCTGTCACGTATGTATATAGATAGCCAAAACACCACTTTTTGGAAATGATGATGTCACAGTATCACATGACCAGAAGGAGGAGGAAGAGCCCTGCACATAACATTAATAACAAAAATAATGGCAGATTACAGAACTTTAATTGTGCTTCAAGCACTGGTAAATTTATTAGCACTATTACAACAAAACCTGTTAATGCTGTATTAACTACACTGTTAAAAAAAATCCGTTAAATTTACGGAAAAATACCGGCAGCTGTGGTTGCCAGGATTTTTCTGTAAAAAATACGGAAGTTTTATAGAACTGTTTAAATTTACAGAAAATAACCGTATTTCATTAACTGATACAGTGTTCAGTTCACAAAAATGTAGCTTTATTCACAAAAATGTAAAGTCATTAAATGCATTAACGTGTTCATGCGATTACAATCAGCAAACAGATTTTCACTGCATCAGTAACTACACAGTTACATTTAAACAAAAGAAGATGCAGCATAACATCAGATGCTCTTAGTTCATCTTAGACTTGAACACAGATGCTACTATCCTGCACAATGGTGACACAAAAAAGGTTTTACAGTATTTTGCACTTTTTTTTCTGAAAAATACCGGCAGCTGTGGTTGCCAGTAATCTACTGTTTTTAACATTTTACATTCGGAATTTAAATTTACGGAATATTCCCGTTAACAATACATTCCACAGTGTGAATTTTTCATCGAACACATTTAACCCCTTAAATCCCAGAGCAAAATCCTCACTAGTGTCCTCACTACAGAGGGTTGAACACTAAGGCAGTGATGAAGTTAATGACATAATTGTCTAATTAAAGGAAGATTGATAATGATTGATGAACAACTGTTAACAAGCAGAATCACCAAAGTAAAGAAAAACAAGACCAAATAATACAAATTACAGCCAAAACCAAAGATGAAATCAACTGAAAATAAAACTCTAAATAAACATAAATTAGACAATAAAAAAATTATTTCTCAAGATCTCAGCAGAGGATCATTAAACAACTCCACAAACATCAGGAGCTTCACTTATTACTGACCTTTGACTTTATTTCTGTCACGTGAACAAAAGCTCTTAATGAAATTTTTGTTGTTCATTTGAAATCACCATGATGCAGGTCAGAGTCTGCTTTAGTTGGGCTCTTCAACTTCTTATTTTAACACTAGTTTTCATTTGGTTGCTGTAATTATTTGTGTTAATCACACTGTTTGTATAGCATTTAAAGCCAAAAGAAAATCTAAAAATAAGTCTGACGAGATTAACTATGACATCAGAACCACCCTCACCTGCTTGTGTACTCATTAAACATATGGTTAGTTATGTGTGAGGAATTAATAATACACATAAATAAAACCACTGGAGCTTCAACAATTAAAGACTGTTTAACAGGCCTAAATACACCATTCACAATGAAAATGTTTGATCTACGGCGGAACTTAAAAACACACAGACATCAACAATTAGTCTTTGAATCTCAACATTGGTGACAATCAAAAAATAAAAATCAGCCCGGAACAATACAAAGCAATCTACTGAAATATTCCCCCCCCCCCCAATTATTAACTAGGAGTTTTTGTTAATTCCTCCATAATTGTTTGTTTACCGTTTATGGGAAGTTGTGGTATTGTCCCAAATAACATCACATGAAAAAGACAAAATAATTGCATTTTTTTACAACTTATAAAATACGAGAAATAAGCCCAACTAAAGCAGCCTCTGATCTTAACGATGGTGAGGTCAAATGAAAGATTTTCAATAAAACATATAAACCTCTCTTAATTATCAAATATTTTTACAGAAATGAAGTCAGACTGTAATCAGTGAAGCTGGTAATGCTGTTTGTGGAGTTGTTTAATCCTCTATTTTAATTCAGTTGGTTTGGTGTGAGGCTGTTGCTGTATAGTTTTATTTCTTGTTCTTTCCTTCAGTGACTGTGCTTGTTAACAGCAGGTGTTCATCAGTGTCTGAATTCACTCATTTGTGGTCATCTACTCTGTCTAGTGGACTAAACTAATCAACTGATTTAGGGACTAGTGAATGAGGGTGTATGGTGAGATTTCAGACTCTCTGCTTACTTTCCCGAAAACAAAGGTTAGATCTGTTACAGTTATTTTCCGTATTTTGTACAGAAATGAACTGTTAATCATTTAACAGGTTTTTCACTGTAGATTGTACAGACAAAATTACGGACATTTTTTACAGTGTAGACTACCAGCGGAGACGCATTAACAGTTAACAGCCAAATATTTTAGAAATATAAGCATTCGCCTTCTTGTGTTTATATCTATCTTCTGTACTGAAGAAAAGGATTTCATGTGCATGCTAACTGTATTATATGATTTTAGTGTATCCTGCAGCTCTGTGTTTGTTTACAGGGCCATATATAAGTGTGGTCTAAATATAACATTGTTTTAACCTAGTTTTCCCATTTACATGTGGACTTTCCTTAAAATGATACATGTATGGTCACAAAATGTTTAAATTCCGCAAAAGAAAGAAAAAACATGGTCATTGCCATGTGGACATAGCCTTGTTTATTTGAAGGTAGGTCTCAAGAGCTCCCCTTGGTATATGAGGAAAAAGGGTGGATGGAGGGATTCTTCAAAAACGAAGATAAGGGAGGTAAGAAAAATGGGCTATTTATGTAGGCTTGGATTCGTCTCATTGGTTTATCGATTATTGTTGACGTGAGACCAGCTGTGTTCAATCATAGCACGTGATCCTCTCGAAATTAGTTTGTAAAACTTCACTTAACATCACCTCACCAATGCAGACTCTTCCACAACATTCCTATAGTGTTCTAAATTCTGTCTAAACCTTTAAACTGAACTGTCTAATGCAAAGAAACAAAACAAAAATGCAGATAATATCTTATAATCAGACATTTTCACTCTTCAGGTAAAGAGAATGTGCTTAAAATTCACATTAATGTCTGATGTTAGCATGTGTTGCTAAGCTAACACAATGCCCTAAATAGTCAGCCAAATGCTCACGCAAGCAAAGATTTTATTATTAAAATTGCTCAGTATTGAATAAAATATATTGATAACCAACACTTAGCATCTTCAGGACTTTTTTAAACAGTGCTAAATGCTAAATGAATTGCCACCTCAGAATGAAGCTAAAAAGAAGAACCTGATTTTTGGGAGCTTTCATTGTAATAGGAAACGGGAAGAGAAGAGGCAGTAATGTGAGGCAAGACCATGTCCTCAAGTCGGCCACTGTGTACCAAATATGCATACTTGCCTAGAAAAAAGTAAGATAATATGTGAAGCATTTTGGTAAGAAGTATATCCATATTTATTTTTTTTCACCATAATCTCTAGCTTCAATAATGACTATTTGGATGATCATGAGAATGGCATTCAGGGATATGATGAGAGGATGTAGGAATGGCCTAAAGACTTATTAAAACCCCTCAACATTTTTCTTTATAAATCCTTGTTTTGCATTTTCAAATGATAATAGGGATGGGTGATACCAATTATTTTCTTTCTGATACAAAGTATTTCAAGACAAGTATCGTAGATATCGATACTGATACTTCAAGTACATATTTTATAGTGATTTATAGCGATACTTCAATTTAAGGATCGATCCTTTTGATACATTGCCAGTATCGGAAATATCGATACTTCAGGATCGGTCCACCACCCCTAATTGATAACCAGTGTTTGTTTCCCCTGTGCATCTAATGGACTGCCATTGTAAAGCTTGGAGAGGCCAGGACATTTTTTTAAATAACTCAGATTGTATCTAAGAGTAATATACACCTTGAATGGCTTGAGGGTGAGTAAATCACGGGCTATCTTTCTCTTTAAGTGCCATCTGATTGACACTTTACTATCCCATGAGGCCAAAGAACAGGAGCTGTGCAAGACAAATGATGCAATTGACGGATGCTGTAATTACATGTCAATGATAACATTACATTGACATTCAAACTATATATAATATATTATTTAACAGTCCTAATGTTCACAACTTTGCAATTTTGGTTTGCAGCTCGGTTCTTGATGTCATGTCGCGTGAGTTGCAGTTGCGATACAGTATATATTGGACATAATTTTGATGACTATTGTTCAGAATAGCCTTCCCTTTGGGTGCGTACCTTCAATATGATGTCTAAACTTGTTGTCTGGCTAGGCTGCTCACTAGGGTTTGGAAAAAAGCCAATGTAGAAGTGTTTTTCCATTTCCAGCAGTCTTTTTTTGCAGTCATTTAATCTTATAAGTGAAGTACTTTCAACAGAGAATATGGATTCAGTCATCTAGTTAAAAGACTGATGATTGATCCTGATGAAATAACAAATGATGCATTAATAATTGCACTGTGCTAATATGAGAATAATGGGCCAAACTGAGCGTGTTGATCCCCCTCTCTCTCTCTTACCCTCCCATGTCAAAACTAATGACCGTCCTCAGCACTGTTCTCATTCCTTTCTCTGTGAAGAGCCCTTGCTATTGAAATCCACTCTTATTTCTCCACTTCTATCACTCTTGTTCAGCTTTCATTTTCTTTTGATTTAATACATACAGCAGAGAGTGAAATTTACTGGACTTTAACGAGTATGTCCTGGATTGGCACCAGGACTAGAAGCAAATTAATCAAGTGAATGCAAAAAATTTCATACAACGCAGTAATATTTCTGTATATTTACAGTTTTTTCCAACTGCTTACACACAAAATCTTTTCTTGTCACACGATTTCTGAAACCTCTCACTCAAAATGCAAAACTACAGCCTAAATCTCCAAAACCAGAAGCTATTTCTCAGCCTTGAACTCAGTTTTCAATTGCATAAAACACTTTTTTCAAAACACTACACACAATGTTCTACCTAAAACACTAAACCCTAAAAGGAAAATACTTGCTTTCCTTTTTCAAACACAACCAATCAAAATGCTACACTTATTCACGAGGTCACACGCTCCTCAAATGTGGAAACGCTAATTTCTTTACTGAGCACTAACCAATCACTGCTTTACAGTGGTACAGGCCTATAAATACGTCAAACGTTACAGGACACCGGGCTGTTCTGATACAAAAAAAAACAAACAAAAAAAAACAGTTTGCCACCCTATTCACAATTTGTAGTTTTGTACCTACCCTATATTCACCTTTTCAAAATTCTAAATTTCTCTGAAAAGAATAGAGCAATTCTTCTCAGCCTGGTGCTGGAAAGTGTATGATGGCCAACCCTATGCCCGCATGACGCTTCTGCAGGCAATGGATGCTTCTCCCTCCGAGACTTTACTGTATTCTACAGAACATACTTTTGCTTTACATATGTTTTTTTTTTTTTACATTTTTACATACAGAATGTTTATGTTTTTGTTGTAAGCTACTGTACACACCAGTAATGTTTGGCCTAATACATTTTTTTTTGTTTCTTCATGTCTTCATCGGTGTTTACAGTGTACTTGTTACTCCTCTCAGCAGATTACTTTTACTGTAGAACATTGTATTATAGCAGATATATGCCTATGGAAGAGCAAATAGCTTTAGATTTAGAACAACAGTGTTTACGTGCTATATCCAAACATTTACTATTATAAAAGAAGTGTTTGCCATTTGATGCAAATGCTTCATTCTGATATGTGTTTATGGCATTTTGAATGCAGTGTTACATTTTGAAGGAGATGTGAGGCATTTTGCAGTTTGTGTGTGCAGTTTTGGGAATTGTGTGTAGAGTTTTGAAAAAAGGTGACACGGTTTTGAAAATGTGTGTAAGCAGTTGGAAAAAACTGTAACACATAGTAAATAGTATATAAAGCACATTGCAGAAGTGCCTCAATTATTTTTTTCAAGCATTATTGTGAGTGTGTGTTGCATTTTTAGAGTTTACTTTTGGTTGATTTACTTATGACCAAAAAAAAAAGAAAATAAATAAATCTACATTTTACATGTATACATACATTTAGTCCTGGTTTTCTTAGTGTTTCCTGTGTTTTGTGAGAGTGTGTGTGTGTGTGTGTGCGTGTGCGTGTGTGTGTGCGTGTGTGTGCGTGTGTGTGTGCGTGTGCGTGTGTGTGTGTTGGGCTAAACATGCTTGGTATACATGCATACTTGAAAAATTTATTTAAATGCACCAGAGTTTATCTGGGAGAGGACTGAGAAGGTATTTTGAAGAATGTTGGAAAGTTACACATTGTACTGTAGACATAGTAGGAATGTTTTTTAGCATTTTTTTTAGAATATTTTCTTTTGTTTTCAACAGTAGAAGAAAACTGTTGGTAAATGGTTTTAAAATTTTAATTTTGGGTGAACTATCCGTTTAACTTTAGTACATTACATTAAAATGGCACAAAATATATCAAAGTACTTGCCAAACATCAACAGAACTTTTCCCTACACTTGTATTTCAGAGCTGGCTGCAGGTGTATCGTTCCCTCTTCATAATACATATACCTTTCATTCTGAAACACAAAGCAGCGAGTACAGGCAACACAATGGCTCTGATTACGGCTCTTCAGAAGCAGAAAGGCCGGGCACTGATGCTAAAGAAGAGAGGGGGTAACAGGTTGGTCATGTTTTCGTTTGCTTAAGTCTGGATTGTTTTGTGTTGAAAAGGGCTCTTGTGGAAGCTACTGTGAAAGACCTCCCGGGTGGGGGTCTCTGCCTTTGAACTTCACTTTTTAAAGGAGCTTATGCCTCGCTCCCCTCGTACTTTGATAATTGCATGGGATTGTCGTTGTCATCAGTCATTTTATGATCCCAACTAAAACTATTTATCTGATATGTGGGAAGTAAAGAGACATCCCCACCAAACCAAAAGAAACCCACCAAAGAAATCTGTTGACTTACCCAGAAGCAGAACCCTGAAATATCTCTCCATCATCATGGGCTATAATATCAACATGAGCAGCTGATTTCCAGGGGCCTGCAATAAAAAGAATAATTAGTTCATTAGTTACTGGCTTAAATTGGAATATGAAATAAAAGCATCATGGTCTGACTTTAGTTTTGTAAAATTATGCTAAATACAACATGCCAATACAAAACCCTTTAATAACCCTTTAAATGGTATTTATTGCACCTCTGCTATGCAGAAAACAACAACCAGAATTTAAAGACATTCATTCATTCATTTTCCTTCGGCATATTCATCAGTTTCAGCATATTCGGCAGATTCATCCCTTTAGTCATCAGTGGTCGCCACAGCGGAATGAACCGCCAACTTATTTAGCATATGTTTTACACAGCGGATGCCCTTCCAGCCGCAACCTAGTACTGGGAAACATCCATACATACTCATTCACACACACATACACTACGGCCAATTTAGTTTATTCAATTCACCTATACCACATGTCTTTGGACTGTGGGGGAAACTGGAGCACATGGAGGAAACCCACGCCAACACAGGAAGAACATGCAAACTCCACACAGAAATGCCAACTGACCCAGCCGGGATTCAAACCAGCGACCTTGCTATGAGGCCACAGTGCTAACCACTGAGCCACCGTGTCGCCCAATTTAAAGACAATGCAACAATAAAATAGAATAGTAATCAGACTAGTAAACTAACTAGTTTTAGCTTACAGAAAAGCAACAATAACTCCAATAACATTGCAAAAGAAGTCCACACAACACATCCAACTTTAAGCTACAACAGCAGAGAACAACAGTGACAGTCCTGTCAAACTGAGGCTACAATCCAAACAGGTTCAACAAAAGTGGACAACAGAAGATTGTAAAAACAAAAGTGGGTCCAACCTGCCTCGTATCAACAGTTAAGGTTGTTGGTAGTTTAATGATGTGGAGGATATTTATCTGGCAAACTTTGGGCTGCTTAGTATCAACTGAGCATCATTTAAATGTTACAACCTACATCAGCGATTTACCTTTAACTATTCTCAAATGTGACCCTGGACCACAACCAGCCCTAAATTGCACTGACAAATATGGAGGAATAGCCAGCAATACATTGTATGAGTCATAATTATTGAATTTTATTTATACCAATCATTAGGATATTAAGCAGAGATCATCTTCCATAATTGCATTTTGTACCTTTCCTACCATATATATGGATTAGTTATATGGATTGCTAAAATATTGGGACAACTTTAAGGGTAATTTAAAGGTAACTTAACAAATTTAAGTGGATTGAACATAAGACAATTAAGTTGTCTCAAAAAAACTGAAGAAATGTGTTGTTTAATCTCATTTTATATAGTTTGAACAAGCAGCAAAATCTTTTTTTTATTCAGCTTTTATGATGTACATGTGTATATTTTTAATAATTGAATATTTATTATGTAATTAAAATAAAGAAATATTTTTATATATATAGTATACAGGCATATACCACAGGTTAATAATTTATAAGATATTAGTGCAGTTATAACAAACAAAGCAATTTAACTAGAAATTCCACCTAATTCAAAAAAAGGAAAATGTGACAAGCTGAGAGTGAAGGCAGCTTTTGTGTGGTGTGAGCATGAGTGTGAGTATGAGCTCAAGAGAGGAGCATCGGGCCCCAGTCTAAAGGCTCTTCAGCAGGCTGCTGGTGAGAGGAGTGACAGGTCAGATCCAGCACACAATACCACAGCCTCTGTTTCCCACACAGCTGCCACAAAACCCTCTACACTACTCAACAACTACACTGAACATACTACCTACATCAGTAAATGTATGCAAGCCACAGCCATGAAAATAAGTTAAACACTGATAAAAGAACTACACCTTGAGTCAATTCAATCAAAAAAGATTTGCAGATGAAACCACAAAAACGTTCTGAAATTTAAGAATTTGCTGTGACATGGGACATAAAATCAGACATCACAGTGCTTAAAATCTAGACCATCATCAGTAATGTACTGTCTGATGCCTCACAGATAAAGAGCACATCATGACACTGTCAAAGCAAAGAAGAAGAACAAAAGACACAGATAATAATAAACAGGATAAAAACAGGATTTAAAGTCAAAACTGGCAGATAAAGCCAGCATGACCTGCAAATCACCGACAATAGACCAACTAAAAGCACAACATAATCTTGGATTTGTTTTTTTTATCCAAAGTCTTATATGTAAAACACAATAAAAACAGAGTACTCACACAACCATGCAAGCTGACAAATATCCTCTGGATATAGCTTTTCTTAGAATAGAGAAAAGCCTTGGAGGGGAAAAGGTTGTAAATGTGTGAGGCTGAGGGTTTGTAATGAAAAAAAGTGTGACTGTTTAAAGTTAAGTGCAAAAAACAACAACTTTACAGGCACAACTGGCCTTTCTGGACAAAAACAGAGAGAACGGCTTAAGCCAATGAGAGGTAGCGGAAAACAGTTTCCCCGCCCTCAGTGCAGCAATGGGGTGAATGAAGAGCGATTCTTATTCAAATGCAGCTGTCACTCTGAAAGCCGCTGTGTGAAAGGGGGAACTGGTCTCCAGGCTGACGGAATGCACTGAACCATTCTTTAGGGGGGCACTGAGCTGGTTAAGGGGTCCAGAGGGGAGGCCAGTGATGCTTTGGCTTTCTCTGACCACACACACCCTCTTTCCTTCCAATACAACTCGCAAACTGAACTTACAGAGAGGGAAAACATGAAAGAGATGCTGATCTGAACATTTCTGAATGTTTGTTTTTTGTTTTCACTAACAGCATTAGCCACACAAGTGAACATTAATGATGGTCAAAATAAAATAAAACAAAACAAAACAAAACAAAACAATATTTATTGTACAAACAATATTATAAAGCATATTTTTTTTTCCTTCTTATACAATAATTAAAATATAAACACCTACCATATTCCTATTCTGATCACCAACAGAAATTCTACTTTTTGTTCTGTTTAATCAATTTTTCCAAAACTTTGCCTGTTAGCCTGAAATGACTGTCTAAATAGCTTTGAGTACACTAGATAATGTAATGAATGCATGCATGATGATATATAAGACAGATAAAATGCTTTTAATGCATAACACATTAAATCACTACTTTACCCACTCGCCCAGCATATAAACAGACTAAACTGAGGTTGATCTTTAGTGTTCAATAGACTTAGAGAAAGTAACTTACTTTGCAGCACACACACATCTGAAGACTACAACTTAATGACTTCATCTGCAAACATCAGCCAAAATGAAGGCCATCGAGACCACATAAAGACAAAGATTACACATCTGCAATCCCACTGCAGATAAGTGACTCACAACAACAAATGAACAAATGCTGATGGGTGTGAAATCCATCTCATGAACACTTGAATGATAGTAATTATGGAACAAACATCACTACTTGCTATACACTTTTTATACACAGAAACACTTATTTAACAACATATTTTACATGCTAATTTGCACATCACAGCTGCCACATAACGTTGTATATAGTAATATACCTGTACATACACTTGTCAATTTGTATATTTGCATTCACTATTACTTTTATTTTTTTAAATATATTTATTATCTGTTTTTTGTCCTGTCTCTGTAATTCTGTTGCACTGTAGAAGCTCTGTCACCAAAACAAATTCCTTGTATGTGTGAACATACCTGGCAATAAAGCTCTTTCTGATTCTGATTCTGAAATGTGGTAAACCATCTACTGCTCAGAGTAGGTGAGCTTTTTTGTGATGCTTATTACTTATTGAAACATCTATTAAAGAAATATGCATTCATTTATTCTGTAATGTCTCAAAATCAGCATTAGCTGAATGTTCAGAAGAATCTGACTCTTTTTCTCAGTCTTAAGTAGAAAATTTCGCAAACAAAGTATATGCCGCTGAGGGCTCTACAACATACTTTGTTATAAAACATACTTTGCATAGTTTTACTGTTGCACATACTTTTACTGTTTACTGATGGTTCTCAGAGAGATCTAGCTTGAATAGAAATAGAAAAAATCCTGTAAGATAACTGTTTGAAGTTGAGAAGCCATGAAATGTTACAGCAGAGCTAAATCATCCATTAAAAAAAGAAGTGAAACTGTACAAAAAAAAAACATAATAATGTGACTATGAATGAAATTCCAAAGCAACATTATCCTGAACCAATTCAGACAATGGAAATGACTAATCAGTAGTTTTTGACACTATTATGTCCATCATCATCACGTCATTCTCCATTTCTACATCACTGCACATGTAAAGAACTTTCCTGTTTCAGTTTTCAGTCCAATCAGTTTTTACATGTACTATCCATTGGATGAGAAAATATATAATCAACCCCCAACAATCCTTCAAATTTAAAATACAAATGATTACAAATGATTGCAAAATAATTATTTTGGATCTATGTTAACATGGTTAAAATTGAGTTAGAACATGCTCTTTGGCATGATAAATGAAAGATAGAAATACCAGTAAACTGACTACAGCAAAACTTAGTAGATCATGGTTGATTACTTTAAATACTCTCCTCCAATATATTTTGAAAGGAAAAGAAAACTCCTACAAAATACATATGCAAAGAGGTCAGCCGCAAAAATAATGGGGTGCATGGCTTTTTTAAACCAATAGTTTTAATGCCAAATGAGAATTTGTGATGGTGTTAGTGTTATCATTTTTACACATTAAAAAAAGATAAGACTGGTTATTAGTGGTATATATGTGACCATTCAAAGAGTCTGCAGAATTCTTTGGAGAATACCGCAGAAGAAACAGCCTTGTTCAAATCTGCAGACAAAGATGTACACACTCATACACACAAGTCTTATCAGCATTGTGTGTATGGGACATGAAATCACAGATTGATCCGATTTATCTGCTTCCTATGGTATTTACATTTGTTATGTCTGGCTGTATGAAATTATACAGGCATCAACACAGCTTTCAGAGTTGAAGTCAGCCACATTCGTGGATAGGCAAGAAGGTCTATGCAGAATTACACAACAAACTTGGCACAACTAATGGCCTTAATTTTTATAATGAGATCAGTTTGTGCAATTTTCAGTATTTAATATATAAACAATTGAAAGAAAAATTTAGTAGATACGTGTCAAGATGAATATATAAAAGCTGATCGCACAAGTCTAATTGGGTGCTGAACAAAATTGGTGCAAAAACTTTAAATTTCAAAATTCCAAAGAAAAAGCAAGCAACACATTGAATAGAACATGGAATTATTAGGTAAAAAGACTGTACTCTAATGTACTCTAATAACTCCTTGAAAAATAATTCTATGTACAAAACAAGTTAGCACTGTGTACACATAGAATAATCTGTGCATTCTGTAAACACAGATGAGATGAAATCAGTTCAAAAGACCTTGAGCTTTGGAATTATGATTCTCAACCTTCAAATCAGTCATAATATGTTATGGGTCATTGATGCATTTTGCTAAAAGTAAAATAATCTGATTTAGAAAAAAAGAATGTGCCTGCTGTATGCATCTATCAATTGGTGTAGGATATTAGGGCTCCACAATATATATATAAATAAATCATTATTGCAGTAACAGTACATAAAATATTCATATCACAGAGAGGTGTAATAATTCAAATTCATTTATGTGCCACGCAGTTGTGTCTTGCATATACAGGAAGTTTTTCCAAATCTGACCAATCAAATGGAGCATAACTATCTTTATACTCACCTCCCCAGTTGGTGCTATTATGCTATTGGCTAGACAACCCAAATAGTGAACCTAGTGCCTCAGAGCTAAGAGCTGAAAATAAATATTAATGGCAGGAGTAGTAAAAAACTAGGAAAATGACAACATTGATTAAAAATCAAAATGTCTGCCAAGAATTTCAGTAATTTATAGTCAAAATCTTTGCATCTTGACATCATCATCTTGACAACATCTTGAAGTTTTTTTTTTTTGCCTGATTCAGTTAGATCAGAACAATTTTCTTTTACCTGTTTATTTTAGTGTGATAGTTACATAAATCAATTATTTTTTAACAAATACTTAATAAAAATAGAATTTGCTAGGGAAATGTTATATTTTGTTATCATAGTACTCAACGACAATATCTCATTATTTTCTCGGTATTGTGCAGCCCTACAGGATACTAAACCTTAACATAGCACAGCAGACTCTGGCTCCTGTGTTTGGTTTTTTAATGCCATATATCACCACGGTTAATCTCTAACCAAATAACCTGAGTGCTCCCGCGTCAGCTCTCACCCTCTGGCTTTTCCGGAGTAAGACCAAACAGTAGCCAAGAGTAAACTTAAAACCTGCGCTCACCTTCACGTTCAGTCACAGAGCTACATCCGGCATTTTAATTAAACACACAGTTCATTTGTCAATGATTATGTGAATCAACAATCAATTACCGCACATTCTGACACATTAAAAAGATCTGAAATTAGTTAACTTTTATTTAAAATTAACTTATCTAAAGCAATTAACCTCTAAAGAGCTAAAGATGCACAAACAATGACACATTTTGATTGCTGCCAAATTAAAATGAGTTTGTATTTGACTGTTCATCTGCTTGTCTGTCAAAAGATGAATGTATCGCACAAGTCATGCCAGAATATAAGAGAGATGTGATATGAATTATATGTGAATAATAAAAGCAAATTTATTTGTTAAATGTGAAGTTTGGAGCTGATTGGACATTGTGTTTATGTTAGTGTACATACATTTACATTTAGCAGACGCTTTTGTCCAAAGCGATTTCCAATTGAGAAGGCATTCAACGTTTCAACAAGAGGCAATAAACACAAGAAGTGCTAATTATACTAAGGAACTGTTAGTGCACAGAGAATAAAGTGCTAGAGTAAGGAAGGGGGAGTGTTTTGGGGTTTTTTTAGAGAGAGAAGTTTCTACCAGTGGTTTGTCAAGCCCCCTCACCTGTGTGAAGCACACTTCATAAATGCACAATTTATTAATCTTTTTTTTGAGATATGGAATGATTGTAAGAAAGTGTCTGGTGCAAATGTGCAAAAACAGGTGCAAGTGAAAGTCAAAGTGTCTGAGAGATAAAAGCAACCCAAACTCATTATGGATACGTACCCCTGTATACATATCTGGAGAGTGCAAAATATGTCCCGGGAAGTACGTTTTTTTTTCAGTTTTTGTTTACACGAATCCATCAGAGGCCGTTGTGTATGCTTTTTCAGATCTCAAATTTCTCTCGCGAGTGCCATTCACGCATGCTCTTCTCGTGTAAATCCACCAGAGGCTGCTGTCGACTGACTGACCGACCGATACTCCCACCCACCCCCTTCCCTAAACCCAACCGACAGTGTTTTCAAAAAAAGAAAAGCCTTCGTGGCTGCCTGATTTTTACCACGTTTTCAGATCTTACCACGTTCTCACCCTGTTATTTACTTGTTTATTTTATTTTTTGCCTTTATTTTTTGCCTGTTTTTGTTTTACCTGCTTTCTGGAACCATTCTTCAACGGACTCGAACCCCGTTGTCACGGTCAACTCTTCTCTGCGTCTCAAGTCCACCAATGTATGCAGGGAGCCACTGGGCAAACTGGTAACAGCAGAAAAGCCATCCACACAGTGATAAATGGTCTGCTGATAGCACTAAAAGGAGCAGAAGCCATCGGCAATGTCATACCGCCCAGTGTTAATTTTGAAGACGCAATGCAGCCATATGTACCATATGTTATGGGTACATAATTCGCGCTCTCAAGAAATGTATACGGGGCTACGTATTCACAATGAGCCTGTGTTGGATAAAAGAGTGTGTTTTCTACAGGTGGTTTGTCAAGCACAGTTGACATGACATTTCCTGTTGCCAGCAGCTGGTGCTATGACTGTAGCTGAATATTGGCATGTTGATGTGTTCAGGACAGGACATCAAGCATGTGCATTTTGCGGCAGATTGGACATAATATGCCTAAGTTAACAACTTCCTGTTTAATAGCGAAATGGTCAGGCCACCGTGGAAATATCCTTAAACAAAAACTTAAAACTACTGTTGATCTGACTAAATCTCTGAGAGGAGTTAATTTATATGTACCTGAAATGACACAACATTTGCAAAGAAAATTTAAAGCTAATGAGCTTACTGTAGATTTTGCTCCAAGAGACTTTTTGGCAACTGTCACAATGTAATGTGTCAACTGAATTTTGTATGTGTACATATAGAGCAAAGTATGTTATGTTCACAACAATTCATTTACTGGTCATTGAATGACAATTAATTTTGGAAATTCCAAAAAAAAGACATCTCCAGTGGACACAAAGCTGTGCCTTCATGTGACTTTGAAATAGTAGATTCCTGTCATTTCTGCTTGAGGGATGAGGAGAATCCTGAGGCCTCATCAGGGCTCTCAGGAGATATTGTATGTGCATGATCAAAGAACCAATTACATGTTAAAGAATTCCTCATGTTGCACTTGATGATCATGTTCAAACTTCCATGAAATGAAAGATTGAGAAAGACCTGACGGGTCATTCCAGAATGTTCAGTGGAGTGACGAGTGATATTCCGGAACTGTACAATTCCCTGCATTCCTCTCAGAACCCCAGAGAGAGCTACATTACTCCCCTAACTGATACATACCAAAACAAGTGAAACTGCACGATTCTCAATATTAAAATCAGTTATCATTTAAACTAACAGCAAGCTACCATACAAAACATCAAAGAACGCTGTTAAGAAATCACATAGGATTTAAAGGGATCGTTCACCAAAAAACAAAAATATTACTGATTACTCAAGTGGTTCCAAACTTCTAATTATTTCTTTCTGTTAAACACAGAACAACATATATGAAAGAATGTTGGAAAAAACCAACTAGGAATAAAAGAAATACTACAGAATATTCTTTAGTATACTGTATATGCCTTTGTGTTCAACAAGAAAGAAACTCAAACACGTTTGGAACAAGTATAGAATGAGTATCTAATGACAGAATTTTCATTTTTGGTCGAACTTTCACTTTAAGTTCTGTGTATATTTGCCAGCACTTGTGTTATATCTTGAGAACTTCCATTCCGTCATCATTTCATCATGTCTGACAGTTAACAAAATCTCAACTGACTGATGAGACTATTCCGGGGCTGCTTCAAAATCCTTGAAAATCCCATGCAATCACAGAACTGACATTTTAAATAGGGCTCCAGAGAGAACGAACGGCCAGCAACGTAATCATGAGAGATGTGAGATACAAAGGATATGTTTTGACAGCCTTTCCTACAGGTGCGAATAATGACTGCTGAGGATTCAGACATAATCTAGTGTCTCCAAAACATGTTTAAACTAATCTCAGGAGTTATCAGTGTTTGGGAGGGAGGATTCGCAGGTGGGCATTGCCATCTATTAGGCACAACTGGGTTTAGAATACTAGGAGAAAGCTATCCATTAACTTTCTCATTCGTTTTAATGGCGGTTGCTTGACCGGTGTAGTTATCAGCATCAAACAAAGTCTAAAGAACCTGAACTCCTCTTAGCGGTCTAGGACTCGAGAAACTCTTTAAACTTCACTGTCACCCACAGGAATGAGGCTAAAGGTCAAAAGAGAGCCGATTAAAGCTGTACTCAGAAAAAGGGATAATTTCCCATGCATTATGACTCTAGCTGTGCCTTGAGTTGCCTTGTGTCTGACTGTCAGCTTATAACCATTAAGATTCATATAAACCCTTAACCCTTAATAATAATAAGCTGTCCACAATCAAAATGTTGATTTTGAAGTCTTTAGAAATGAGTTTTGAAAATATGGTAAAGAAAACCATGGTTTAGCCAGCTACTGAAATGTAACGATATAACTGATAAATATATAAGCTCATGTTATAGCTAATAATGATTGACAAAACATTTATACGTTTAAGCAATGGTTCATTTGATGTTGTGCTCAGTGTTAAAGGGCCTTCAAGTCATTGCATGATAGTGTAGTGAAGTGACAAGTCAGCTGCTACTAGTCTAAGTGTTAGTCCTTAAGTGTTCATTGTTAGAACCTGCATGTACATTTGACAGCTCTGACATTTAAAAATATGCTGCAATAGAACAAAAAAATGCATATCCTGAGGACAGTGTAAATAATCAGTTTTATGGGTACAGGTAAATCACTTTTGGATAAAGGCAAATCCCTTTTATTGTGTCAGAATTGAAGACCTGAGCCAGACCACACTCTTTAATTCCAATTACACCAATGACTTCCCATGAAAATGACAGCTGTCACATTCTGTGGCTGAACAGAACATTAGGAAAGTTTAAGTGATCCAAAATTCTGTCATCATTTTCAAACCTGGATGAATTTTGCAGAATGCAAAAGCTGGTATTTTGAAGTATGTTGCTAACAAAACCAAATTTGAGCACTCCTGACTTCCAATGGAAACACTTTCTATAACATCTTCTTTTATGTTCCAAAAAAACTTGAAACAAACTATGAGATAACATTTATTTTGGATAAACTATCTCTATCTCTATTTCTACTGAGCTGTTCTTTCATACAGAAATGTTTGGGAACATAGGGTGATAAGCTGTAAAAACTCTCATTTTCCCAAGGGTGCAGGAAAAGAATTGAACTTAACTGTTTTACTTTTTAATATTTAATAACATACACCGTGTTATTTCATGTTTTTTTACTATTATATAATTCCATGATTTTTTCCACTCTTACAAGAACCATTTGACCTAATGCATCAGATTCTTCGCAAAATGCTACATTACAGTACTTACACATTATGTCTGGACCCAAAATATTATACCTGATTAAATGCTTCACAATTGGCATATTGCAATACATCCTGTAGCTGATTAACACATTAACACATTTTGCCATTTGTGTAGATCTTCAGTCCTGCAGTTTATAAATTCTGATATATTTCTATAGTTAAATGCATGTAATTTGCCTTTTCATTACTGTAATCAAACTATGATGACAGACCTCTATCTACAGTCCCAGTGTCACCATCTACTGCCCGATACGACAAATTGTTTATATGTTTACTTCTTTTTGAGTACGCGTTCCCATTTCAACAATATGAAGTGCACTTGAAAACCCTATGAACCCTATGAAAACATTTTTGACAGATGCACTTTCTCACAATAATTGGGCAAATAGATTGCATTAGTTTGGTTAACACAACACGCACAATATACATAAATAACATACATAAATTATTTCAGAAACAGCAGCAAATCTGCAGTGTTGCACTTGAAATGAAAAGTCTATAGGCTTTATGTTGCTGCCCAATTTCGCATGTCAGTGCACTATTCGGTTTAAGTGCAACCTTTAAACATTTGAAAAGACTTAAAGAGTTTTAATAAGACTATGTGCTGTAAAGGTGGTTGTGAATGAATCAAAGTACAAAGTTATAGCTGTAACTCTTACCTGTGATCGACTCTCGTAAGCACGAGCGCTCCTCTCCCGAGCTGCGCGTCCACCTGTTCACACATGCACAGCTCCCCACTGAAGGAGGAGTGCACGCGCTTTTCCCTCCTTCAGACTGTATTATAAAGAGGTAAGAGTGTGTGCCGACGTGATGGCTTGTAGTAATCTAATGTAGCAAAGTTAATCACGAAGTAATCACGAGCTGACAAGACGTTAAGCAAATCCCTTTTAGTAACTTGGCGGGAGTTTTCTCTTCTCCTCTCTGCGTTGGTTTTGTATTATTAAAAAATAAATAAAAACTATAGTATCATCCATGTATCGCATTTACTGTACAGCGTGATCAGCCACACCGAATGGACGTGAAGCCGTGCATGATCACGTGACTTTTCACCTGAATGACAAATTCGAAATTAACTATTTGTTTTATTTCTAGTACCCGGAGTTTGAAAAGTTACATTTTTGCACTTTTAACATTTCATAGAGAAGAAACGCATCACAAAAAATTATGTGGAGTCAAATATTTGCACATAATTTTCATTAGTGAGCGACATAAAAACGGCAAAGTATTTTTCTCTATACGGGCCTAGTTACATCACGCCAGCATTACACAATACGACACGACACATAGTTGCTTTCTAATTAAATGGTTAGTTATTAGTGGTTAGTTGCTTACCGTGAGAATAAAGACAGTGGTTAGTAGGGTTAATAACGCATGAACAGCCGAGGTCATCTAGAGTACAATGTTTATGATGGATACTGTGAGATTTTTCTCAATTTCAAGATTTCCTCTCTACAACTTAATGGTTACAAGCATTAGGGTTAGAAACAACAGCTATTTATTGTATTGTGCAGTGACATATTTTACCATAGTGCTAGTATTGTTAACGTTGTGTCAGTGCTTTAATCTTTTGCAACCAAAATAAAATCTTCTAAAAGGGGAATATTTCTAAATGCAATATCATTGTGCATATTTCAGATTTTTAAATATGCTTATTAGCTAACTGCACAAAATAATAGAAAACACGATCCAGTCGACAGTTTAATATTATTTTTATTTTATGTTGGGCAAGTACAACATGGAGCAAAACCAGTTGAGAATATCAATTGATTCGTTAATGAGGTTAAAGCCAAATTTAGAGTTTGCTGCCCTCCAATGGTAGTGAATTACAAGTACAATTGCTAACCACAGTGCAACACATTAAAGGGATAGCTCACCTAAAAATGAACATTTACACCCTCAAGTGGCTCTAAGCTTTTATGAGTTTATCTGTTGAACACAAAAGAATATATTTTTAAGAAAGCTGGAAACTTGTAAGCATTGTCTTCTAACGAAACAAACACTATGTAAGTCAATAGTTACAGGTTTCCATCTTTCTTCAAAATATCTTGTGAATTGTGAATAGATGAAAAAAAATCATAAAGGTTTGAAACCAGTAAAGGGTGAGTAAATTATGACAGCATTTTTATTTTAACTATCCCTTTAAGAGACTCATTCATCAAGCCTGTGCAAGTCTCTTATATGACAATCAGGAAAAAAAAGCAGGAGTTAGTAAATTGTCCAAAATGTCTTGCTTAACCAAAGTAAATGTCTGCTTTCCATTGTTCCTCTTGTTGGTTGCAAAATTATATATAAGGATTTATACATAATAAAATTTGTACAGTTCTGTATTTGTACTAATTTGGATGTTATTCTGCATTAAAGGCAAGCATCTATTCAGTCATTATTGATCTGATAGCCAAAAAGAGGGTTTTGTTGTAAAAGCAGGGCAGAGATGGCTTGATTACGCTGAGCACAACGAAACATGTATTTCACTTCTGACAGGTGTGTCAGATGGTCCTGCTTTATCTGTGTCTTCCAGTCCGTTACCCTTCTGGCAATCTGTTGCAAAAGAGTTAACATTGCTAGTTGTCTCAAGGTAAAAATTCTTTTCAAGATTTTACAGTTGACTGAGTTAGTGAGGTAGTGAGTTAAAGAGTCAGACCTCATCAGTAATCTCCATCGAGGACTCTGTGTTTGATTTTTGCATTATCTGTGTAGAGCGCTGTGTCAGCATGTCCCACAGGGCAACCGCACTGTAATCTAATGACAGAGACCAAACTTAAATATCTTGCAATATCTTCTCTTTTTTAAGTTATGGATTTTCTCTAAATTCTTAGTTTTTTCCAAATCCCCCAATTTCTGTTTTTTTCTTTTCTTTTTTATTCTTCTTTTTTTCAAATTGAACCAAAAATACACATGGAAAATGTTATTATGTAATTTATCATTCACTTTTAAGGAAAATCAATACTTGTACAAAAAGAAAATACATGCAAAAGAGTTAAGACATTTTGAATGTTATATGTTTCTGTTTCAAGTAAATGCTTTCTATGCATCAAAAAGTGCTGAAAATTGTTGTTTCTGAAAAACTTTTCAACACTGATAATAGCAAAGTGTTTCTTGAAAACAGCATCGTGCATATATCTTATTGCACCAAAGATATATGTACGAATGTTTATGTAAGAATTTTTATATGCAAAAAAAAATAACGTTTTTGTTTTTTAATAATACATGCAACAAATAATCAATTTTATTCTGAAACAACTGTATCAATATTTCTATTATATCACCTTGTTATAAGCTCTCATGCTGCGCCTGTGATTGATTGCTGTATTTCTTTCATAAGATACAGGTTTGTAAATATTTTATTTTAAGAATATGCATGTTACTTTTACGGACACTCAATGTAAATATCGTCAATGTTCTGCAAAAGAATTGTTGTGTGAGTTTTCAGACAATAATTTATATAAATTTTAAAACTGGTTTAAAGTTGTCCAAATAAAATTCTTAACAATGCAAATTACTTATCAAACATTTCATTTTGATATATTTATGGAAGGGAACTTATTGTTGGCTATACCTACAAATATACTCAACATAAGTGCAACATAACCCTTGTTTTATGGTCCAGGGCCACATGTATTAAATACATTTGCTTATTATACAATTATTTATCTGTAAAAACAACAATAAAAAAATACCTTTCACATTGTCTTTCAGCTGGGAAAACCAAGGAGGTGTTTCCTTTGGGCATGAGGAAGGGCTGAGGAAATACTCTGCAGTCGATTCATCAAACAAACTGAAAGACAGATAAACAGTCATCTAAAAGTCGTCTTCTTCATCGCATACATCGTGTAATCATTACTGATGGCCACCGCAGCCAAAAAAACACACACGTGAGAAGGTATTGCTTGCTTTTTAGACTGCAGTCATCCTGGATATCTTTATTTTCCAGCATCATGTCGAACTGTTGTTCCATCATCCTGAAAGAGTTTTGACAGAACAGCTGTGAGTAAAATCGCCTAAAATGTAAAAAAAATAATAATAATAATTATGCAAACTTTAGTAGCACAAAAGGAAATACAAGAAAAATATATGTGCATTTCTTACCTGATGGTCATCTGTGACTTTCTCTCCGTCTTAGAAGGACTGAGAGTGACATCCAGCTGACTGACTCCAGATCAGATTGGGACAGGTCTCAGTTCAGGCAAGTGGGTTGGTTGTGACATCCATGGAGATTTGGTAGTCCAGGTGACACAAAGCACCTGATTCCTCTAAGGAATGAGGGCAAATACAGTCCCATCCCTTCTGACACTTGCCTCTGCTGTCCAGGGATTGTGGGATAGTATGCGTTGGCTCAGAAGTGGTGTTTGCATGTGTGTTTAATGATTGACTCTGGAGCTGCGGGTCCAAACATGTCTTGTTAATCCTAAAGCTGATGAGCGATAAAAGAGGGACACTAATCAGACAAAGTGATGTTATGGAATGAAAGAGAATTTCAAAATGGACAGTGTCTAGAAATTAAATGTTAACTTCTGTACACGTATTGAAAATGACATTTTGAACCCGTAACCTGTGCTATAGTACATGCAAATTTAAGTTGCTTTTTTATGATTTAGTGAAACTTTGTAAGGGAAAGATCAACACACAAAAAATAAGATTAATACTGTATAATCACATTATAATTTCATTCATTCATTCATTTACCTTTGGCTTAGTAACTTATTTATCAGGGGTCACCACAGCGGAATGAACCGCCAACTATTTCAGCATATGTTTCACGCAGTGGATGCCCTTCCAGCCACAACCCAGTACTAGTAAACACCCATACACACTCACATTCACACACACGCTCATACACTATGGCCAATTTAGTTCATCCAATTCACTGCATGTCTTTGGACTGTGGGGGAAACCGGAGCAGCCGGAGGAAACCCACACAAACACTGGGAGAACATGCAAACTCCACACAGAAATGCCAACTGGCCCAGCCGAGACTCGAACCAGTGACCTTCTTGCTGTGAGGTGACAGTGCTAACCACTGAGCCATTATAATTTCAGAAAAAACAATTCTTTGAAATATGATTATTATTATTTTTTAAATATCTTAATGTATTGCTGAAAACAGTTTGTATGTATTATTATTAATTAAAATTCAGCAGGATCATCTTAGTAGTATTTAAATAAATTTAGCTCAATAAACGTTTTTTGATCCTGGAATAAATGTTCAAGGTCCTTTAATTAATTTAACATGTATTTTGTGTTTTTATTTATTATTTAAATTTTGTTTAAAAAAAACACTATTACAGAATAGAATATTGTTTCTCTTTTCATAAAGTAATTAATAGCATAATAATATTAGTTCAGTTAAATCAGAGTATTAGTCTTAAACCAAATTGACATTTATGTCTATTAATCATTAAAACAATATGAATTAGAAAAATATCTGTACATATTAAACACCTTTGCTAAAAGAAATATTCCGTAATTAGAATGCCATGGCATTTGCAAATGTTACATAAAACGAAAAGGAGGGGAAAAAAGTCATGTTTAGTGTTTTTAACTTGTTTATATTTGTAAAACTAAAACCTAATTTTTGTACTAAATTATTGGCGTTTGTTTACTTGTATGTGTTTAAACACAGTTTCGTTCATCATTATACTCAATGTATAATGAACAAATAATGAAAAGAGCTTATCAAGACTAATCTTAATACTAAATTTCCTTATCTGGGTTTCAACCCAAATTAACTAAACCTCAATTTTAAATGTATTAGTTGGAATAAGCACAATGAAATTAAGTTTAAAAATTCTTGTTACTTTAACAAACTTTAAGTCAACTGAGGCAATAAATAATGATACATTTCTGTCTCTGCACCAGTGGTTCATTGGTTTACAACTTCAAACATCACACCATCCATTTCCTGTCTTTCCAGGGTCTACAAAGTGGTCTTCTGCCTGCACATATGAAGGGGATGCCATACCTTTCAGCACGACCGATTTCAAATGGTGCTAGAAAACCCCAGTCCACTCTGAACACCAGAGGAAATCAGTCACGCTACACAAGATAGCAGAGGACAGTTTTTGTGTGCTGCCACTTTAAATGCATTTCAAAAGTTTAAACATATCTACTATTGAGCAAAAAAGTCTTCTTCTAGTCTCTGGCCAGTCTCATTAACTCATTTCGATTTATGGATTGTTTCCTTAGGACCTTTCCAGACATAGCATGCACATTGTTTTTGGTGGCCGGTGTGTCTCAGTGATAATTGGATGGCCCCTCCGAAGGACGCGGCTATGTGTCATTGCAGCTTATCCATGGACCATCAGTGCTGAAAAGACGAGACCTCCCAGAATCAGCGTGGCAGTGGATCTGTGAAAGACATGGAAAATAACCAGTAGAAACACACACAGACTCACACATTTGCAAAAAAAATTGAATTAATCTGAAAATCATACATTTTTATTATATCACCGAAGTTTATATAAACAGAGAGACACTTATAGAGCAATTCTGTTACAAATTCTCAACCCATTTGCTACTATGTTTACAATTTTAGGTTAACAAAAAAATCTATATCATAAAAATATCAATAGTGCTGACTATTGAGATAATAAAAAAACGTAAGCACCTTAAGTCATCATGTCATCAGAATGGGCAATTCTAATACAGTATTGCAGTATTTACAGTAAATTAGTAAATACTCTTTTATTTCTCTTAAATACTTTTTTTTTTTTAAATCCCCATGAAGTCAAAATGTAAGTTTTTGAGATGTTAGTATCAATTTGTCAGACTTACGGTCTGCATGAAGGTTGCCAAAGACTTTTATTCCAGTTATTATTATACCTTATGATATTATTACAGTTATTATTAAATTACAGTTATTATTATGCCAGTTATTAATATATTATTATACCTTATTATTTCCAACTAAAACTGAATATTGAGTAGGGGGCGGGGTTTTATTTTTGCACTCCTCCTCTTTTCTTTCACTTGCAGCAAACTAACGGTTAGCGGAGCGTGACTAAGCATATTTCACCCAAGCCGTCAAACTGATATCACCACAGAAGGACCGCTTTTTCAGGGTGGAAGCAAATGGTTAACTTTTGATTAAAAAAACAAATTATACATTACCTTGCTCAAATGTATTGTTTACCTTAAGACTAACAATATGCACTAGCAAAATAAACCTTGTAAATTGTGATTTCATGCGGACTTTATGGTTTTCTGTGTTAGTGTGCTCCAAATCAATGAAAAATGCCATTACTCTTAAGCTTCATATCAGATATTCTGTCCTCACTATAATCTGAAGTGTACCAGCCCTATATTACAGTATAATCCTGCATATTTCAAGACACTTTAATATTACATGCCCGTAAATATGCCCATAATTAGAAATGTGTGCACACTTGTTAAAATCTCAGAGATTTTTCTCCTAAATTTGGCAGATATTGCATTTAAGGATTTCATTATACTTCAAGATTATCCTTGAGGCCAGTGAGTCATCTTTCTGTCAGTTTTCATTAAGTGTTGTTAGCCACACCTGTACTTAACCTGAAAAGACAGATTATATTAAAGACACACTGCACATATGGCATGTACGCAAATCTTGACATGTTGGCAGTCCCTACGGACACACACACAAAAATGAAATTAGTGCATTCATCTTTAACGTTTGTTTTAGGACAGAGATTCATAAACACATTGCAGTGCTGTTATGAACAGAAACGTCACTCTACTGACTTATGTATGTATATACATAAATTGAGTTTTTTTACTGCATACAGAATGCATAATGCATACAGAACTCATGCAGCTTGTAAGCAAGTACAATCACACATACAGACCACCGTCAGTTCAGGTTCTTTCCTGACTTACTTTAGTTTGTGTACTGTACATAAGGCACCAATAAATCCAAAACAATATACTTCTGTAAGTATTTCTGTAATGATTTATATCATCACTCTGTCATCATTTACTCATTATAATGTAGTTGCATCAATCAAGAAGAAATTAAACCAACACTTTAGTTTAAGTATAAATTTCCACTGTTAACTGATGGCTTATAATCTGCTTATTATTAAGATATTGCCTACTTGTATTTATAAAGTAGGATTTTATTTTACATCCTTAATCCTATACCCAACACCTAAAACCAACTACTACCTTACTAACTATTAATAAGCAGCAAATTAGTATTTTATTGAGCTAAAAGACTTGTTAATAGCAAAGATTGTACCTTAAAACAAAAGGTGACAGAAATGAATTCTTCTTCATAACACAAATTAAGTTATATATTTTATTGTTTTAATCTAATCTGATTTTGTCCCTCTTTGGAAAGTCTGAAATAAATACATACGAACTGAGCAGTCACATGAAGAGGCATGATTGATTTATATCATGAACAGATTCATTCACATATAAACATGGATCGTCAAACAATGTTTACAGCTTTCAAACTTGGTCACTGAGTTCACTGTAAGCCATGTGATTCATGTTTGTGTGTCACACAGCACATTTGAGCTTCTGCAAGAAGGCAAGAACCATTGAGGTTTGTTGTTGCACATCAAGCAAGTTTGGTTGAGCTTCTGTTTATGTTAGCTGATCAATATTTATATGTGAATAAAAGCTGAAATAAAACCAGTTCATCACATTAAGCCATCACCTCCCTAGACTTAGATAATGTTTATTTGTTCATCTCTTTAAATAGTTTTAAAGCTTCAATTGACACGTTTCCATCCAAAGATGCGAATTAAATGTATGCGCAAAACTGGAGTATCGCATAAAAGACGTACAGAACAAAATCCTCACTTCCTGATTAACTGGCGCCAAATTTCAAAAGTAAAAACGGAATTTGCTGCAGTAGGAGAAGCTGCGTGAATCTTTTCTTTATTTGATAAATTAACTGTGCCTCAGAAGACAATGCCGACACGCAATCAACGCGTGGTGGCGTGAGACGCGGAGCACAGACGCTCTGGAACATTGTTGAGGTAATTCATGGTATAGCTAATAACACTAGGCCTAATACTAAAAGGGTTAAGGCGTTTTAGAATGACCAAAACAGCATTTCAGATGTTTTACAATGTGGTCAGCCTGCTGGTTTGTCCATTCACACACATATTTATCATCACATGAGTATAACAAAATCACATGACTTTTTTTAATACGCATACTGGAATTTGTTCGGTAAAAATGTTTCCATCGTAGTTTATGCACATTTTTTCTTATCGAATAAAAACTTTATCCTACTCAGTTATGCGTATACATTTTTAAAGCGCATTTTCAAAATTTATGCGCATTATGGCGTTTTCATCAACCATGTGCATAAAAATATGTGGATGGAAAATGTTTTCTTTGAACAGATTTTAAAAGGAGGTACAGGAATTTCTCAGATTTCATTCAAATATATTTGTGTTTCAAAAGATTACCAGAAGTCTCAAAGGGATAGGCCTAGTTCACCCAAAAATGAAAATTCTCTTACCATTTACTTACACTCAAGGATTATGACTGTTATTTTTTTCTCCAGTTGAGCACAAAACAAGATATTTTGAATATTGTTGGAAAAAAGCACCCATTGACTAAAATATGATGTTTGCTGAAGTATACTATGGAAGTCAATGGCTCTTTTCTCCCAGCATTCTTCAGTATATTTTCCATTGTGTTCAGTAGAAGAAAGGAACAAGTGGAGGATGATTTATTGATGACAGAATTTTCATTTTTCTGATCTGTCCCTTTAAGGGTTTATAACAACACGGGGGTAAACAAACGATGACAGAATTTTCATTTTGGCCTGCACTAACCCAGTCATTTTCTTTCATACAACAATCAGTAGAAAACACACTGATCACACTATAATAATGAAAACACACTTTAACAATTTACACTATAAGCCAGATCAATTTGCTTATTACAATAATATGTTGTGTTTTCACAAATTTTTTTTGACAGAAATTACTGTTAAGTCTCATACACTGTAAAAAATGCTGGGTTTCACACAATTGATTAGTGTTGGGACAACATGAAGGAATTAAGTTAACTTATTAGTTTTTACAAAGTTAAGTGGATTGAACATTAAACAAATTAGTTGTCCCAGACAAAAGTCATCTCATTTTAAATAAGCAGTTTGAACAAACAGCAAATGTCATTTTTTGATCCTGGCTATGTTGTGAGACTGGGGGCTGGTCTGTCTGATGTGAACTAGGTCAGGGCTGTTTTCTGCACCGCAAGCCAGGGCTGTTTGACTGTGTCCTCCAAGTGCACTAACCAGGACTCAAACAGATATGAACCGACTTGCCCGCTGACACTCCCTTATCAGTAACTACTAAAGCTTCTCATTTACAAAAAGTAGTTGAATCAAATATAGTTTTTTTTGTGAGGGTGTGACCTCAAGGAGAGCACATGGCAATGGGATAAATTCACAAATAAATGTAGGTTTATTGTAAACTTAAAGCAATGCTACATGATATACTTGTAATATATATAAGTAATAAGTATACATCTTATATACTTATACTGTACTATATATCAAATCCAGTTACTTTATGTAGCAATACGACTGTAAAGTGATTTGATTTTCATTTAAATATTAGCTTATTAGCTAGTGAGACAGTTTTATTGTACTATTTATTACTATTATTGTAATTCTAATTATATAATTATTCATTTTCTTTTCAGCTTAGTCCCTTTATTAATCTGGGGTCGCCACAGCGGAATGAACCGCCAACTTATCCAGCATATGTTTTACGTAGCGGATGCCGTTCCAGCTGCAACCCATCACTGAGAAACATCCATACACTCATTCACACACATACACTACGGACAATTTAGCTTACCCAATTCACCTATAGCACATGTTTTTGTACTTGTGAGGGAAACCAGAGTACCCGGAGGAAACCCACGCAAACACGGAGAGAACATGCAAACTCCACACAGAAACGCCAACTGACCCAGCCGAGGCTCGAACCAGCGATCTTCTTGCTGTGAGGCGAACGTGCTACCCACTGCACCACTGTGCAGCCCATTATATAATTATATAAATAAAATTAGTTCGCTATTACATAGAATTATTACCTTTTTTGTCCATTTAACACACACCTGAGAGAAGAAACTGGATCAGCAGCTGAAAGACATGTATTTGAAGACCAAAAAATGTAATGGAATATTGAAAATATAGAAAAATATCAAACAAATTTTAGTATATATAGTATATTTATAGTAAAGAGTCTTACCTTTCTGTAAAGTGCAGTAACAGATTCGAATAAAATACTTGTAGAGCTCATGTAGTGAAAAACAGACAGTCCCAAGATAGACAGCCAGTGTGTGGAGTGACCATGTGCTCATCCTTGTCAGCAGCACAGTGATGCTGTCTTGGTGCGCGTGCGTGTGTGTAAGTGTGTGTTTGTGTGTGAGTAAGAAATAAAAAAGGCGTATGAAATAGAAGAATGGAATAGATGAAAAAATGACCGCTGTGCCATTTAAGGACCAAGCATGATTAAAATGAGAAACGTTAAAGTAATGAAATAAAAATACCTCAAGGGTTAGAGTCTGTAGAACAGCATGATGTGAGGATGCTATGGATGAGAGACGGCAAGCTAAGAGAAGCATGGAGGCTTGTCTGTCTGGAAACAGTCTCTCAGACAGACTTGACAGCCCCCCCGCCCATTGCCCCCCAAACTGCTAGCTTTGAAAACACCCCTACACCCAGCAAACACCCCTCCCCTCGCTCCACAGACACATCAATTCAGCCGCAGCAACTCCATATTATGGCCCGTATGAGGGGAATTTCATATTTTAATGTTGTGCTTTTAATACCGTTAACAAAAGCTAAACGTGTTTTGTCTCACAGTCTTTTGTTATAAGGCAGTGTGATTTTTTTTAGGTCTGTTGTCTCATGACACAGTGCATGTGAGGTGAATGTGGGTCAGGGTGCCCTCTAAAGGCTACCACTGTCAATAGCAGAATGCTACTCATATGGTCTCTTGTTTGTAGTGTGTCATCTTTATTATTTCTAATATAATCATCGTGACATGCTGATGGTCTTTCTGATGTTCCTAGGTGATTGTTTATTGGGGTGGGGGGGTAGCAAACAAAAATGTATTGTTTATATTGAACACAAGACATTTCTCCGCAGAGTTTGTGTGATAAAATCTAACATTAGAGAGACTGGTAACCCAAAACTGAAAATCCTTATTCCAAACCAGCTTTTACTAAATGAAAAACTAAAAAATATTTAGATATTTACTAACAGATTTTAAAAAACAATAAACATTAATTTGGCACTGAAAACTACTGTCAATATTTACTAGAGACATGCAGTGAACAACTGGAGAGTGGAAACGGACATTTTTGCAGCTGGCATTGATCATTGATGCATATGCATTTTCAGGTGTTTCCATTCATATTGTAACATTTTCAGTTTCACTTTCAGTTTTATATATACAGTACATATGGCTTGTAATACTTGTAATATGTGCATTGCTGGACTCATATAGATCACTTGTATATTACTTTTGATGGTTTTTAGGATTTTTTTAGGAGTTGGTTACCTTTCAGTTTAAATTTTTTTACTTTGTAACTGATAATTTATTTATTTTATATTGATTATAATTATTCATACTTTCTATTATATATTAAAATAGTTTCAAATAGTTAATTAATATTTTAAGAGCGCTGAATTAAAAAGTACATTTATTTACATAAACATTTCTTTAAAAATAAAGCTTTTAAAATTACTTTCTTTCCAGCTATTTGTGAACTTATTATTAAAATCAGTTGACTGATTTGCATTGATATAACAATATTTTCATTATGTTGACTTCTCAAACATTTGCTGCATCAGCAGTGTTTATTTCTGTCTTGTAAATGTAGTTATATTCACTATATTTCTGATAATGTTATCTCTTAATCTCCTTATTAACACGAAACTTACTCTGCAAAGTTTGTTCAAATAATTTTTTTGCAACATGTCTCATGACATTCCATATTGTTTATGAATTTATATAAAGACAAGAAAGTTCTTAAAAGGCATAAAGCAGGCTTAAATTAAAAGACTTAAAAGGCAGAAAACAGGCATTCTTAATAAGAAATCACAATATTTATTTATTTTGTTGTTGTTGTTGATTTAGCCTTTTTGTATAATTTGTTATACAAATGTGTTTACACTTAGTTTGGTTCTCTTGGTTCATTTGGTGCATTTAATCCTAGTTCACTTAGCATTCACGTTGTCATTTTTAAAACCAATCCTAAAGATATAAACCCAGAAGGGTGGCTTTTATGATATATAACATAGCAAAGATCCAAAAACTAAACAATCATTGTAAAAGCATCTCATGATAATTTAATTTATTGTTAATCATCTGAGGACACATGAAGAGATTTAAAAAAAAATGTTTAAAGAGTCAAAACAATGCTAGAAATTCCTCTTACACACATACAAATCAAGATGTGATGCAAGGAGATGTGTGTCATACATATGTATTGAACTGTAATAGTCATTCTGTCCTTTTTATGATCACATCTTCTGACATCATGTCCTTTTTTGGTTTGTTTAGATGTGTGTGGTCCGTATTATGTACAGTTAATTTGGAAGCAGACCAAGACCCTTTTTTAGCAGTCTCAGTCTGGGTGCACACCAAGGTTCAGGTGGCAGCATTTGCACCAACAGACCAATCATACAAGAGTTTGCTAGGGTTGAACCAAACTTGCTATGTGTGAACACGTCTTTAGTTCATTTTAAGCCATATTAAGGCCTCAACCCACGAGTTTAAAATGAACCGAACTGTAAAATGCATAGAAATTCCTAAATGACATTATCTATTAGAAGGTTACATAATTTCCTGTCATTTTCTATTTAATGCCAGCCATCAAATGAAACCACCAGTTAGCTTGCACAGTCCAACCTTTGTGCTCACAAAGTGCGATTTGCTGCAGGAAGTGATTTCTTGCCTCTTCCTCGCTCTGATCTTGTTGCAGTGCCGTCCTCAGGTAAAGCATGTCCTGAGACATGCTGAGCTCAGGGATCCCCGTCAGAAGCATTAGAGAGAAGAGCGTCACGAGAAGCCGAGACTGAGCCCGGAGGGACAGATAGGCATTAATGCAGGTGTCCTGGAGAAACAACACATTCTTCAGCTCAGAGTAAGGCACTTTGTTTACTTGTTCAAATCGAATCTAGAAAGAGCAGGGTAATGCTTTTCAAAGCTTGTCCACAAACCTGACTGAGTTTATTTCTTCTGTTGAACACAAAAGAAGATATTTTGGAAAATGCCGGTTGATGGGAAATATTGACTTCCATAGTATTTTTTCCTACTATGTGAGACAATGGGTACCATCAACCAGCATTCTTCAAAATATCTTCTTTTGTGTTCAATATAAGAAAGAAAATCAAGGGTAAATGAGTAAATGATGATGGAATTTCTTTATTTTTGGGGTGAACTATCCCTTTATAAAAATGGGCGGAAAAATTTCTGTGTTGAACGTAATGTTTTTTTTTGTGTTTTAAACTGTTATATTATTTATTAATGTATTAAACCAGAATTTTATTTTTACAGTTTCAGTTTTCCATTTTTAGTTTTAGTAATTTTGTTTTGTGTATGTTTTCTTAATTGTAATTTATTTCATTTTTAGTTCATTTAGTTTTAGTTCATTATTTGTCATTTTAGTTTCAGTCATTTTCATTGCACAGGCAAAATGTATTTAATAACACTCATTATTTGTCTTCTTAGTACACTATATTTTGTTGGTCCATCAACAGACATACAGTACATAGAACTATAACTGAAGTTATGGTATTTACAAAATAAAGCTTACTAATACAATAATGTAAGTTTGTTGACTTGTAGTAAATTTACTTGTCTATGTCTAAAGCAGACCTGGCGGGCCAGTGTCCTGCAAAGTTTAGTTTCAACACTAGGCTAGGTAATCAAGCTCCTACTAGGCTTTCTAGAAACATCCTTGCAGGTGTGGGCCAACCTGACCACCTGCCGGTGCCCTACTTACACTTGCAGCTTCTCCATGATGGACGTCCAGCTTCTTCAGCCTCCAGCGCCTAGACTGCAGCTCTGAACAGGAAGTTTGGCCAGATGAAAAATGGTTGTGACTAACAGAGCCTAGTTTCTCTCTCGTTTTTTTTCCCCTTCACTTCGTTAATTGGTGAAGTTTTTTTTCCTCGCCACTGTCGCCACTGGCTTGCTCGGATCGGGATTCGTGGAGCTGTGCTTCGGTGGATTTGCTCTACAGTGTTTAAACTTTCAGCAGGGAAATTTAAACCACACTGAACTAAACTAAACTGAACTTCAACTCTGAAATCTGGACTTTACTAGAACTATGTTAAGCTGCTTTGACACAATCTACATTGTGAAAAGCGCTATATAAAAAAACTTGACTTGACTTTACTTGACTTGGAGCTAAAATCTGCAGGACACCGGCCCTCCAGGACCGAGTTTGGGCACCCCTGGTCTAAAGGGAACCATCTGTTTAACAAACAGTAGCAACACTAGTTGTTGTAAAACACATACAAAAAAGCTGGGAAACAAAGGGAAACAGTGCAGGAAAAAAAAAATACCCTAAATCTCTGAAAGTAGAGGCTGGGACGGCCTTTCACCCTGCCCATAACATACAGGAAATCCGGAGTGAGGACAAAAGGCACCCTTTCTCTGTTCACTCCCCAAAAGCTCTTAGTGTTTCCCAAGATGTGCCCAAAATCAATGTGGAACAAGTTTCCTGAGAAAAACAAAGAACTTAACATTATTTACTTAACAGATTCCCTATGGACACATTTATTAGTAAAATACTGGCACATCAATTCAAAGTCATGTTTTATATTCTCGAAACCTGCCTCAAAATCTATCCATAACTTTTTTAACCAAGCCAGGCTCATTTTAACATTTTGTGTGGATGGCAGGTGAAAAAAGTATCATATTTTTATTAACGATCTGTAACATTATCATAGCTGAATTTCATAATCAAATTGAAATGGGTCATTTTCTTGTGTTAACCTATGATGGCTTTACTAAAACCGTGTTCTATACCTTGATCAGTGATCATGATGTTGTCATTGTGACGATCACCAATACCCAGCACATATGTGGCCACACAGTACCCGGCACATGAGTTCACAAACTTCTCTGTAGCTTGAAAGTGCTGTTGTAACAAAATTAAAAAAGGAATAAAGGAAGAGCACAATCAGATTTCTGCTTATGGTGCAAAGCAGATTTGACAGAAGTGTATCTAGTATATCTGCTTACTTTTTCCTGAAATGGGCACTTCCTCTGAAGCCAGTCATACAGGGCATTGTTTTTGAAAGCTCCAGCCACACCGCCCTGACTCCTCTGAACTGAGGCAATAGTGATTGCATTTCGTACAATTTCAATCATTCCTGTGTCAAAGACAGCTGATTGTGAAGTCAATTCTGAAGACAATTCTGCGGCCAATCGCAATACAGTATTTTTTTTTAACCAGCATCAGTCCTGACAGTTTGTTTACATAATGCTACTATTGGGTTTTTTTTCATTAAAGGCAGTAAAATCTAATAATATTTTCCCAAATTTAAAAAAGACCACAATCAATGATCAGAAACTACAAAAATTTTCATGCATTATTATTTTTCTCTCATTAAAAAAGAAAGATTCACTTACACACATACAATTTTTAGTATACACATAAAAAGAAACTACGCCAACATACCCACATAATTATTTTAAATCACATCAAAAACATTTATATTTTTCTGAGGAGATCCCTAAAAAAGAATGGAATAGCCTGTAGGAAATTGAAGAGAAGACTTTAAATATATTTGGCATGTGGTGTTCAAAAGCAGAAAATGGGAAAAGTCTCCACAGGCCAATTAATGAATTTTGTCTTAATTGGCTTTGGGATTAAATATTGCAGTTTTAATTGGGACATTTTTGTCTTTATAGGCAATATTCTTGTAATTCATTCATTCATTCATTTTCTTTTCGGCTTAGTCCCTTTATTAATCTGGGGTCACCACAGTGGAATAAACCACCAACTTATCCAGCATATGTTTTCCCTTCCACCTGCAACCCATCACTGGGAAACAACCATACACTCCCATTCACACACATACACTACGGACAATTTAGCTTACCCAATTTACCTATAGCACATGTCTTTGGACTTGTGGGGGAAACCCGAGCACCTGGAGGAAACCCATGCGAACACGGGGAGAACATGCAAACTCGAACCAGCGACATTCTTCATTTTTTTTGTAATTAGTGCAAAAAAGATTTATGAAAGGATAATAAGGGTGAATTATTTTTTTTTCCAAATGAACTTTAACACAGACAAAATGATCTCAAAAACTAAAAACAAAAAATCTCCAAAATGATGCTCAGGGGTTAGTTGCTCATACTGCAGTATATTAGTAATAAAAAGACTGTTCATTACCTATGTTAAATCCCGTTGAAATGCATCCATAGGGCACCAGATTCAAGTCTAAACCTTTTTCCTGCCAAATTGAGTCCATAACCACGAGAGTCTAAAAACAACATTAAAAACATTTTAGTTTCTTAACTTACCCCGTTTGTAGTCACTATTGCTAATAGGTCTGTGGTAAAAATGTATTTTAAACAGTTGCTATTTAACCTGAATGATGAGCATGTCCTGTCGGAGGTCATCTCCATGTTTAAAGATGATGCCGACTGGAGAAGAGGCTGGAGCTTCTGACTGAATACAGGAAAACTCAAGCCAGAGTGGCTTTTTCTTTGAGGCCATTATCTTACAGTCTTTCAGCTGTGTGAACAACAGAATGTTTCTTGTGAAGAATGTTTTATCCATACAACAGAAGTGGATTGGGAACATGGGTGTTTAATGTGGTCCAAAAAAACAGTGGACATCCAAAACATTTTTTTTTTTCAAAATATGTTCTGTGTCATACAGTTTTGGAACAACGTGGGGAAATATTTCACTCATACGAAACAATATATTGTTTTTGAGGATAGGTTTGGTTTGGATGAGTTTAGTGTGGGAACAGGTTGCTGTTATATCGAGGACTAATCAAACTTCCAGCAAAGAGAAAGGTTGAGAAGTTTGCTATATCAAAAATCTGATAACATTTTAATATTCAAGCATATTCTGGAAACTATCTATAGGTAAAGATGATTAACCTACTATGATACTTCCTGCTCTGACACGAGGATCAAAAGGCACCTGGAAGTCAGATGGTAAATCACACTTCTCCAGCAACTCCTGCAGCTTCTGAGGAGCTGAAACACACATACATGATAATGCGAATAACATAAATAGTATACATAGTAACCTGTTTGATCTTTACCCGTTGATGGAAGATCTGTCCTATCTGGGTAGAGCAACTTTACTGCAAGAGCAACGTCATGCAGGTAACTGACGACTTGTACTTGACGCTGGAATTCAGCCAGCATTGCCTCTCCACAGCCCAATAAGTATGCCTCCAGTATCACTGCCATACGCTGGCGGAAAAATGGGCATCCTGCCACCTCACTCCGCAAATACCAAAAGAAGAAATGTCCAATCCGTTTACTCTGTTCCAGGAAAATGTATTCAGCAAATGTAGTTAACCTTTACCTTTTGACAGGTGATATGGTGCAGGTATACAATTTTGTAAAAATTATAGAGATCAAAAAAAAAACTTCTCTCTAATAAGCTATGAACAGCAGGAAACAGGACTTACCCTTAGTGCTCTTTTTAACAGGAATCTTGCCAGAAAGCTATCATGATATGGCTCAACTTTAAGGGTCTACAGAAAATAATATCCTTTATTGGATTTTGATTGGCATTCAATGAATGTGCTCTCTGGAATTTCACTACTTTGTCATGTATGAAACATATTTTTTTTTACCTGAACCAGCTGAAGCAGGTACTTAAGCACCTCATCATTGGATAAAATCTCTAATCTTTGAACTGCCAGTCTTCTGACCTTCAGGTCTGCAAAATCCACACTCAGAAGCTCAAGGGCCACAAAAAGCTCAATGTCCTCTGGCCCCCAGTGACTCAACAGCCAATGGACCTCCTGGACCACAGTTGGAAGCATCCAGTTGACTGTGCGAAGAAACTGAGGTAAATTTGAGACATAGTGGACACTTTCTTCTTTGAACTTTCGTAGGCAACTCGTTCTCGTGAAAGATGTTGTTGGAGAAGTCTCACTGAATGGAGAGGAGAGTCTGGATTCCCCTGAAAGGTCCAGTGTTGAAGACTCTGAGACAGGAGATGTACCACTACAAGAGGAGCTTCTGCCATTAGGCAAGACGACGGGAAAGCTGTAGCGATCCAGCATGAAGGTAATCGCCATTGAGTTGGCTACATCAGGGTTGGTGGCAGTAGACAGCTTGTCTGCTTCATAAGTGACTGCCTCCTCATCCCATTCTGGGAAAGGCCACATGTTCAGAGTGTGTGGACCTTGGCTAAGAAGTGATCTGTGATCAATCAACTGGAGATTTACGAAATATAATACTTGCAACTTTCCCTTATTGTGATCTGGTACCTTAGAGGACTTTGTGTCCTTAGCTGCCTCTGTGGCATTAATTGTGAGACCTAGTTTAGCACCTTGAGGGATATCCCTGATCAAAATGTCAAACTCCAGCCAGGTGTTCCACAAAACTTCATCTGTAAACTCTTTCGGAGTTGAGCAAATCGTAGATACAATCTTTTTACCATAGATTATTGTGGCCTCTACATGCACAAGTGATGGCACCTTACTTGGGAGTTCTGGGATATCAAATCCCAGGAGTTTAACTCTGAACTTTCTCTCACAGTCCCACAGGGAAATGAGTACAATGTCCTCTACTTCCTTCTCTTTAAGGCAGAGCTCCTCATGGGAGCTTGAGAGACCAGTGAGACTGTCCACCAGAGGCCAGTACTCTGTACTCACTGTGTCATCTGGAAGAGATGAGATGGCAACTACTGAGAGATGAAGCTCCAGTGAGTTTTTGAGGCAGTGTCTGACCCACAGGTAGTTTGAGAGCTGGAAGTCTCCACTTAGGAATTCCTCTCTGCCACACACCTTGAGGAGATGATCAACCGACCATCTTTCAATTGACAGGCCCCCCTTTGGCAATGATTCCCAGAAGATCTTCAGGATATCACTGGGTTTTTGAGTCAAATCAGATTTAATCAAAAGATTTGAACCATTATAATAAAGAGTCACTGAGAGTGTCCGCTGAAAGTGGCCTTGCTGATCATTTGGGAGCACTGTGGAAGTTGTCCATGGTTCAGTGGCATAAGCTATCAGATCTCGGTTTTTCAGTTCTTGTCTTCGTGGTGTGGCAAACTTTCTTCGAGTATAGGCAAGCTCACCTAAACGATTAGCATTTGAGGAGTCCAAATCATAGCCAATTAGTTCATTCAAAACACTCTGGAAATAAATTCTCTCCTCTGAGGCAGATTTCTGAGCCAGCACAGTTACAAAGACAGTCTGAAGACCATCAGTACCCTGAAACCAGGGTGCATCAAGAGTTTGCAATACTTGAAAGTCATCATAAATTTCATACCACTCTTCTTCCTTGTGGTACAGCAGACTGTATCGTTCTGGGTCCAGAAGTGCAAATGGCTCAGATATTCGGTTATTCTCCTGTGCTAGCATACAAAGGCGCACTCGAAGCTGGTGCACGCTGCATTGTGCTGGGAGTTTGAGCTGTACGGGCTCCTGGCTGTCCAGTGACTGAAAACCTACCCTGGCAGGCAACTTGCAAATGAACACAAGGCTGTTGTCTGAGCAAGGCTCCTGTTGTACATCCCGCACACCATCCCGGTGTGCATCCCAACTGTTCTCCATGGATGCTGGAATGGAAAACAGTTAGCATGCGCACATTTAACTTCAACCAGTCTTTTAAAAACAGGCAGTGTCTTTTTTGTAGAACAGAAATAATTGGTTATATTAACTAACATCATAATTGTGGGGAAGGTAAAGATGCCCCTTTTTATTTATTATCATTCTGGTGGTGATTAAACTAGGCAATTCTCCTCCATAATACTAAGGTGAATGAATACCAGAGAAGTTGTATAGTTTATTTTTAGCATGTTGCAGTGCAGTTGCTAGGATGTTGAGCGAAATTAAATGTGTCCAAAATAAATGAGTTCACAGAGAGTAAATCCTTATTATCTTGTTAGTCATTCATTAATTGTCTCCACCTCCTCATCAGCAAGTTAATAGTTTTCTCATGTATTTATACCCTGTTCTGTTAGTCCCTTCTAGTTGGTAGTGAATTAAATTTCAGTGATGTAGCTACAAATATAAGTGTTGCTTCCTCCTTGTATTTCCCCATGTTTGTGAGGCGGTAGTGCAGTTTTTAAAAAAAGCAAAGCTGATTTTTAGTTGATTTTCCTCTTAATGATTGTTATTTGTCTGTAATTGTCAAGCCTTACTTTATTATTTTATTGTGTGTGTGCGTGTGTGTGTGCGTGTGTGTGCGTGTGTACTGTTTCCTGTAATGGTTGGGTTTAGGGGTAGGGTGGGGTTAGGGCAATACAAAATACAGTTTGTACAGTATAAAATCAATGGAAACCTATGTAATGTACCCACTTTTCATGTGTGTGTGTGTGTGTGTGTTTAATGAGGTTTACAAGTAATGCGTGTAAATTGTAATGTACAGCAGCATTATCATGGTATTATTTTTGCACCAGTTGAAGGAAAAATATTTAACACTGGCACCTGTTCTAAAATAATTACAGTTTTGCAGCACACAAACTGGTTCTGCCAGTCATTCCAGAAGAATGCATCAAAACCAAGAGAAGCTAATTTTCAGTACTACACTACATGTTCCTCACATAAAAGTTATATATTACAACTAGTTTTCAATAACAGCTGAAATTTTTGCATAATTTGAAGTGCACTCACCTATTCAGGCTGTCTGTCTTTGGTTTTAGGAAAGTTTCTGTGGCTTGTGTGCGAGCTACAGTTCAATTCCCCTTACTGTAATACATCACAGAAGTGACTGACTGCACAACAGCTCATCATTTCCTCATTCCTTTGTCTTTCTGCACCTGAGAGGAAGAAGATTTTTTTTATCACTCCAAACTTTGCTCATAGTTTCGTTTTATTTCAAATGCACTTGCGTGACCAAATACCATTTCTCTGCATAGAAACTAAAACTGTAGGAGACATGATTGCTATTTTTATTTTGTATTAACTGATGTATTTAAAATCTATTTTGTTGTAAAAAGTGTTTATTGTGTTTCTCTGAGTGTGTGCCCTCTATAGGTGTGAGGGGCAATAAAGGTTTATAAAACAATGCCAACCAGGACAGGAGGGGTGCTGTGGCAAAAGCACACAGTTTTTTGACTGTGCTCATCGAGGGAGAATGGCATAATAGAACCAGCATGCAAGCTGCCTTTAAGTTGTTAGTTGTTTGATCTCTGCGTGCATCAGATCATTTTACCAACACCTCCCACAGTGGCTAAGAAACACAGGAGAAAACTGGACATTTGAATTGCTTTTACCAATACAAAATCAATAAAAATAAAGTGCTAACCCGAATTGTATCTAAAAAACATAAAACCACAGCTGCCCAACTCACTGAAGAATTAAATGTGCACCTCAACTCCTGTTTCCACCAAAACTGTTCGTCGGGAGCCCCACAGGGTCAATATACATGGCCGGTCTGCTATAGCCAAACCTTTGGTCACTTGTGCCAATGCCAAACATTGGTTACAATGGTCCCAGCAGCAAAATGTTTTCAGAAAATCCGCAGACTGTGGACGAAGTGAAACATGTATTGTTCTCTGGTGAGTCCACATTCACTGTCTTTCCCACATCCAGGAGAGTTACGGTGTGGAGAAGCCCCAAAGAAGTGTACAAACCAGACTGTTGCATGCCCAGAGCATAGGGGTGGATCAGGGATGGCTTGGGCTACAATAACATGGTATTCTCTAAGCCCAATACTTGTGCTATAGATGGGCACATCACTGTCAAGGACCATCACTGATGAACCATTCTGGTGGACCATGTGCACCCAATGGTTCAAACATTGTATCCTGAAGGCGGTGCCGTGTATCAGGGTGATAATGCACCAATACACACAGCAAGACTGGTGACAGAGTGGTTTAATGAACATGAAAGTGAAGGTGAACATCTCCCATGGCCTGCAGTCACCAGGTCTAAATATTATTGAGCCACTTTGAGGTGTTTTGGAGGAGTGACCTGGTCACTATTCTGCAAGAATGGCTCAAAATCCCTCTGGCCACTGTGCAGGACCTGTATCTGTCATCCCAAGATGAATTGATGTTGTTCTGGCCACAAAAAGGCCCTAAACCTTACTAATGAATTACTGTGGTCTAAAACCAGACATTTCAGTTTCATTATCCAAGCCAATATACACAATAATACAGTGAACTGTTGTGCTTCAATAAAAAAAAGTTAAAGGTACCTAGAGGAAAAAATTTCATTGTCAAAAAGTCATCATATTTTTTAACTCAAAAATCTATTTATTTTACAGATAAATGCTAAACGTTTTGTGAGTCACGGTCTCTCTTTTCGCTCTCATATAAAGGGTTAGATTCCTTTAGATTCAAATCATATGTTTTAGGTAAATATATGACATGTACATTTGTTCCTTTAGCATATTCTTTCATCCACAGCGACTTACAAATGAGAATAAAGAAGCACTTAAAATCCCCATAAGCACTTCATATCGGCCATGCTGGGAAAATATGCAAATTGTGAGGTTCTTGAGTAAGCTACTGTGATATTTGTGATATAATATTTCCCTAGAGAAAGGCTATTTTAAATTATAAAAAAACATACAATGTAATGACCATACTAAATAAACAGGTAATAGATAGGTTGCAACGATTTAGACTTTAAAACACTATAAATGACTGAAAACCTCTTATTCTTAAGTGATTCCACTGTTATTGCATGGCATAGCAGCACCTATTGGGGAGGCAGGTATAAAAATAGTAAAACCCAATCTGATTGGACAAATTTGATTAAAGAGACCCTATTATGTAGCATAAAAGGTCATATTTTGGTTTTGGGGGTCTCCAACAACAGTCTGGTATGCATGTAAGGTCAAAAAACACTTTCATTGTCTTATAATATGCATTTATTTTTACCTAATTATCCCAACGACCCCCATATGATTTGTTCAGCAATTTTTTTTTTTCAAACCCCTCCTTTGCATGATGCTAATCTGTGATGATTGGTCGATGACCCTGTTGTGAAACACCCAAGAACACCCAACAAAAAAACAAAGAAACATCCAACAAGCAGCCAGCCATGGTGCAGTGTATGAGTAGATTCCATTCAGAAGGGCTCATCTCTATGCCCTTATCACTTCGGAGGGTCCATCTTAAGGAATTAGAGCATAGGGATGAGTCCTTTTGGATTTAGTGAAGTGTGTGACATAAAACAGCTTCCCTGCTCTAAGGATAATTTCCCAAAGTGCATGTCCATCAGTTGTATTTTTTTCAAAATCCTTCATTCCAAAAGGTCCTTTGAAGTGGACAGTTTTGATCACTTCGGTTTGGAATGACGCTTCAATATGGCAGCCAGGACTTTTTATTTCAAAATGACCTTCAGAGGGTGATATATTCTGCTTGGAAAGCACTGCAAATATGTAAGTCCAATGCACTAATGCATTAAAGCAATTTAATTAAACACCAGCATATTGCTTCATTCTTAACCGGTCCTTGTCTGTGTAAAAACAGCTGATTGTAGTCATTCCAATGACAAACGGCAGGGGATCGCGAGCTCAGAAACGTAGTTTCATCTGTAAACGAAAGTGGCACGTCACACTTTCTACACAGTTTTAGATGCAATATGTGAATAGCCCCATAAAGAGTTAGCCAGAGATAGCCACTCAGAGCAATTACAAGTTACAACACACTATTAAATACATATTTTGCAAGCTAGAGAATACAAGCAGGCAACCATTTTAATCACACTTACAGATTGTGATCGGAGGAAGAAGAAACTGGTCCATATATGAACTGTGTACTGACAAAGTCCCTGTTAAGTTCTGACAAAGTTCTATACATTAATAGTCTTTTGGTGCTGATTCTTTCTTTAATAAGAAACGGCCGGCGAATCCTAGGGTAGGTTATTGTATTACTCATCAGAAAAATTACTGGAACAAACACAGCACAAGGTTGGCTTGGCTATACAGTGGTATTGTTGTGAAAATTAACTTTAACCATTTATTCCTGAGCCATCTCACAGTGACCACACTCATCTTCAATCATGATCAATCCCATCCCACACTTCGCTAATGTTTTAAGGGAAGAGCAGGTTCAAGTTTAACCGGGTCCGGTAACTCATATGGCAATATTTCATATCACCGTCAACACAAAATGGCTAAAGATTTAAAGCAAACATGATTCATATAAATGACTGAGTCGACTCTTTTTTTTTTGAGAATCAATAGTTTTAAACATGGTGCACTTTCAGATTTAAACCTCAACTGGATGTTTTCATTCACTTAGAACTGTTACACACTGCATGGAAGGTAATTTTCAAAAACCCATAATAGGGACTCTTTAAACAACCTGTGCATGCAATGCATAAATGCTTGTCACATAAAATTAATTTTATACAAATTTTATTGCATATACTATTATCACGATAACGCAGATTTTTGTATATATATATATTGTTCTGCCACAGTTGTAAAGCATTAAAATTAAAAATAGATTTTTGTAGATTTGGATTATGATGTCGTTGCTAAGGTTGTTAGAGCCTGTTTTTTTTTTTTTTATTCTCATTTGTCTAGAGAAATTAAGCCATGAATAGGTCAGCATGTGTTTAATGGGCTTTTGAGTTACACGTTGCCTTGACACCAAATATAAGTAAAAACCTCTGGGTGGTGAAAGAGAGTCTGCATAGAGAGTTATAAGTAGCTTATTATCACAGAAGTCAATGGAGACGAGATGTCTGTGCCTTTGTGCAGTCATTATTTTCCAAGTGTTTATTAACACAGCAAATGAAGGTATCAGACATTTACATGGAGACACCATAGCATCTGTAGTTTCATTGCATAATCTTTTATAACAGGTGTATATACAAGGCTATAAAGTACATATCAGTTGCTTAAATTATAAAATATTCCAGTATGCCTCACAGATACATAATTCAAAATACAAAGCTTCTTACATCTCCATTCAAAGGGTTAATGGCAAAGAGTAAGTGATTTCTGTGAATGAAAGTCAACTGCACCAAATATTATATTTTTTACTCTTCTGTAGTTAAAACATTAGTATTGTGTTGTCTAAGAGTGAATATAAACATTGTCTGAAAACTTAATTACAAAATGTACAAAATTACAAAATGTTTGTTTTTAAATTTGAACAAAATGTCCTTAGTTGAATAAAAAAAAAACATTTTACTCGAACACATAACTGATAGATTCTTATAACACACACACACGCACACACACACACACAAATATATGTAGAGCACATGTAGCATACATAAAGCAATATATATATATATATTGCTATATTTACTCAACCTTACATTTCTGAAGAAAATGTGAATGGTGCGAAGTTAAAATAAACAGTAAACAATTCTACACATATAAAGTCTCTGTTATTTTTTAAACAAATTACTCTCTTGTAATTTCACATCTGTCACAACTTTTACATTTTTTAGGCACCAGCACACCTACATACTATACATAGATTGTAACACTGAACTGAAAGAAAGTCACAATAAATACGTTAATGCATAAACATATCAATTGAAATAAATAAATTCATATTTATAATTGTAATTCCAATTGCAATCAACATGATTAACTCATTCATCTGTTCATGTATACAGTACGTAAACATATTTTGTCTCATTATATATATGTATTCAATTATCAGAAATATCAGTCATTGCCACAATTTTTCAGCCCTATACCTGATGTTATGTTAACACACAGAAAAGAAACTTTCACTTATATTCAATTCTTGCTATGTCTATTTATATCTGCTTTCCTGAGAGCCAATCCTTAAGAGTGTCAGCGTGATGTTCTTTTATTTATTTTTTCATAAGAGGTAATTAGTAAGAGTGTGATCACAATTGTATTACATGTCATAGTAGCATACAATAAATAATATTGTGTTATAGTCATGTAAAAAAATCTTTGAAATTCATTCAGTTAAATCCTAATCAGTTATTTTACTTCTTTCTTAATTAAACATATATGCTTGTATGTGTAACTTTACTGCATCTGAGTCTGTTACATACACACTTTTTAAGTTTTAATTAAAAAAGAAAAAAGTGCTTCTTACAGAACTCCTGTGCACTGATTGTTTGTGATACCCAGTGCATTATTTACTGTGATATCAGTCGAAATTGGGTTTTCAAGAAAAATAAAACATTTTTGTTTTACACTGTGATAAATACAAAAATAGTTCTATCTTACATTTCTACTACAGTTTACACCAGTACCCACAGAATTGTCATACTTATGTCTTGTCAGGAAAATAATCATTTGATGACATAAAAGACTGCTTAAGGATCACAGTGCAACCAGCATACAAGCAATGTTCTTTTTCAAACCACTAGTCTTTTCCCATTTGTCACCGAGACCCATTTGTCATTTCAAAATATAATAAACCTTATGATCACTTGCTCTTTTATAATACAGTAAGCAGAGGTCAAGATAAGTGAATACATTTTTACATAAATATATCTGTTGAAATAATGGTACATTGCCATAAAGGGTACTTTGAAAATACCTGAAAGTGCCTAACAACTAACAATAAAACATTATTTCTCAAATATTTTGAAAGCTTTCTTACAAAAGCTATTTGAAACATTAGACACTTTACTTGCCTTCATTATGTTTTTATAAGACCACTTTTGTACATTTATTATTCTGATAATGACACTAAAATATCTTATCTTTGTCTCGACTTTTTTCAGTAATTACATAACAGGATTTTTAAAAATAACATTAAAACAAATCTGTTTTATATGTAAACAGCGACACATTAAAAATGCCTGAAATTTGCATTCATAGAATTTTGCATTAAACGGACACCGTGTAATCGTCTTGAATGCATTTCTCGCTGAACATTGAAAGCCAGACATTCATCCATTTTTTTCTTTAGAATATTTCCAGGCGACTAAACCTTGAAAAGTTCACAAGGTAAACTTAATGCCGGTTCTCCCTCCTCCAGAACAGCAGCCTGGGCAGGGCCGCCCGCACCTCCTTGTTGCGCAGCCCGTAAATGAGTGGATTAATGCAGGGAGGAAACTGAAGCATCACCAGCAACGTGATGTGGAGCGTCCCGGCCGAGCGCCAGCTTCCAGGATACACAGCCATGTTGCCCTCGAGCTCATACAGAGCATCTGAGGCGATCTTCAGAAAGATGGGGAGCATCTGAACCAGCAGCATGGAGCAGTAAAACATCACGGTCGTGCGCGCCCTGTTGTTGACCTGATGGAAAGGCTGAACGGCGTTGCGCGCCTTCTGATACATGCAAACGTACGAGAACGAGTAGGAAACAATGCAAAGCAGCGTCACAACAAGCCCAACAACCTTTCGAAACAACGCAGCAGCCCGAGGAAAGCCCAGGTGGGCCTCCAAAGTGTCCGGCTCACAAAGCAGTCCAGCTATAGGTTTGTCTAGAAGTGCGCTTTTGTGCCCCAAACTGAGTAAAGCTGTGATCATGGTGGACACGAACACCGACGTAAACCACGTGAAACCAACTATGAAGTAAAGGCGCTTTCTGGTTAGTATACTAATGTAATATATAGCCTGGCACACGTACACGTAGCGCTCCAGAGCCATGCAGGTGATAGTAAGCACAGTACAAAAAACGCAAACCGTGTTGATGAAGAACTGAAAGACGCACCAAAATCCATAGGGCAGCGTGGTCTTCTGGAGCAGACAGTATGTCAGTGTAGGACCCTGGGTGACGATGAGGAGAACATCACTGACTATGAGGCTCTTCAGCAGAGCAAAGCGCGGCTGCCAGGACAAGTCTTCAGAACTGCCGATGCTGAACATTGTGCACCCGTTGATCACGAGGGAGATGATGGTCATCAGTATGAAGACGCACAGCAGCGCCTGCACAGTTGTGTCCGAGGGCAGGATAGATCTGAAGAGGCAGTGTCCCGGGTCCTGGGGCTGGAGGGAGTCTGAAGTGATGTTGGGGGCATCCTGGTTTGGAGGTGGACAGGTGCAGCCTACAGTCCATAGTAAGTAGAATGGCAAAGTGCGCGTGAAACGCATCTGGACGAGAACGAGCGCGTGTATGACTGGGAAAGAGGGAGTTTGGCGACACGTTGGCCGATGTTCGCATTTGTTGCGCCTTCACGAGATGTGCTTCCAGACCAGAACAGATGCTTACAGGTGAGAAGAGTGGCTTAAATGGAGGTGGGGCTTGATTTCAATCAAAGAGAGATATCTCTAAAATTATATAAATGTGCATATATTTTAATAAATATTTGTAACACGTTCAAACCCTTTTTTTTTGGCGTTTGGGCAATTTGCAGATTTTATATTAGACTGAATTCTAATAGTCAATGTTTTAAAAAGTTGAATATTTGCTGAATAAAATATATTCTTTAAATAAACATTTAAATTGAATATATGTATATAAATCCTTGGTTCAACTCTCAAAACTGTTCTTGCCATGCTGTTTTTTTTTTTTTACAGAATGCAATCGGGAAAAAGTAGTTCTGCCTATTGACATTAGGCCTACTTTTACATAATTAATTTATATGCTTTTATTACTCACTTTCCTTCAGCTTAATACATCATTTATCAATGGTTGCCACAGAGGAATGAACCGTCAACTACCGGTTGAACGGCACGTGTTTTTTATGCAGAGGATGCCTTTCCAGCCACACTGCTTTTATTAGTTAAACTAAAAAAAAAGACTTTCCCCAGAAGAAAACATTATAGGAAATACCATGACAATTACTACTCTGATAAACATAACTTTGGGAAATATGTGAAGAAGAATTAAAATTTCACAGCAGGGCTAATAATTTGCCTTCAACTGTATTTTGTCCTCATACTGCATATATCTCATATATTAGTGTAAATAATTAGATGCTATGTATACAGATGCATATTATTTGCACCTCAGTATTATACATTAACACGATGCAATAGCATGGATTGTATATGATTATATTTATTAAAAGTATAATCTTGTCTTTAACAGTCACTCATTGGGGAATTCTACTTTTAGAATTTACTTCATTTTTATTGAAAATCTATTTTAATGTGATATGACACGGGCGAGAAAGAAAAGTGAAAAGAGCAAGCAATGAAAAAACTGGACTCGAACCATTCAATCGTATTATAAGTTCTCATTGCTGATCATGTTATGACTGAATGCTGAATTTAACCTTGAATGAAATTTGAGGGTGGAAATTTGTACCCAGTAGTTGACATTCTGCTATAATGTATAATATAATTTACATCTTAATGTAATGTTTTGGGCTTTCGCGGTGGCGCAGTGGGTAGTGCTGTCGCCTCACAGCAAGAAGGTCGCTGGTTCGAGCCTCGGCTGGGTCAGTTGGCATTTCTGTGTGGAGTTTGCATGTTCTCCCCGCGTTTGCGTGGGTTTCCTCCGGGTGCTCCGGTTTCCCCCCACAAGTCCAAAGACATGTGGTATAGGTGAATTGGGTAAGCTAAATTGTTCGTAGTGTGTGAATGAGTGTTTCCCAGTGATGGGTTGTGGCTGGAAGGGCATCCGCTGCTTAAAACATATGCTGGATAAGTTGGTGGTTTATTCCGCTGTGGCGACCCCTGATTAATAAAGGGATTAAGCCGAAAAGAAAATGATTGATTGATTGAGGATGTAATGTTTTTTTTAACACTTCTACAGTACATGAAATACATTAAAATGCTTAAAAAGAAAAGCATTTGTGCAGTGTGCATGAATGAAGGAAGTATTTAAACATATCTTGCTCTTTAAAAAGGGAGAGGAGAGGAAAAGAAGGCTTACTGAGGAAACCCTGCTCCTGACCAGGGGTTTGTTTCAGAAAGCAGGTTAAATGAAAACTCTGAGCATGTTAACCCTGAAACTGGGGTTTTCATTTCATATCCATTCATTCCATTCTCATACTCGGTGTAAGTTACCATGGTAACTTACTCTATGAACCTAACCTGGTCAGGAGCAGGTTTTATTCAGAGTTGAATCACAGCATGAAGGTCGCTGGTTCGAGTCCCGGCTGAGACAGTTGCCATTTCTGTGTGGAGTTTGCATGTTCTTCCCGTGTTTGTCTGGGTTTCCTCTGGGTGCTCCGGTGTCCCCCACAGTCCAAAGACATGCGTTCTAAGTGAATTGGATAAACAAAGTTGGCCGTAGTGTATGAGTGAGTGTGAATGCGAGAGTGTATGGGTATTTCCTAGTACTGGGTTGCGGCTGGAAGGGCATCTGCTGCGTAAAACATAGTTGGCGGTTCATTCCGCTGTGGCGACCCCTGATAAACAAGGCACTAAGCCAAAGGAAAATGAATGAATGAATCTGTTATGAACACCAGCAGAGTTGCTCTTGCAGGCTACTGGAGATCACTCACACACCTGGCCAAGATCCCCCTTGATTGCAAACACACAGTTGAAGCTTGTGATTACCAAGACTATAAATACACCTCACTCACACACTTTGTGAGTCTTGTGATCTGTAAGTGAGCATGAGCGAAGTATTTATCCTTGTCTTGTTTAACTGTTGTTTTGCCGCCTGTTCCAGCCATTTGCCTGTTTATATGATTACTCTCTGGATTACCTTCATGCTCCTGTCTGTCCCTGTTTCGACCTTTGCCTGCCTGACCATTCTTAATAAAGCAGCATTTGAATCCTCACCTTTGTTGCCAGCTCATTATAATATCACAGTAGAATTTATCTTCAATAAAAATAAAGTAAATGTTCTAAAAGTGAAATAGCATAATGAGCGTTTGATAAAGATAAAAGTACTTTTAATCAATATAATCATATACACTTTATTTTATGCATCCTGTTACTGTACAATACTGAAGTGCAAACAGTATGTACCTGCCGATTTATGTATAAAAATCATCTAATTATTATTTACACACTGCAAAGAACTGCTGCTTTTGCATGGTATAGAATATATCTTGAGGTAGATTTATGTATCTAGAGCTAAGAGCTACTTACTGTAAATAGCTAAGAAAGTATGCTAATTGCACTTAGTGTAAATATCCGATGCAATATTATTCTTACCTTTTTGGCAGATCATTTGCAAAATAAGGTTAAAAAAAAACATAAAAATTATTATTATTTTATATAGTATTTTGCCCATGGGATAACATGAATATTAATAGCCTTTTATTTCAATAACTTACCATTTCATTCTGCCATTTTTTTCTGTGATATTATAACAGTGAAAGGAATTAAACTTGGTCTGGTATGCAGATGCAGATGATAAGAATTAAACTTGTCTCATATGCAGACCTCATTATTGTCAGTTGCTTTACCATGTTGAATCATAATATTGGAGCTCCATTGATAGTGGCTTTTCACAGTCATAGTGCATGTGCTACTCAGAGTGGACTGAACTATAACTCACTGAAAATATGTGCCCAGGGCTACATTCTTGAGAATCATTAAATATGGACTACATTTTCTTGCAGTTTTTGTTTTCTAAAATCCACTAGAGGCCACCTTGTATATTTTTGACCATCTCAAATACGTTACTGGAGCATGTTTTCTCATAAGTGCATTTCTTGTATTGTAAATCCACCAGAGGCCGCTATGTACTTTCTGGTGTGAGTTGGTGAGAGAAGCTTGGCTTGTCATCATGCATAATATATTAGCTTATACCACCCCTTCCCTAAACCCAACTGATAGTGTTTTCGAAAGTAAACTATAAGAGAAAGCCATCGCAGCCACATGCTTTTGCCACGGTATCACACAGCTCTTTTTTGGGGGGGTTTTGCCTTACCTGGTTTCTGGAACCATTCTTGAACTTGAACTCCAGTCCTCTCCACTCCACCTCCCAAGTTTGGCACCATTCTGCTTTCTGAAATGGCCCCGAGTCAGCCAGTGCCACGCTAGATCTTATTCAAAGCTAGGTATTATACACTATATATAATCTTGAGTTATCTAGAATCTTGATATAATCTTGATTTATCTAGAGCTATTTGCACTTAATGTAAATAAGATAAATCAATAAAAAAGTATTCTAATTGCTCTCAAACTACTTATTTAAAATGAGCTGAAACAACAGTTCTTGTCAGGTGTTTGTTCCGTTTTCGTCATGTGCTCCTTTGTTCTGTTTCCCGCTGTTTCCAATTGATTGTTTTCACCTGTGTGTCATTATCCTGTGTGTGTATATCTACCCCTTAGTCTGTCTCTTCCATTGTCGAGTATTGTATTGCCACCACGTATTGTCCATGGTCCTGTGTCTCCGTCTTCCCGTGTCTCCAGTTTCCAGTGAGTGTTGTTAATAAATCTTCGTGTTTGATAAATTCCGTGTTTCGTGCCTTTGTGAGCAAACAAACCGTGACAGTTCTTGAGTTTTTTTTGAGGACAACTATTATTGTTTTATGTTCAATCCACTTAAATTTGTAAAAACTAATAAATATCCTTAATTCCTTCATGTTGTCCCAACACAAATTGATTGCGTGGAACCATGAATTTTTTACAGTGTAGTTTAAATAGCCACTGCCATATTTTTCTTACATTGTTGGCAAATCATTTGCAATATAAGAAAAAAAACACAAAGTATTTAATTATTATTTTATATATATTTTTGCCCATGGGATACCATGAAAATGAATAGCTTTTTTGTTCAATAACCTACCTGTTATATTATATGAGAATTAAATGCTGTAATCGTAATATTGGAACTCCATTGATGGCTTTTTATAGTTGTGGTGCACACACTAACTGTAACTCAGAGTCAGCCTACTCAGAGTTGAGTAAACTAATTCTATTCAGCTCTATTCTATAACTCTATTCTATTCTAATCTGAAACCAAACACTCAGAGTTTGCCATCTCATTGTAACCTAACTCAGAGATCAAGTTTAACCTCAGAGTTGCTTCAATCTTCTTATTGAAGCGGACTCCTGATATTCAATTTTAAAAACATAAAAGGAACCAAAAATGCTGCAGTGAAATCCAGCTGCTCATCTATAGAATGTGTCACTCTGGCCTCGAGGCTGACCATTCACATACCAAAATTGAACAGCAAAAAAACTAAATAATTATTTAATAAAAAAAGGGTTAGTATTATTATTTGTATAGGTTTCAAATGAAAAAAACAAAACACACACCCACAGCTACTCTAGATGTGATTAGAAACATATTTGTCCAAAAAAAAATGTGCACAAAAGCACACATATTAATCTCAATATAATTGTAAAAACAAATATAAAGCTCTGAAATATTCTTAGTCATAAATTCACAACCTGGATCTTAGAGAGCTTTATGTATCATCTTTTTGTGAATTCCTGTGATTATTTTTGTGCACATCTGACCTATTGTAACAGAAGAGAATTTGTTAAACATGCAAGGACACTGCTGCATTGAAATTGAAAATGTGCTCTATGTTGATGTCTTTTTATGTGTATAAAAACTGTTTAGTTGCCAGAAAGACACATTGCACCGTTTGCATCTGTACATTATGGTAAAACCAATACATTAAAATAAAATATAGCTGAGTTGTCTAATTACAGTTTTTCTCAGGTGCATTTCTCAAAACAACATGTATAAATAGCAAAACACCATGGATTACCTTCAGTCTCTTGCTCAAAATCCTTAGTTCATCTCTCAAAACTAAATTTCTCTGTCAATGAACATGTCAGTGCCATCAGAATAACAAGTCCTTGTGTCATTGTGTATGGATAAGACAGTCTAATTGCTTAGTCATGCTGTCAATATGTACTGTGGATGGGTGCTCTGATGTAAATATGGCCATTTGTACTGTAATTTGTTAACAGATCATGTCATTGTAATACAGAAAGGAAAGAACAAAACAAAGGTTGAAAAGTGAACATAGGACAAACTCCTTTGAGATGCACCTTTGTTAGAGAAGGTCAAGATTTATATAAGAGCAATTTATTGTGGAAATGTATAGAAAAAATGCTTTATGTCAAAATATTATGACAACTTGTTCAGCCATTTTGCATGTAAAGACCTATACTATGATCTAAAGCTTAAATGTTGTGGGGAGTGAGACTATTCAGACAGAGACCATTATAATACATTTTGATCAACATGACATTAACAATTGATAATGTAGGAAGCAGCAGAGAATTGCACTCAATCATTTGCATGGGTGTGGCAAAGCGTTTGCAACTTGTTCAAAGGAATGAGAAACTGCTTTTTTGATGTGCACAAGTAACACAATGATGTGAAGATTGAACAGGTAGTTTTGAGAATTTCAATTCTGATCTGAAAAAACTGTAATAAATGTACTGAAAATAATATGTAAAATTGTAAGACGTTGTGAGGAGATGCTACCTAGCTAACAATATGCCTTTCAAGGACCAAGTTCAAGATAACAATTGAACTGAATACACAGGCCTGTTTTAGAAACCCTCAACAATATTTGAACAAGATTTACTTACTCATTATAGATTCCTATTTAAGGCTTAAAACAAAGGCTTAGTTGACAGACAGAAAATGGAGCACACTCAAGTGATAGATAGATAGATAGATAGATAGATAGATAGATAGATAGATAGATAGATAGATAGATAGATAGATAATCAGTCAGCTCACCAGTGCAGAAGAGTGTGAACTGTACCACTATCACTGTATGTTTATGTTATCTTGCTTTGTCTGCAAGGATGTTGGTAAACAATGCTTTATTTGACAGACACAAAGAACTGTTAGTTAGAGCCTCATTGTCACGGTCACACAAGGAAATGTAAACTTCAAGGGTGTTTATTCAAGTAATATGCACAATAGTAGTTCCCCTTCATACGGGAACTTCAACGTGCGTCTGTTGAACAGACTATGGGAGTGCGTCAGACGACCAATCACTCTGAAGAGTAAGAAAACGGGCCAATGAAATGCCAAATTGCATTGGCAGAGCTCTGCTCCACAGCTGGCAGCAATGAGCTATCTGCGCTATATAAGCTGCACGCTGTGGAGTGAGCCTCAGAATTTATTTGCTTCAGACCCTCTCACGAGACTGAAGACCTACTCTGCCAACCTGACTAACGAAGTTTCAGTGTTTATCACCCTTGCATTAGGGTGCATCACCCCTGCTGCTCCCCGCCATGCGGTTAGCACACGGGCAGGCCTGAGGGTTACAGTGGGGGCTTATCCGTCGCCTTCGGGCCCGCGGACCCCTCACTCCTCAGCTGGCTCTGTCCAAGCTTCGAGTGAGTGCGCTGGTCCATCCCCCGGGATGGCCGCGCTCTCATTAGATGACACCGGGGACGTGATGTCCATCGCTGCATCGGAGGGCGGGCTAACATGCTCCGATGAAGATCCGGACCCTCTGCGTCAGTGCGGCCTCGGATCTGGAATCGGACATGTTAGCCGTGTTATTCTGGGCTGCTTCGGCCGTGGGTCTGGAGATGGCTTGTCCCCCAGCACCACGGCCGGACCGCTTAGATGGGTGTTACGTGGGGGCTAGAAGGGCAAGACCCTCCAAACCCCCCCGTCCCTTTCTTCCCGGAAGTACACAGTGAGCTCACGCAGGCATGGAGGGCACTTTTCTCTGCCCGGTCCTCGTGCGCTCCCGCTCTCACCGGCCACCTATTAACGCTACCAAGCTGAGAAGTTGGCTGAGCTGCAGGAGGGTGGTTCTTCCCCGGGCTTAATGCATGAGCTCCGCACGGCAACCAATTATGCTCTCATGACCACCAAATCGGCTGCTCGTGCCCTGGGGAAGACGATGGCCACATTAGTGGTCCAGGAACGCCACCTCTGGCTAAACCTGGCCGATATGAGAGATGTTGACAAAGCTCGCTTTCTTAACGCTCCCATATCCCAGGCTGGCCTATTCGGCGACACCGTCGGGGACTTTACCCAGGAGTTCTCGGCGGTGAAGGAGCAGTCCCAGGCGACGGGGGAGGTCATCTATCAGCGGGCTCGGAAAACTGCTCTCCCCGCTGCCCCATCCACCTCGGCTGCCCCTCGCCGAGGGCGTCCACCCGCGGCTCCAAAACCTGCTCCGCTCCCGCTGCCCGCTCCACCGGCTAAGCGGCAACGCCGAGCCTCCTGCGGGATCGTGATGCCACCGCCCCAGGGCGCCGTTAAGTCCGGTAAACGGACCGCGAAGCGTCCCTGAGACGGGCCATCTGGAGAAGAGGGAACCTGCTCTTTCCTCCGTGGAGGGCCGAGGACACCTACAGTCAGCAAAGACTTTAAAAGCACCACTGCTGGCCTCCAGGTACCCAAATTGTCAAAAAAAGAGCAAATTTCCCTCTCTCCGGATGTGCAAACCCAAGACCTGCCAGTCTGGGACGCTCCGCATTCCAGCTCGCAGTGCCGGGCCCCTTCGCCACAGGCTCACGGAGTGCAAGAGGACGGGCTCCTTTCTCTCACTCCAGCCTCATCGCGGGATCCAGGGAGGAAGGTAAGAGACTCTCTCTTATTTTCAGCTCTTCCTCGGGCCGCTCTGCTTCCCGGGGTGAGCACAACCCTCCTGAGCTGCCCCTCCGTTGGCATGTCATTGATCAGTCCGATGGTGCCATTAGCGCGGGCTCTGCCAGCCTGGTTAGCGCTGCCCAGCCCGTCGCGGTGGCTCATGCGGACGATCCGCATTCTCAATTATCTCGACGACTGGCTGATTCTAGCCTCGTCTCGCGATCAATTGATTATGCACAGGGACAGGGTGCTTCGGCACCTCGACCAGTTGGGGCTTCAGGTCAACCGAGAGAAGAGCAAACTTTGCCCAGTGCAGAGGATCTCTTTTCTCGGGCTGGAGCTGGACTCGATCGCTATGGTAGCGCGCCTCTCGGAGGAGCGCGCCAGACTAGTGCTTTCCTGTCTGAGCACCCTCGACAGGAACATAGTGGTTCCACTGAAATATTTTCAGAGGCTCCTGGGGCATATGGCATCCACAGCCACTGTTACGTCGCTCAGTTTGCTTCATATGAGACCACTTCAGCGCTGGCTTCACGATCGAGTTCCCAGACGGGCATGGCGCGCGGGCGCGCACCGGGTGCTTATCACTCCGCTGTGTTGCCGCACCTTCAGTCCCTGGACGGATCTTGCTTTTCTACGGGCCGGGGTACCCCTAGGGCAAGTATCCAGGCATGTTGTCATATCGACAGATGCCTCCAGCATGGGCTGGGGGGCCGTGTGCAACGAGCACGCAGCTGCGGGTTCGTGGTTCGGACCCCGTCTGCGTTGGCATATCAACTGCCTAGAGCTGTTGGCAGTGTTTCTTGCTCTCCGCCGCTTTTTACCGGTGTTAAAGCAGAAGCATGTGCTGGTCAGGACAGACAGCATGGCAACGGTAGCTTATATCAACCGTATGGAAGGTACGTTCTCGTCGCATGTCTCAGCTCGCTCGCCGTCTGCTCCTCTGGAGTCATACGCGGCTGAGTTCTCTGCGTGCCATTCATATCCCGGGCGAGCTCAACCGTGCAGCCGATGTGCTCTCACGGCAGCAAACGCTCCGAGGAGAATGGAGACTCCACCCCGGTATGGTCCAGCTGATATGGGAGCGATTCGGGAAAGCCCAGGTCGACCTGTTTGCTTCTCTCGAAAACACCCATTGCCAGTTGTTTTATTCCCTGACCGAGGCCCCCCTCGGCACGGATGCGCTGGCTCACAGCTGGCCACCGAGTATGCGCAAATATGCATTTCCCCCAGTGAGCCTAATCGCACAGACTCTGTGCAAAGTCAGGGAGGACGAGGAGCAGGTCTTGTTTGTTGCGCCTCTCTGGCCTCACACTCCTCGCGACGGCCCCTCCCTGGCGCATTCCCCTGACAGAGGACCTCCTCTCCCAGGGACAGGGCACCCATTGGCACCCGCGCCCAGATCTCTGGAACCTCCACGTGTGGTCCATAGACGGAGCGCGGAAGACTTAGGTGACTTACCGGCGGTGGTGGTTAACACCATCACTCAGGCTAGAGCACCCTCTACGAGGCATGCCTACGCCCTGAAGTGGAGTCTATTCACTGAGTGGTGCGCTTCTCACCGAGAAGACCCCCGGACTTGCCGGATTAGCATTGTGTTATCCTTCCTTCAGGATAAGCTGGAGCGTAGGCTGTCACCCTCCACACTGAAGGTTTATGTGGCTGCCATCTCCGCTCATCATGATGCGGTGGATGGCAACACGCTCGGGAAGCATAACCTAATCATCCGATTCCTCAGAGGCACGCGGCGATTAAATCCATCCCGGACGTAACCAGGACGTTAGGTGAAGTAGGCGAATGGTGTCGAAGAAGGTGAGCGATCTCACACACACACAGTTTAGCAGCACAGTTCAGTTCAAAGGCTATTGCCAACATAAGAACAGTCACTTGCCTTGAATCGGTGCATTGGCATTCACAGGGGGAGCACATCCATGGAAGAGCGTAGAAGAAGACAGAAGAGAAGACGAGGAGGACCATGCGTCTTTGATTCCAGCCGCTGACTGAGTGAGTGAGGTGAGTATTTAAGGTGTGTGGTGATTGCAGGTGCAGGTGCGGGGGATTAGTAATCAGGTGAGGGTTCACGGTGTGGTGCGTAGTGGATGGTGAGTGAAAGCGGTGATTGGGACTAGGAGAAGGAGCAGCGGGTGTGACACTCATTGTATGCACAATTGGTAAATGTGACTCTCTCCTTGTTGCATGCGCAAGTAAAATACAGTAAACTAATTTTCATACAACTCTGGAGTTCTCATCTCATTATTTTGATTATATTGATACTGGTAAAAAATCCCACAACAGTAACCTAACTGTACCCCTGATTTTTTCCCCACCCTAATTATGTTTTTCTGGACAGATGGATGGACAGACCGATATGTTTTATACAAACAAATAATTTTTTGGTGAACTGACAAAAATGTATGGAGAAAAGGTAAACAATCCTATTTTACACAGATGTTTAACCTTTGACTGTGTGCACATGTCAGTGTAATAACAGTTTTTATTATATTATTTATTATTATATATGTAGATTAAACTGCCACCCAACTGATGCCCATCTCCCTTCAAAGAAAACAAAAGCCTAGGGTCATCATAACTTGCCCCTGGTCATTTCAATTGCTAAAAACGCCCCTGCTTACTACATAATTTAAACCTGTGTTACTGATTAGAAAAAAAATTATAACCATGCTTCCCATTTAAAAGTTAAAATGCTAACACAAGGTCGAAGGTGGACAAGAATAAAAGAATGAAATTTAAATAAAATAATAAGTCAAATAAACGAAAACTATATGTGAGTATACAACTCTACAAATACATTTTTGACTTTATTTTTGATTTCTTCTGTGTTTAACAAGGACTATACTGAATGAAGATTATAGTGATTAAAAACAGCTGAACAACAGATTCACAAGTAGTTGTTTGTTTATATAGCCTACTTTTGCATTATGGTTAACAGGAGTTGGTGAACAGGAGTCAAGCCTCTCGCACACTCATTTTTTCTATATGTACAGAAGAACAAGGGGGAAAAGCAATCATCAGAAAAAAAAGGTAATTGATCAAACATAATCATTCTGAATACGTTATATAATCAGTCATTGTAGAATCACTGAGTAATTGGAATTATGGGAGGCCGCATGAAAAAATATACTGTTATGATGTATTTTTGAACCATACTAATTGAATTTATCTGTTGTGATAATTCTATAGTGGCTATGGTACCACAACAACTAATATAAACAAATGACCCAATGGACCCTTTTCACAAGACTGTTATAATGCGTTTAACGGTTATCGTATATAATCTTAAATTCTTGGAAATTTTTAATATTTAGTTTTTTTTTAAAGGTATGAACATTTATATGTATTTACATATGCATTTTATAATATTTGAATCAAATTACAAAAAACAAATGACATTGTTCTCTCTTCTGGCTGCCGTTATCAGTCTCACACATTTTTTTTTTCCTTTTTCTGAAAGTCTTGATAACATCATCATGGAGTTTTTCTTTTATTATTTCAGCAAATGGGATTGTAAAAAAACTATTTGTTGTACTCTCCCATTCACTGCATTCTAGATTTACCCAACCATGACGACTTCCGCTACTGAGAAACCCAGAAATATGAAAAGGGTCCATACTGTGCTTTTCTATAGGGTGTATTATATTACAATACACCAGTTTACTGTAGCAAAAACTAAAGGATACTACAGTATATCTACACACTAAAGATAATACTACAGCATGCACTAGCATTCATTAACAAATTGTTGTAAATACTATAACATGTACAGTATAAAATTTATTGTATGATTACAATAATATAGTGTTTTCTTTCACGTGGAATTGGACATTTGATTGCTCTTTTCTTTTTTTAGCAGGCCACACATCTAGTTGTTCTCCAAGATTCAGCTGCTGTTCTCAAGAATGTCCAAGAATAGAGTGAAGAAAAAAGGAGGAGTGTTGGGCAGAGAGAGAGGAATGAGAGGTGGACAGTTGCTGCTGTCATTATAGCTCTGCTTTGGTGTCTGGGAGAGCTTTGGGTGACGTGAGGCTTTTGTGGAGAACAAATGTAGTTTAACCAGGCACCCAGAGGTTGCCTATGTGCCACGGCCCCGCCATTAAACTCGGCCGGGGTGGGCTTAAGCAGATAGTGATGACAGCACACTCTTTCCATTTGATTGGTTAATTTATGTAAATCTTTCCGTTATGACTAAGCAGCTATTCTGATGCTCAAAGTCATCAGCATGCATTTCTAGAAAGCTTCTCTAACTGGCTGCTGAATTTTACACAGTATATCTTTGTAATAACCTGCATGGGACAGTCGGTCTATTCCTGTGAGACACGTGAAACATGTGAGGTTAGTAGAGGTTAATGAGAGTAATTTAATTAAACAAATATATATATATATATTGGGTTTCCTCTGGGTGCTCCGGTTTCCCCCACAAGTCCAAAGACATGCGGTGCAGGTGAATTGGGTAGGCTAAATTGTCCGTAGTGTATGTGTGTGAATGAGTGTGTATGGATGTTTCCCAGTGATGGGTTGCAGCTGTAAAACATATGCTGGATAAGTGGGCGGTTCATTCCGCTGTGGCGACCCCAGATTAACCAAGGGACTAAGCCGAAAAGAAAATGAATGAATGAATGAATATGTATATATATATATATTTGTTTAATTAAATTACTCTCATTAACCTCTACTAACCTCACATGTTTCACGTGTTTACATCATGGGTCTATGGAGAACATTTAAAGGAGACCTGTTATGCAAAAACTACTTTTATAAGGGGCTTAAGCACAGTTGTGTGGCAGTAGTCTGTGAATATATCCAGCCTCTAGCGGTAAAAATGATTTAATTTTATTTTTTTATAATCAAACTTCATAAAAACAGTCTGCAGAAATACTTTCAGCGACATTCTCCTTTTGTACATGTCATCAGAGGGGGAAATCCCCACCCATTAGTGAAGATCTCTCCCTCATTAGCATAGACAACCCTGAGTGAGAAGCAGCCATCCGACATTAGTTTTTACACCATACCTGCTGAATATAATTTCAGTGACTAAGAAGCATTATAAATGTGGAGCTTTTTTAGGATGCACAACACTGTAGTCTCCATAGACTTCCTTCTTCTGGGACACTTCTTTTGACATTTTCCGTTTTTCACAGTGATAACGTTAGTCCTATTTTAGTCCTGAACGGGATCTTGTCTTTTGTAAGCAAGAAATTATTCATTCACTTAATTATTCATTTAATAACAAAAAAAAAAAAAAAAAAATTTGTTTCTGGCTCTGTTTCTGTTTTGGTACATTTCATCATTGATTTTTTTATTCTTCCTTTTTTTTAAAGCAGCATGGGAACAGGTGAATGTGAGACTGTTACAGTTTGTTTAAGTGACTGACCCATTGCTTGATTGATTGATTGATTGATTGATTGATTGATTGATTGATTGATTG
>CAIGQV010019951.1:9997473-10038669 GCA_903798115.1 Danio jaintianensis
TTGATTGATTGATTGATTGATTGATTGATTGATTGATTGATTGATTGATTGATTATTGTATGCCTATGTGAACAGAAGAATGTGAAAATATATTGAATATATATCTATATACATTAAATATTATCCTGTAGAATGTGTAGATTTCATTTATTCTAAAATTCTATTTTATTTTCTTAAATAATATAGATCATAATTGATTTCTTTTTTAACTGCATGACTATGAGATAATTGAGATAATTGAACTGTTTCACCATAATTAAAAGAAATATGCTTTTCCTAGAAACATTCATGATATTGCTTCCTTCATAACAGTATCCATAATAACCTCATGATAATGATCTTTTGTAACCTATCATTCGGCCAATTAAGTCAACTAAAAGAAAGGGTGTGGGGGAAATGGGGGAAAATCTCACACTTTGCCCATAAACACCAGAAACCCACGCAAACATGTAAAATCAAAACAGAAATGCCAACTGGCCCAGCCTGGACTTAAACCAACGACCTTCTTGCTGTGAGTTGACAGTGCTACTACTGAGCCACCATGCCACCAATATATATATATATATATATATATATATATATAAACATTAAATATTATCTTGTAGAATTTGTAGACTTTTCTACTTCATTCTTATGAATTCTACTTTATCTTCTTGAATAATATAGATCATAATTGATTTCTTTTTTAACTGCATGACTGTGAGATAATATAAATATAATATAAATATATTAATATATATATATATTATATATATATATATATATATATTCACATGGGTTTTCTCTGGGTGCTCTGGTTTCACCCACAGTCCAAAGACATGCGGTATAGGTGAATTGAATAAGCTAAATTGGCTGTAGCGTATGTGTGTGAATGCGAGAGTGTATGGGTGTTTCCCAGTGCTGGGTTGCAGCCGGAAGGGCATCCGCTGCGTAAAACATGCTGGATAAGTTGGTGGTTCATTCCGCTGTGAGGACCCCTGATAAATCAACAAACAAAAAATACAAACATATTATCTACCGATACTTCATTCATTTTCTTTTCGGCTTAGTCCCTTTATTAATCTGGGGTCGCCACAGCGGAATGAACCGCCAACTTATCCAGCATATGTTTTACTCAGTGGATGCCCTTCCAGACACAACCCATCACTGGGAAACACCCATACACACTCATTCACACACATACATACACTACGGATAATTTAGCTTACCCAATTCACCTATACCGCATGTTTTTGGACTTGTGGGGAAAACCGGAGCACCCGGAAGAAATCCACGCAAACACGGGGAGAACATGCAAACTCCACACAGAAATGCCAACTGACCCAGCCGAGGCTGAAACCAGCGACCTTCTTGCTGTGAGGCGACAGCACTACCCACTGTGCCACCACGTCGCCCCTCCACCGATACTTATATAATATAATTTATTACTATACAATTCACTCTGCAATTAAAAACCCTAAGGCTTAGATTGACAGTCTGTAGAGGTCAAGAGAGAAGGTCTCTGAAAAATAAAATAGCTATTTATTGTAAACCCAATTTTTTCTAAATGAATGAAGCTCATTGCATCTCACATCCACTTGTCAAAGTCGAAGGAAATCTTTGTTTCCATAGTAAAAAATGCACCAAATGTACCAATTGTAATGAGTTGTGGTGGCAACAAGGGTTGGATCCAATTTGCAGCTTTTATTTAAGAATGGTCGTACAGGCAAGGTTGGATCAGGGACAGTGGTAGATATTCCAAAGCGTAATCAATAAGAAAGGTGAAAGGTCAAGACAGGCATCAAAACACACTACAAAGGGTCAAAAACACGGGTAGACAATCCAGGAATACGCTTTGTAATGCTCACTACAGGGAAACAAGATTCAGCCAGGGTGTGAGTGTATTAGGTGTGTATATAGTCCATAAAATTAGTCCTGAACAGCTTCAGCTGTGTGTGTGTAATCAAGGGGTGATCTGGGACTAGTGTGTGAGTAAAGTACATGATGGGATATGTAGTTCAGTTCAGTGGCAGATGTGTAGTTCTGGTGAATGATTCACACCAAAACTTAGACAGCTTCGTCAGGCCAAAGAGGATGCCTACAGGAGTGGGGACAGGATCTTGTACAATCAGGCAAGGAACACACTGACAAAGGAGATTGGTGTGCCTAAGAAGAGCTATGCCAAAAAGCTGAAAAACCAGTTTTCTGCCAACGACCCGGCATCAGTGTGGAAAGGCCTGAAAGACATCACAAACTACAAGACACCATCCCCCAGCATTGATGGCAATAAACAACTTGCAAACGAGCTGAATAAGTTCTACTGTAGATTTGAGACACCCCACACCCACCCTGACGATCTCTCTACACAGCCATCAACACCTCCAGCCATCTCTCTTTCCCCCCCTGCACTTCAGATCAGTGAGGATAATGTGCGTCAGATCTTCAGGAAACAGAAGAGAAGGAAAGCACCTGGCCCAGATGGTGTTTCACCAGCCTGTCTGAGAACCTGCGCTGACCAGCTGGCTCCCATTTTCTCACAGATCTTCAACAGATCACTGAAACTGGAACAGCGCAAAGTTCCATCCTGCTTCAAATGCTCCACCATCATCCCAATCCAGAAGAAGCCAAAGATCACAGGACTCAATGACTACAGACCTGTTGCCTTAACATCTGTGGCCATGAAGTCATTTGAAAGACTGGTGCTAGCATATCTGAAGGACATCACTGGACCTTTGCTGGACCCCCTGCAGTTTGCCTATAGAGCAAACCGGTCTGTGGATGATGCAGTCAACATGGGACTGCATTATACACTACAACATCTGGACAAACCAGGGAACTACGCAAGGATTCTGTTCGTGGACTTCAGTGTTGTCACTTGTCACTTTATGTACACTGGAAGCTTCTGTAGCCAAAACAAATTCCTTGTGTGTGTAAGTACACTTGGCAATAAAACCGATTCCGATTCTGATTCTGATGATAGAAAGTGTACTCCAGCGATCTGCAAAAGCCAGACTGCTAGTGATCATAACACCAACAGTGTCAAAAATGCAATCTACAAAAACCTCTTATACTCGGATAAAGCCAAAACATATGTTTTAAATCTGCAGGGGCTTGCTTGCAGCCATCACATATAGGGTCAAATCCATGGATAAGTTTGTGTCAACCTCACTTTTGTCCAGTATATTTGATGAACCAATTTTAGTTGAATAAGACAATGTCACAGATAGAGGAGGTATCAACACAGGACAAAATCTGGTTCCATGTCCCATCATCATCTCATAGCAGCAGGGGGGGTTGGGTTGGGGTCGCCTCCATTTCCGGGACATCGGGACATTATATCTCATTTGCAGGCATCAGGGTGTCTCTATGAATGTGTGGGTGACTCACATCAACTTCCGGGAGACTTGGGATGTCTGTAAGTATCTAAAAAAATGAGCACTGGGAATTTTTATGTTAACTGTGGAGAGCTGGAAAAAATATTATCAATATAAATATCACTTAAAACTGAATCCCTGCTCTCTGCCAAATATCAAGTAATGGGGAAAAGCTTAAGGGTTATGATTAATAGGTAAAACCAAAGGCAGGTGCTAAAGACCAAAATAGTTTCAGATTTGGGACCATATTCATAATAAAATGTCAGACTAAACTTGTAATCTTGTCATTTGTTTATTAAATGACAAGTGAAGGAAATTAAGTTTTCCTGAATTACAAGTACTCAAATTACCATAACTGAGTAGAGTTTTTGTATTTTACTAAGTAGTTAAAAAATTAAACTTTCCTTTGTAAATTATTTGTACTTTTTTTAAAATAATATAGATCATGAAAATATATTTATATAACACATGACTGTGAGGTAAATGAGAGCCTTCCTTACATCTGTTCCACCGTAATTAATAGAAATGTTTTTTTTCCCTGCAAAACTTCATGATACTGGATCCTTCATAACAGTATAATAACCACATGATAATGGCCTTTTGTAATCATTTGACCAATTATGTCATTTAAAAGAAAAAATTGTTGAGGAAGGGTGAGGGGGGAAATCTTATAGTCTACTCCAGACACAGAGAGAATTGAATCCGCATCCACCTCCATTATATATTTCAAGAGCACTGATTGTGTGTAAGGGATTAAAAGTGTGATTTAATACTTTGATAAACGCATGTTAAACTTGTAATCTTGTTCGTTTTTAATTAAATGAGAGCGGAGGTGATAAAGTTTTCCTCTGTGGCGCTATTGTCATCAGTGGTGAAAAGTAACCAACTACAAATAATCAAATTACTGTAATTGAGTAGTTTTTTCTCAGTAGTTACCAATGTCGCCTTGCTGGTTTGAGTCCTATCTGGGCCAGTTGGCATTTCTGTGTGGAGTTTGCATGTTCTGCCTGTGTTCGCATGGGTTTCCTGCAGGTGTTCCGGTTTCCCCCACAGTCCAACGATATGCGCTATAGGTGAATTGAATAAACTAAATTGGCTGTAATGCATGAGTGTGTGTATGAAAGAGAGAGTGTATGGGTGTTTTCTAGCACTGGGGGTTCATGAGTTAGTGTACTCTCAGTGATTGGTTGCGGCTGGAAGGGCATCTGGCGCATAAAACATATGCCAGAGTAATTGGCAACTCATTCCGCTGTGGCAACCCCTGATAAATCAGCTTGTCGTGTGTGCATCAGCTCGCAGCTGCATGCTTTTATCACGATTTCACACTGGCTTTTTTTTTTTGTTGTTTTGCCTGGTTTCTTGAACCGTCTTTCATCGGACTTGAACCCCTGTCCTCTCCACATCCCAAGTCTGACGTTTTACACACAAAATGCAGCCATACACAGCTCAGGGCACATATTTCCCGGTTCTCAAATATGTAACCCTGGGCACCTATTCCCAATTAGCCTATTGTGAACAAATACAGTGTAGAAGCATTTAAATCATAGGTCTTCAACTCAATTCCTGGAGGGCCGCAGCTCTCTACAGTTATGCTCCAACCCTAATCGAACACAGCTGATGCAACTAATGATTATTTGGATCAGCTGTGTTTGATTAGTGCTGGATCAAAACTGTGCAGTGCTACGGCCCTCCAGGAACTGAGTTTGAGACCTATGATTTAAAGTGTACGAGAAGATGCATTTTTTATGCAACAGACTGCGTGCTACTGTTGAGAAGATGAAGGATGTCTACTTTATTATGACTGAAATCACCAAATGGCCCTAAACTAAAATAATTAAATGTACTACAGGAACTTTGACAACATCTGGTCTACTCTAAACATATTTATTATTCAGTTGCTATACCAATATATTTGACCTTTTCTTTTTAAATTTACCATTTTGTCAAATAACGCAAACGCAATACTCTTTGTACCTTTGTTTGAGATCACACAAGTCTACATTTGTCTCTTCACACATGGCTACTTTGATTTTACTGTACTACAAGTTGAGTTATAAGTGCTTTCAAGCTGTGTGTTTGTGTGCATGCGTGTGTGTGTGTGTGTGTGTGGGTGTGTGTGCATGTGTGTGTGTGTGTGTTAAGCATGTGGGATCAAGTCAAACTACGCTAGATATATTTGCAGGCCTACGAAACTCTAGAAGTCAGAGGATTATTATGAGAAACCTAATAAGGTTTGGAAGGGTAGTGATGGTGCGCCTTAAGAGTCCGACAAGTCAGTCCTTGTCCTGTCACATCCGAGAAATTGAGAGTAAAGTGGGATCAGTACTGTTTAAATAATGCTAATATAGAGAGACAATGAACACAAACATTTACAGTTTGTTATTACTCACCCTATATTAAACAATGACATAAATCTATGCCCGTTCTTTATACACAAAACCATGGTATGTGATTCATATGACTTCATACAATGTATGATGTACTGTGTTTAATGAATTTAAATTATGCTTTTATTAAAGGCTTTCAGGCTCTGCAAAACTTCCCCTGTTGTGTTCAGTGGATGAAAATAAAGTCATACTAGTCTAGAGAACATGAGGGGGTGTAAATAATGACAGAATTTACTGATCTGAGGCCACACGCTCAAATATAAAGCTTCTTTTACACAGAAAAACAAACATCCATAGAACATTTTCAGTGCACAAAAGGTTCTTAGGCTCTTCAGACTTTTAAAAATAATTTTAACAGTGTTTTTTAAGAACTGTCCACTGTACATGCTTTAAAGTCTTTATTTAACATTGATGGTTCCAAGAAGAATCCAAAGAACTTTTCCATTCAATGCATGAAGTTATTTTACAAGTTTTCACAGCACCCAAATGGTCCCTATTTTGGAGCTTTTTCTTTTAACACTGTTTGGAGGATCACGAGCAATTGTGACAACTGGATTCCATTTACAACATTTCTAATTCTTTTCCATGCTGTCTGTAAATAGTGATTTTCAGGCTATAATGTGCTACAGGCTGTAATGTGATTAGTAAACAAAACTAAAGTTAAATGGCATAATTTTTGTCAATGATGCCATAGTAAATTCTCTGTTTTTAATATATATATTTTTTTTTCTATAGGCTGAGGACCATTTTATCAGTCCATTTTAAAGCATCTTTGGTAGTATATCTGGACATACAAGATTTTCCAAAAATTGTGTACTTCCTGAGGATGTAGATCTACTGTGTATAAGGAATGAACTGTGAATGAACTGCCTGAGAAGGATAATAGACCTCAAACTGTCATATTTGAATGGAATGGGATTTGTAATACATTTTAAGGTTTATTCTTCAACAAACGTACTGTCAAATTTCTGAATACAATACTTCAGCACCTGTTCTGTTCCTTCTTTTTCATACAAATGCAACTGTCATTTTCTTGCTTCTCAAGTACTGTGTGAAGTGAAAAGGACTTCAGTTTCAGGTCATAATAAAATCAAATTTGAATGTTTTTGTATGTGACATAAAAAAAAGAAACATAAAAATTGCTGAAACTTGTAGTTGTAGTGAAAAGAGTAGAAGCTTTAAGTTTTTAAAGATGTCATAGTATAGTCATAAATGCAAACACAAACAATATCAAACAAAGAACTGAGGAAACAGGGCAGCACGGTGGCTCAGTGGTTAGCACTGTTGCCTCACAGCAAGAAGGTCGCTGGTTCGAGTCCTGGCTGGGCCAGTTGGCATTTCTGTGTGGAGTTTGTATGTTCCACGCATGTTTGCATAGGCTTCCACCAGGTGCTCTGGTTTCCCCCACAGTCCAAAGACATGCGGTTCATTTTGCTGTGGCGACCCCTGACAATCAGGGACTAAGCCGAAGGAAAATGCATGAATTAATTAACTGAGGAAACACAACTGGATCAACCAGGGAGGACAGAAACCAATGTGCACTAATTAACAATCAAGAAGAATAACTAGGAAAATAACTACACAAAAGCATAAAAATAGATTTATTATTTATAAAATTTTTTTAATGATGTCTTTGTTGAAACTGAGCAAATACATGAGATGTGGGATGTTAATTTTCCTTTTATACTATATCTAGTAAATTGCATTCATTTGCACCCACAGCATCAAAGCTCATCACAACAGCAGTTATTGTTTAATTTCCTGATAAAACAGACAGGAAGATGATATATATATATTCATCAATCAATCAATTTTGATTTCATTCATTTATTCATTCATTCATTTATTTTCCTTCGGCTTAGTCCCTTTATTCATCAGGGGTCATCAGGGTTCGGCCACAGCGGAATGAACCGTCAACTTACCAAGCATATGTTTTACACAGCGGATGCCCTTCCAGCTGCAACCCAGTACTGGGAAACATCCATACACATTTATTCACACACATACACTACGGCCAATTTAGATTGTTCAATTCACCTATAGCGCATGTCTTTGGACTGTGGGGGAAACTGGAGCACCCGGAGGAAACCCACGCCAACACGGGGAGAACATGCAAACTCTACACAGAAATGCCAACTGACCCAGCCGGAACTCGAACCAGCGATCTTCTTGCTGTGAGGCGACAGTGCTAACCACTGAGCCACCGTGTCGCCCTCGATTTTGATTTGTTAAAAGGAAAATACGCATAAGTTTCAAATTAACATATGCATGTCCAGTCATTTCACTTAAATCACAATACATTGACTTAAAACCTCAATTTGACTCTTGTATAACTTAAAAAAAATTGTAGGAGCACGATTAACTTATTTTAATGTTCCGTTAACTCAAAAACATGTTGTTATCATGACTGACATTAATCATATCATTATTTACAAGCTTTAAGATAATATAATTACTGGTAACATTATGAACTGTTTTTCAATTCAAATCAATATTTAATTGTTAAATTACTGTACTTATACAACTGTTGAATAACCGTGTAATGAACCCCTTCAGGGTGATACAATACTTTATGTGGCACACATGCCACATCTCGTTGTCTTGTTGTGACTCACTGTTTCTTAATATGTGTCAGTGTTATGCAGATCCACATGAACCAGACAGCACTGCTGGGATACACAGCCAAAGTGACTGATGGATGGAAAATTTGACAGATAAGGGGAAGAAATACCGGCATGTGGGGTGAGGGCACAAAACCTACCCCATGTGGCATACATCTGTTTCTGGAAGCTGTTTATATCATTGCTTACCTTATTTATTTTCTATATAATGTTTTTTTTTTGCCAGGGAAATGTCATTGAGAACACTTGTTTAACCTTCATCTAAATATGGGCCAATGGAGGACACATAGTGGTGGATGGATTAGAAAGGGATGAAGAAGAAGGGTGGAGCTTGTTTTTAAGTCTGCGTAGACATTGGCTGACAAGTTCACTGTCTGGCGTTTCTTGTCCAATCCTGGCCATTTTCTAGAAAGGTGAGAGTAATATGAGGTCTTATTAAAAGAGGCTGGAGATGATTGTCCATCTGCGCACATTCAGGAGGAAGACTGCCACACTAAGGACTGTTATTGTTTTCAGATATTGAGCTCACTAACAAGCTGTCAGAATGGTAAGATTTCTATATTTGGACAAGACACTGCTATCAGAATCTGATTTTTTTAATGATCACTCAAAATTAGAGTATATGTGCAGGTTTTAATTTTAATGAATACCTTAAACGTCTAATCCTACTTGCTAACTTAATGATATCTAGTCTGTTTGGTCTTATTACCATATGAAGAGTCTCAGAAGTGCCATCTGAAGTTTTCTTCTAAACATTTTTCCCAGGTTTAAAATCAGTTATTTTACTTTAAATGCACTAAAAACAACCTATATAGAGAGATTTTAGATTAAAACAGTGTAGGTATACATAAATAATTTTTGCTTTTTAGTTTATGTGTGAGGTTTTGTTTACGTTTGTTTACATTTTGTTGTGATTTCTCTGACATTATTTGTAATTTAGAAACAATTTCTGAATGAAAATTATTTATACAAGAAATAGTTTCTACACTTTTCAGTGTAGCAGTCAGATCTGAAGTATATGTGACCCTTATGTCTTATGTTGTATGAGTATATTTTTGGCAACAGCCAAATATACATAGTTTTGGTCAAAATTATAGGTTTTTCTTTAATGTCAAAAATTCCCACCACAAATGTCAAAGCCTGAATTTTGATAAGTAATATACATTGCTAAGAACATATTTTGATAATTTGATTTTTTTGAACCCTTAGATTCTAAATTTCCAGTCATTGTTGTATCTCAGCCAAATATTGTCCTATCCTAACAAACCATCAATGGAAACTTTTTTTATTCAGCTTTCAGGTGATGTATAAATCTCAATTTCACAAATATAATCTATATACTATAATCTTCTATGTGAAGCTGCTTTGACACAATCTACATTGTAAAAGCGCTATAGAAATAAAGATGAATTGAATTGAATTGAATATACCCTTATGGTTTTGTGGTCTGGGCCATATTAGAGAAATGCACTATAGTGTTAACTATTGCTTGCAACAAGTAACTGACAAGTGACCTCTCTTCTGTCATGTTTGATGGTTTGTGGTCTCCAGATAGATGTGGTAATCCACAGCATCAAAGAGAGCGAGCACATAGGGTTTGATTACAGTACTCAGACTGTCATGGTCCTTTGACATTTGCAGTGTCATTTTGACATTCTTCGTGAGCATGAACATGTGTGGGAAATTATTCTAGCTTTATAGCCCATTTGTATATAGTAATAGCAGTAAATGACTGTAAAATGACCAGAATTACTTTCTTGGTAAATGTTCAGACAAGCAATTTCTTTGTGAACTTGGAGGAAGGGAATTTCAGTTTTTCCATCTGTCTGATCTGCAGTGTGAATGAAATACTTATGTCATGTACTTAGGCAAAAACTCTTACGTAAAATAAATGTTATTAATGATAATACAATCATTTTAAACAAGTATGCCTTACGAAAATGAGCCATAGTTTAATTGTAAGGAAATGTGTCAAATTGTGGTCGAAATAATTCCATTATTAGAAATTGAATGAATCACATGAATGATAATAGAGTTTCTACATTATTAAAATAATGGAAGCCTGGATGTCCTCCAATTCACAAAAACAAACCTGTGTGTGTGTGTGTGTGCGTGTGCATGTGTGCGTGTGTGTGTGTGTGTGTGTGTGTGTGTGTGTGTGTGTGTGTGTGTGTGTGTGTGTGTGTGTGTGTGTGTGTGTGTGTGTGTGAAAAACATAGTTAATTTACATACAGGATTTTAATATCGTTTAGTTTTTAAACAAAATTGACCTCATTTGGATGGTATTAAGGTACACAAATATGGACATGACCATGTTCAAGCAATTCAAAAAGTAGTCTTACAGCTTGCTCACTCCAAGCTTGGAGAACCATTTGAATCAGTGAGATTTATGAAAGAATTTATTAAGGTTTTGCGCTACAGCTCTTACAGTGCATGATAACCAAATGAGCTTCACACTCCAGTGTCAAATTTGGCCTAACCCAACCGTTGATTTAAAAAGTAGAGTGGCACGGTGGCTTAGTGGTTAGCACTGTCACCTCACAGCAAGAAGGTCGCTGGTTCGAGTCCTGGCTGGGCCAGTTGGCATTTCTGTGTGGAGCTTGCATGTTCTCCCTGTGTTGGCGTGGGTTTCCTTTGGGTGCTCCGGTTTCCCCCACAGTCCAAAGACATGCGCTATAGGTGAATTGAATAAACTAAATTGGCCGTAGTGTATGAGTGTATGTGAATGAGAGTGTATGGGTGTTTTCCGGTACTGGGTTGCAGCTGGAAGGGCATTTGCTGCGTAAAACATATGCTGGAATAGTTGGTGATTTATTTTGCTGTGGCGACCCCTGAAATAGAGACTATAGCTGAAGGGAAATGAATGAATGATTAGTGTTATTCAAATTGAATTTTAAAAAAAATAACCCAACATTGGGCTTGTGTTATGTTCCCATGTGTTCTCATATGGGTCTTATGTGTGATTTGAACATATGATTTTTTTTCTGTGAAGGAAAATTAATATTGAAAAGTATCAGCTCGTTCAACTGCTATCGTGTCCCTGAGCAGGCGATGATTTCTCCTGTTCAAATTAACTATTTATTCCATTACATTAGTGACCTGTAGAGGAATAAGAAGTATGGTATTATACTTTGAAATGTACTAAAGTAAAAAAAAAAAATGTTTCCTAAAATAAATCTACAACTTATAGCCTATATGAAAAATGTACACATGTACAGTAATAAAGTAAAACTACTTATAGTTAATTTCCACCACTGCCAAATCTAATAATATTTTCTTAAATTAAATTCTGAGTAATGTGTCTTAGGTGGTAGTCAAACAGAACATGTTTTGCTCTTGGAAATGCAAAATGCATACTAATAATGTGCTTACCCCAAAGTAATGAATGAAAATAAAAGCATGGTTTGAGCAGGAGATGCGGCGCAGGTTGTACAAAGAAAATGAAGCCTTGCTGTGAACAGCTCAGACAGAGGTTCATGACAGATTTAAAATGTTCTACACATGCCCCTAGTGATGTTTTTTGTTCATAGCACATGCAGCATAGCACAGCAGGAACTGATTTGCCTCTATTTAAAAAAATAATTTTAGCAGTAATCCACCAGATATGTGAATGAGGACTTGAGGAGGACTGTATAATATGTTGGTGTTGACTAGTGTTTTTTCATAAAGACAACTGACCAAGCAAGAGAGACACATGTGTTTTCCTGGTTAGAACTTTTGATTTCTTTTTCACTTACTAATTAATGAAAGTATAGATTCAACATACATCTTCAGGGACAACCGGGGATCCAAAAAAAGAGTGAGATTTCAGATACAAGGCCAATGATTTCCTTGAGGTGTAAAGAGATATGTGTGGTGTAGGAGGTGTTTGCTACGACCTTTCACTTTTGTAGATTTACTGTATGTAAAGCACTGTCTTAATTTTCGCATTATTGCGGATTTCTATGTCATTCCGCTTTTCACACAAAGAATCGCATATGGTCCTGTACCTTTTTTGAGAAATCCTTCAAAATTGTATCAATTCCACTTTCAGTAATGTACTGTAGCCATAGAGACTGCACGTTCTGTAAGTAATTAACATATTTTCCAAATAGGAAATTAAGTTGTTAATTTAAGAACTCTTGTCTGAAACATATCTTTGGCTTCACTGCAAAACAGTTTTTTCCTCTTTTTAAACATTTATATTAGCGTGTGGAGCTCCTAAACGTTTACACATTAAATATAATTTCATAAAATGAAGTGAACTTGATATTCATGGAATTCAATACAAGGAACTGATCTGTCTTATTTATTCTGCCTGAGCAATAGATATAATGTATATCGTCTGAACTGTGACATGAGAGAACATGTTATCATTAGATAAATCAACTGATTTTATACTTCTGTCACATTCTCATGCTTTTGTGATGGCAGAACTGATCTCTAAATAATTGTGTGGGTGCTCTCTAAATAATTCTTGCTGCCATAATTTTTTTGTTGAATCAAATGAACTTTTCCAGTCATCTCAACTAACATTAGTCAAACTGAGTAAAAATATTAAGCTAAACTTTGATTAACTAAACCAAATCGTTGAAACCGGATTAATGTATTAAAATGAGTTACAAGAACACAAAAACATTAGTTGTTATGCCTTTTTGTCATATCATTATTTTTGACAGTTTATGCTGTTTAATTTCCTGCACCTGTAAAATGCTGTAAAATTTACAGTACACTGGCAATTTTGTAAAATTTACAAGCACCAGTGGCATTTACAATTCATTCATTCATTTTCTTTTCAGCTTAGTCCCTTTATTAATCTGGGATCGCCACAGCGGAATGAACCTCCAACTTATCCAGCACATGTTTTACACAGCGGATGCCCTTCCAGCCGCAACCCAACACTGGGAAACACCCATACACTCTTACATTCACACACATACACTATGGCCAATTTAGCTTATCCAATTCACCTGTACCGCATGTCTTTGGACTCTGGGGGAAACCGGAGAACCTGGAGGAAACCCACGCAAACACGGGGAGAACATGCAAACTCCACACAGAAATGCCAACTGACCCAGCCGGGGCTCGAACCAGCGACCTTCTTGCTGTGAGGGGATCGTGCTACCCACTGCGCCACCGTGACACTGGCATTTACAATTGCAATTGTAATTGTTATATTACAATGAACTTGTAAATTTTACAGTATTACATGCCAGTAATACTGTAAATTTTACAGCAATTTTTTGCAGTGGGGCCATGTACTCTTCAATGTTTTCTGTTTTTAAAAGATCATTTATAAAACAAATATAAATATGATGTAGATGTTCCTTCATCTGCTATTTATTTCCCATGTAAATAAATCTCTGTAAATACTTTTATAATTTTTTTAATGCTTAATCCAATACTCCTGTGACACTTGCCTTGCTCCAGATAATAAAAAAAGCTATTTTCTGTCTAAAGTTTGAATGTCACATGAGGTTTTTATTATATCATAATCTGCCTTTCTCATTAGCCCACTGATGCCCAGAATGACGCTCGCTCTTTCCTGAGTGAGGAAATGATCGCTGGTGAGTGTATGAACTCTTCATGATTTCGTTCAGTACATTCAGTGAAATGTGAGTCACACTACTTTGCATTCTGTGTTAAAATGTTCATGTATAAACTTTGAAGACGTAACTTTTCATGACTTGTTTGGAATTTTTCTTTGTCATTCCAACTCTAAGAGTTCAAAGCTGCCTTCGACATGTTTGACACTGATGGTGGCGGTGATATCAGCACCAAGGAGTTGGGTACCGTCATGAGGATGTTGGGTCAGAATCCAAGCAGAGAGGAGCTGGACGCCATCATTGAAGAAGTGGATGAAGATGGTAAGTCTGGTTGCATCAGTTGTTCCAAACCTGTTTGAGTTTCTTTCTTCTGATAAACACAAAGTAAGATCAATGCAGGTGTCTGTCACTATGAACTCATCTATGGATCAGGAGGAAGGCAATGCAACGATTTGTTATTATCCAACTTGGCACTACTCAGTGTCGTGCTGTCTTCATCTTTTGGTGTTTGTGCAGACCTGAATTTGATCTGATTATTTGCCTACTCCAATCTTATTTAATGAGCAGTACTCAGTTTGTACAGTTGCTGCTTTGACACAATCTACATTGTAAAAGCACTATAGAAATAAAGAATTGAAGAAGTCTACATCAAAGCCTTTGAACGTCACCACTAGAGTTCCTCAGGGCTCAGTTTTGGGTCCCCTCCTTTTCAAAATTGACCTTTTACCTCTCTGTAATATTTTTAACAAGTTTAGTATTCAGTTCTATTACAATGCTGATGACACCCAGATTTATCCTCCAAACCTACCTCTACTTTTCCTCCAACTATAAGAAGCCTCCGGGCTGATGTTGAATCTTCTTCTGAGGAGGTGGAGTTTAGCCAAGCTATTATGCAAACTCCTATTATATAAACTATTATATAAACTCCACAACTTGTAATTTTGGTAGATTGGCTTTAATATATTCAATATAAAATTGAGTATCTGAAGCTTAGCGGATGTTTTAAAGAATAATGCCCTTATGCCCTCCTTTTACATATTTTATCCTCTGCCTGTGCGCCATTGTTTTGCATCCTCAGGCAGCGGGACTATCGACTTTGAGGAGTTTCTGGTCATGATGGTGCAGCAGCTAAAAGAAGACCAAGCTGGAAAGAGCGAAGAGGAGCTTTCTGAATGCTTTCGTATATTTGACAAGTATGTCACTGATGTCCACACCAAACAAAACTGAACAGCAGTGTGAGGAAAGGTCACTGAATTTGTCTTTTAAATCCAAAATAGGAATAGGAAGGAATAGAAATCACCAGAAATCAGAATGTTTAGGCTGGTCTGCCTAGGCGGTTTAACAGCGACCATCAATGTGACATAGAAATAAGTAATTAAATAGGATGGATCTCGATATCAAACATGACTTCCAGCATGACAATTTGTCTATTAACTATGAAAAAGTCTGAGGTTAGATGAAAGTCGGTGGAAATCAAGTTCACTGTGCATTGCGGAGCACTACATATAGCATTAGCTGTATAGCATTACAATGGAATATGTTCATTGTGAGATCAGGGAAAGGGAATATTTTTTGCATACGCTGTAACCCATTCAGAATTTGGATAATTCCATTCATGGAAACTGCAGTGATTGACATAGCAATAAACTTTAATCCAAGATTATCCCGTGCCATTGTGTAGCATCACAGCATTAACTTCTGTTAACAGAGTAAGAGTAGAGATTGCAGTCATTTGCTTATTCAACATGTACTTAGGGCAAGAACATAGAGTTACAATCAAGACATGTTAATGCATGAAGAAATTATTTTCATGGGAAAAAAATGTTTAAATATGTCATTTTTATCAATGATGGGTTTTAAGGAATACAATTAGTGACTTCAAGAAGACTTTATTATTTGAAAACTTTTATTATAGAAGTGTAAATGTAACAGTAAAATCCTGTCATGCAGAATATAATTATTTTGTCAAATGTTGCCATGCTGAACTGAAAAAATTCGGGTGAATCATTTGTTTCATGTAATTCATAACTGAATGAAACATTTTTTCAGTTTCATATATGCACACCTTTTGTCTACTTAAAATACAAAATTAGGTAGTGTTTAATTCAATTCCTTCAAATTAATTCACAAAAAAAGAATGTGCTTTTTCAGTTTTTTATTTTTATTTTAAATTCATTCGTACAGAAAAAAATTATAATTAATGCATCCATTCAAGTTAGGTTAATAATCTTTTTATATATGAATCCAGTCAATTACCTTTAATGCTAAATCCACATAGCTAAAGGGTTTATTTTATGAATAAAGCTTCTTGAGCTACCTTAGAAATATTTAAGCACCATGAATGAGCATGGAGTTAATGAATAGTATTTTTCAGCTAATAGATATCCTTGACATCCACCTATTGCAAGTCCACACAGTCCATTTTGTGTTTCTAAGAAAAATAAAAACAATAATTTGCTTTATTTAAAGGATTTCTTCAAATAAATGTTGTTCCTCACTTTAATATACCTCCTGTGTCTCGTACAGAAGAGGAAAAACAACATAATGCATATGCATAATACATACTGATTAATTTTCCAATGACTATATTTCCTTTTTGATTTTAAATAGTAAATTACTGGGTTGAATTAAGCTGTATTGTTAAAAAAAAGTCAAATTCATATGCTCTTAACACCTTTAATATTATGTGCTTTAGCAAATTATGACAGCAATATTAGAAAACTCATGTATTCACACATGTAATCAGTTTATAAAAAAATACCACATTTAGATATAACAAGACAGGTCACTTAACTTAACAACAAAATCAACAACAGTAATTAAATATAATTTGTTTCCGACAGGAACCAAGATGGTTTCATTGATCGTGAGGAGTTTGGGGATATCTTGCATGCCACTGGTGAGCCGGTGGCAGAGGAAGACATAGATGAGCTCATGGCAGATGCGGACACGAACAAAGATGGAAAAATTGATTTTGATGGTAAATCTTATTCTGTTTTCTGTAGAACATAAAAGTTCTAAAAAGGTGTTTTCATTGTGAAGCATTAGAAGACCCATTTCATATTCCTCAAAGAACCGTTCTTTAAAGAACCATTTTTGTCCCTAAAGAATATTTAAATTATATGAATAATCTTTTGCACTGCAGAGAGCCTTTTGTGTGCTGTCCATGGATGGAAAAGTTCTCTGTCATTTTGTTTTTTACTTTTTTTATTGTGTTAAATTATATACAAATATAAATACATATGTTCCCATAGGGATTTCCTGACCTCCATTTGTCAGTGTTGATGAGTTTCAAAGTATGAAAAAAACAGTAATATTTTATAATAGGGTCTTATCGTTGACAGACTGCTCAGATTTGTGTCGAGATGTGTGAGATATTTCAGGAAAGAATTTGTACACTATTCCATCCCAGGAAATGAATTTGTACAATATCTCATCCCAGCACATGATTTTTCATCCCTTTCTTAATTTTCATTCCAGAGTTTCTTAAAATGATGGAGAACGTCCAGTAAGAAAAATTGCATTCCATCACCTCCAACCGCAACTGAAAGCAGTCAAGAGAAACTGAGTGAGGTTTTTGAAGAAAAAGAAAACAATGAGACAAATCGGTAACAGTTAAGATAGTATTGAATTTGCTTTGAGGAACAGAGAAAATTATAGATGAGTGGCACCTTCTCAATAATGTTCCTCAAGGACCGCACTGTGATGGGGTCTATAAATAACCATCCAAACCTTTTAAGAGGAAACCACTTACCCCTCACCCCAGCTGTCCCCCACTACACCTGCTTCTTCCCAAGACATTCTCCAACCTTCTGGCCACGTCCCCTCACCCTTTGCTGTTTTAAAATAACCTTGCTACAGTATTTACCTCAGAAGCAGACTTCATGCTGTGTTGTCATGGTGATAAGAAATCCCTTATGTTTCCAACTGTATCTTTGCAAATTGATTAAAAAGGCACCTTTGACCTACATGCTTCTATATTTTGGGGATATTTTGCTTTGATTTTAAAATCCAAAATTGTATTGTGTGATTTTAGCTCATTTACGATATTTTAAAAGTAGAAATGCAATTTTAAGTCTAAAAGTGGTTGTTACAAGGCCAAATATTTCAGTTTTTGTAGCTATTACTGAGACTCATGTGATCTTCTGACACACCCCGCCAATACTTTCACTACACCCCATCAGAAAAACAAGATCAGCTCGCCAATGATGGTTTCCAGTTTCCCTTGTCCAAAATAGACAACACTTTGAACTTCCAGCAGATCCGTAGTGTTGTAGTTTGTATTTATGTTGGTCTCTTCCAGTACTTTTCATACTTTAGAAGAAAGGTCATGAAAAAGATCAATTTTGAATCCCAAAGACCTTTTGTGCCAGTAGTACACTAGTTATATAAGTTGAGATAGGAGGCAAAAGGTCAGATTTCCAGGTTTTCTTCTTACGGTGGAAAGCCAGTTTATCCTTTAGGTCATACTGTACTGTTGGAGGTGTTATCTCATGCCACTGCTGTAGATGCAGATCTCCAGAGCTGCAATGATTTCTGAACTTCTCTGCTCTCCTTTTAAATCACTCCATTTCTGCTGGAAAGTATAGGGTCTGTAACCCCCTCCTTCTCCAAAGCACGTCCTCATGATTCCTCAGGAAGCGCATGCCTTAGATGGAAACTGGGGTTTAGGCTCTTTGGGATTTGGGGTACCTGTGTCGCCATTTGTGTTGTTGGGTTCTGGGTGGAGATCTAAATCAACTGCTATTCAGGGCACAGCGAAGATTTGCAACACAGCACAAACCTTTCCAGGAGGTTTAGGGTTTCTTGGCTTGACTAAAATGGGAGAGGTGCAGAACGCTCTCGCGTCTCACCATTTTAAAATTTAATTTCCATCTGTACACATTATTATTACATATAAATATTTATACACATCAATTATTATTACATGTTGGGCAATTTCATCTTAATAGTATGTTACACTTTTAAAATTATAAAAACTCACTGGAGCAGTACCTACTCAAAAGGTACTCTTGCTCTTTTGAGCTACTAATATGTTAATTTTAGGTAGCGTTTAGGTCTTCAACTTTTGAGGTGAATTAATGAAAAGCTTTTAGCCAAATCTGGTTGTCATTAGTAAATTCAACAATGCAATTTCCACAATTAAATTTCACCAAACTCAATATTTGTTTTTCAAGTGTATATATCTCATTTACAAGGGTGACCTGGCCAAGAGGTCTGCAAAACACAACTTCATGAAAGAAAAGAAAAAATAAAAAATTTAATAATGTAATAAATTATACAGTTTAGTCTTTCAGCAATACAAAATTACAATGCAAAAACAGCATTGAGAAGTGGATTCTTATTGTTTGGTGTATAAGATAGAACGAAATAATTCAATCGGGATATTTTCAGTTCAGACTGAAGAATATTACAGGATGAGGGGGCGGCATGACTAAAGACTCGCTTCCCTATTTCAGTCCGAACCAGAGGAACAGTCAAATGATAAATGCCACTTGAACATAGCATAAGCATTTTATTGTGTCTTTCATCAGTTCCTCCAATAAACAGGCCTACAGTTACCATTTTCCTGTATTCTTGAAGACTGTTCTTAAAGTGTACTCATTTCTATTGGCTTGTGGGAGCCGCCGAACCCTAAAAGTTCAGGATTCTAAATCTGGAGGTCTGTGGGCGGGTCTTGGGTGGCCTGTTTAAAGTGTGTCAGAACTGTCACTTGATGTCTAGTCTTTCTGTTGGGGTGTGAGCGCGTTGACCACTGCTTGTCTCGTGGATATAAGTGAGGGAAGCTAAACCACAACCATGGTAAGAGTTTAAATAATCTAAGCAGTCTGATGCTGATAAACGCATGAAAACAAATGTGCAAATGTCTATTAGTGTGCGTGTGTGTATATATATACCTGTCATTATTAAATAGGGATTATGTAATGATACATTTTATTAATGGTTGCTTTATAGCTTTGCACATGTTTAATATAACTTTATAATAGGGAATAAATAAGGGAACTCCTTCAGTTATGATGGTTTTAAAATCGCTATTGATCAGAAATAGATCATTATATTTATCATATTTAAATGCCTTTATTCAGTCTTTTTTGTCATTTGTAATATTGACATAATGTGAGTGTAACTTTAGTAGGTGTCTAATTTATTTAATGTACTGTCAGATTTTGTTTGCAAGACTAAGCCTTCTTTAAATCTCTCTCCAAAACCAAGAAAATGTACTAGCTGTCACAAGCAAAATATGATAAATTTATTACAAATTACAAAAAAACATTCAGATACTTTAAGTCAAAATTGTGTTTTTGTTTTCTAATAACGGATCAACGGTTAACACGGAAGAAACAGCTTTTCCACTATTTCAAATACAAACCTGATTGGATAATTTAATTATTTTGGTAGGCTACTAGCCTACTGTCTGCTTAAAAGTTGGAAAAGTGGTAAATGTGTGAAGATAGATATCCTGCTATTTGATACATGAAGCTGATCAGCAGGCTAGTTTAAGTGGGCTAACTAAATGCTGAGGCGACACATTCCAAGGATCCTGTTTCTTAACTACCATTTACAGTCACTGACTGCAGGGATAACGTCTTAAGCCTTAAAATAGCTGCAAAATTGTCCTGGACGGACGCCACCTGCTGTTCGCAAAGCCCACAACCCAGTAGTAATGCATGCATATTATCAGGGAAACAAAAAATAATAATGACTCTCAAATGACTAAATAATCTTGATGAAATTCCTGGTCACATTTTTTTTAAAGATTTCTCATTCATCAGATTAATGGACTGTACTCCACATCCCACAACGAAAATTAGCAGTGCCTTTTTAAATAGTACAACTGTAGTAACTATGTTTTTGGTGCATCTTCCCTTTTTATGGTTTTGCAAATCTAAACATTTACTATGGTGTTTGTAATAAAACGGTGGTTATTAAAATGTAAGTCAGTGCGCCAAAAAAAACATTATTACCCTTATTTTACCATAGAATATTAAGGCAATCTGATACTAACCGTTCACAACGCAACCTTTTTAACAGACTGACGCGCAACAGGAGGCCCGCTCATATCTGAGCGAGGAAATGCTTGCCGGTGAGTAGCCTATATACAAAGGAGAAAGAAAATATCCACGTCTTTCAGTTGTATGTAACCGTACGCGTCTGTTTTAAAGAGTTCAAGGCTGCCTTCGACATGTTCGACACTGATGGTGGCGGTGATATCAGCACCAAGGAGTTGGGTACCGTCATGAGGATGTTGGGTCAGAATCCAACCAGAGAGGAGCTGGAAGAAATCATCGAGGAGGTCGATGAAGACGGTAAATAAAATGCCACCGCTGGAAATGTGTACACACATCACTTTATATAACATAATAGCCCAAAATCTTCTCTAAGCACGCTCATTTTCATCCGTTGTCACGTTTTAAAATGTGTCAAACTTCTCAGCTCGGCCGCAAGGGGCGCTACAAACGGTCTGTTATATTTCTTTCAGACAAAATATTGAACAATTTGAAAAGAAATACACTGCGAAAATTAAAGCTAAACGAGCAACTTACCTCAATATCAACACATTGTGTTAAACCCTTAAATGTTTGAATGCTTCAGTCAATATTAAGCTAGTCTACAGTACATACTCTAGACCCAAGATCCTCCACTATCCAATAGTATAAAACAGTCCTAATATTTTATTTTCAATTATCAAGTTTAAAAAAAAAACATATTTTATCTTTTGGAATTGGAACTAACAAGATTATTCTTGTTTTGTAGTAAATTGCTGAGCCATTATTTGCTGGCAATATGATCTGTAGTTAATTAATGAGTGATGCTCTGCATCACGGTTGCTTATCAGACAAGGAGAAATAAAGGTTATTCAGAGATATTCTACATTGTTGCAAAGACAGAAGAAATATAAACACATACCTCAGGCCGTTAAAGACTATATAAACTATTAAATAAAAATTTATTGGAACAAAGACATTCTATGACCTTTTTTCTTGACAAAATTTTGATGATAAATTGAAGAAGGAAATCTTTTATTTTTAAATTAAGGAGGTGGAGGGACCAGAGATATACCTTTAAGGGTTGATATTAAAACTAAAAATGAATATAATTTTATGGGCCCCTTCAGGCCAATTGAAGAGCACATATCAGGTGTGTTCAACATCTTTGTTTGTGTGTTTTCTTAAAGTACGTTTCTGTCTACATACATTCTGATTGTTTAGTTTTAAGCATAAAATGCCAAAAAAAAAGGAGATATGCAAGAGCTAATGTACTCACTGGAAACTTTAGGCAGCGGCTCCATCGACTTTGAGGAGTTCTTGGTCATGATGGTGAGACTCCTTAAGGAGGACCAGGCTGGCAAGAGCGAGGAAGAGTTGGCTGAATGCTTCCGTGTGCTGGACAAGTAAGTCATTCAATATCTTCTCATGTGCAGCTGTTTGTGTATGTGACTCAAGCTCACTTTATCAAACGCAACACTGTGAATCTGCAGGAACGGTGATGGCTACATCGACAGAGATGAGTTTGCTGAGATCATCCGCAGCACTGGTGAATCCATCTCAGAGGAGGAGATTGATGAGCTGCTTAAAGATGGAGACAAAAACAATGATGGCATGCTGGACTTTGATGGTATGACGGTTTATAAAGTGCATTTCATTTTATTTATGAACACTAAAATATATGCAAATTACAAATATGATATAGAAGTTCATATTTGGATTACACAAATATAAACTATGTCATAGGGTATATGCAACATATATTTCGAAATATTGCAAAAATGACCATTCATTCATTCATTCATTTTCTTTTCGGCTTAGTCCCTTTATTAATCTGGGGTCGCCACAGCGGAATGAACCGCCAACTTATCCAGCATATATTTCACGCAGCGGATGCCCTTCCAGCTGCAACCCATCACTGGGAAACATCTATACACACTCATTCACACACATACACTACGGACAATTTAGCCTACCCAATTCACCTATAGCGCATGTCTTTGGACTTGTGGGGGAAACCGGAGCACCCGGAAACCCACGCGAACACGGGGAGAACATGCAAACTCCACACAGAAACGCCAACTGACCCAGCCGAGGCTCGAACCAGCGACCTTCTTGCTGTGAGGCGAACGTGCTACCCACTGCGCCACCGTGACGCCCGCAAAAATGACCACTTACATATATTTTATTCCAACCATTGGAATTTCAAATATGTACATACATCATATATACATGACATATATGCAACATATATTTCAAAATATTCAATTCAATTCATCTTTATTTCTAAAGCGCTTACACAATGTAGATTGTATCAAAGCAGCTTCACATAGAAGATTATTGTGAATTGAAATGGTGTCAGTTCAGTTTTTAGAGTTTAAGTTCAGTTCAGTTCAGTGTGGTTTAATTTTCACTGCTGAGAGTCCAAACACTGAAGAACAAATCCATCGATGCGCAGCTTTACAAGTTCCGAACCATGCAAGCCAGTGGCGACAGTGGCAAGGAACGAACTTCACCAATTTGTGAAAGTGAAGGAAAAAAAACCTCGAGAGAAACCAGGCTCAGTTGGCTCAATATTGCTTTCATATATATTTTTGTCAACCATTGGAATTTGAAATATGTTAAAATATATCATATTTGGCCATATATGGACACATACATAACATAACTAATATATTTGAACATATATGTACATATTTGAAATTCCAATGGTTTACAAAAAATATGAAAGCAATATTTTGAAATATATGCTGCATATATGACATGTATTTCAAATATGTTAAATCCAAATATACACGTTTGTCATATATGCAATTTGTATATATTGCCACATATCAGATTTCTATGGGTGCACATGTTGCACATGCATTCTGAACAGATATTGACGTAACATTGTGTCTTTTTTTTCCCAAGAATTCCTCAAGATGATGGAGAACGTGCAGTAAAAACAGAGACTCATGGACATTCCTCTCCCCTTTCACCCCTGCCGACTGAATCCCTGCCCTCATAAAGCCACTCAAACTCACTTTCCCTTTTTGTCCTCTTTCTGCCTCCATCTCACCTCCGCAGCAGACAGACAAATGAACACCTGTGTGGGGTTTGCCAAGGCTGGGCTCCCACTGACCCTCATATGCAAGACCCAAGGAGCGAAGCTGTGGTGTGGTTCGCAGCTTCATGATGTTATGAAAGCGCTATGTTCGCTAGAAACACATGCCATGGTAGACCCCTCATTTGTGGGTGTCTTTAGTCTAGATTTAGTCTAGATCAGCAGCTTGTTATCGCTGCATAGACCAATGCCAAAGCCACAACCACTTCACTGTATTTAAGAACAAACGCTTGAAAACAGAATAAAAAATAAAACACATGTTGTTTAGTTGGTCTGACATTTTGGTTTATGATTTATCAAGTAAACCTTTTTTTGTTTTTTGTTAATCCAGAGTCTCTGACCCCAATTAGTTTACAATTTCTGTATATACAGTGCTATTTTTGGGGGGCAGTCGTGGCCTGGTGGTTAGAGTGTTGGACTCGTGATCCGAAGGTTGCTGGTTCGATACTCGGTACCAGCGGGAATTGGGGGTGGGGGGAGTGAATGACCAGCACTCTCCACCACCCTCAATACCACGACTGAGGTGAGTCCCTTGAGCAAGGCACCGTTCCCCCCAACTGCTCCCCGGGCGCCGCAGCATGGCTGCCCACTGCTCCGGGTGTGTGTTCACGGTATGTGTGTGTTCACTAACTGTGTGTGTGCACTTGGATGGGTTAAATGCAGAGCACAAATTCCAAGTATGGGACACCATACTTGGCCACACTACACTTCACTTCACTTCACTTCACTTCACTTCACTTCACTTATAGAAAATCATCATAGCCCTTTGAAATAATTACTTTTATTTGTCATACAGCCTGAAATCAAATCACATTCCAAATAACTTTTCCAGCTTTTGAAATGTTTGTGAAGCCTTCTCCTAACCTGTGCCTTTCTACAACTTTATCCCAAAGGTCTTTGAAAGCATGGTGTAATGTGAGTAAAGGTATAGACTTTCACAGGCTATGATGATTTTCTATAGTCACTGTATGTGTGTGTGTGTATATATATATATATATAAAATTATAACTTTTTATGTTTATATATATGCAGCAAGACCCCAACTCCAGATTATTTTACAAATACACAAGTACTTTAAATATTTCTTATATTATTATACTCTTAAGAATAGTTCTCATCCACTGCACATATAGCTTTGCAACATGACATTTATTTTTTGTGTGCTGTGTGTAAATCAGTAAATTGTGTCTTGTTTATCTGGTCAATGGCTGCTGAGTATTATTTGTAGCCTAGTAATGTAAAGTTCATACAGTATGTATGATTCATACGCAGAACAAGAATGGATGAAGTGTCATTTGGATTTGAGCAACAGAATGCATAAGTGTGCTTGAATAGATTGAAGCGTCACACACTAACATTGCAAATAAAAGATGATTCATTGCTCATTTTTTGAGGACTGACACGCTGAAGAAAAATACCAAATTTAATTTAATTTTCACAACATGCACGTGCAGCAGGTTGAGTGTGCAAGGCTTCTGGTGTCTGCTTCCATTTGTTTTAGCTGTCTATTATGCTGCTTGATATTACAAACATGTTTTTGTTATTATTTTAATTTATTATCATAATCATAAACATACTGGTTTGTAGTGCAAATAGTTTTGCAGTTTACCACATTGCTATTGTTATTTAACAACAGCAATATATCTTAATTTACACACATAGACGGGAAATAGCTCATGCAAAATAAGGTGACTAGTGATAGCGTGTCTTGTCTTTTTATTAATGCAATTTCTACATACATGCTTAAGCTTAAAATAGACTGGAATTTGCAATTATAATAATTTAGTTAAAAAAATATTAAATTAAAAAAATTAAATGTTAAAATGTAAATAACTATATATGTCACTATTTACTCATTTCACTCATTAATCCAATGTGCAAGAACACCCTTTTCTACCTTAGGAACATCTATGCATCATCAACTAAAATTTTACTTTTGGCTTTTTGAAAAAAAAAAAAAAAAAAAGCTTTGATGATCCTGAAACAAACTTTTCTTTGGAGTGAAAAATTACCACTCTTGAAACGGGAAACTATATTCATCTAGCTGAATCTGTGCCCAAACCAATAAATAATCAATCATTTTTGAGATATTAACATCAAATTTAAGACTCGTTTGGTTTCCTTGCCGTTTTAGAGTAAAATTTTATTGTTGGAAATGTTTCTTTCATATCAAATGTACAAGTTACGTTTTCCATAAGAATACATTTATATGACTTACAAACTGTATTATTTATATCTATATAACTTTTTCCTCACTTCAGCAACAATCTGCCAAGTGTCTTAAAAAATGCCAAATGCACATCTGTATTTTAAAACATTAAAGACTTACAAGTTTGATTATAGAGTATTTTGAACACTCATTAAATAAAGATTCTACATTGGCATTGATGGTTCCATAAACATTAATGAAAAAAAAATCCCACAGACTAAGAAAAACACAGTCCTTTTAAGAACTTTTCACTGTCCGGTTCTTTGAGGAACCGTAATTACTTTTTCGGTGATTGATTCCCTTTTTGATTTTGAAGTGTATAAATAAAACCATGTAGAATTACATACAATTCTAACAAAACTGTTAACGATAATATACGGTTGCTGTATTCTTTTTATTATTCTGGAGAAGTTAGTGTTTGTCAGCGCTTTCCAAATTAATAATAAGGAAAAAGATCTTCCAATAAAAGGATAACAATGAACATTTATTGCACAAAAACTGAAAAAAACAACAGCTGTATTAATTGTCATTAAACTGTGAAGTGTCGAGTATCTGAAAAACAAAACAGCAATAAAAGGTAAACTCCATCAGAAGCAGAGAAAAACCTGACCTTTTTAACGAGGAATGAACAAAATAAAAGCCTAGCAACCGAGGGCCTATTTTAAGACCCATAATTTGCCTCGTCAAAGGCTTTGCGTGCCTTCTTCAGCTCCTCGTTCATGGTGAGCAGGTCCTTCACCCTGGCGAACTTTCTCGGATCTTTTCTGATGAGAAAGACAATGTCCTCCACCTGGACGCGGCCCTGGCGCCCGATGGACATGGCTTTGTGTGTCATCTCTGTGATGAACTCGATCACCAGATCCTCAAGGATGTCCACTGACTCGGTGTACGGGTTCTGGTCGTCTCCGAAGCCGTACATCATGCAGCGAAGCTCCTTGGAAAAAAGCCGCTTTCTCCTCCCTTGGCCAGAGTCGGCTCCGTTTCCTCCGTCGTCCAAATCCTCGTCAAAACCGGGATCATCTTCTTCCTCGGCCATTCTTGAAACGAAATACGGTATGCTGGTTAGCAGCAAGTATTAATATACAAGAGTCGGGTATATTATATTATAATAAAACACTGCTTGTGTATAGCTTACATGTGGAGATCAACAGGGAACAAAAACAAACCAGCAGGAAATGCTGTTCGTTCATTTACATCTGACGCGACCCAGGACGGAGAGATTCAATCGGTCAGCGCCACCTAGAGTTCTGGATGAAACACATGTTGAAGTTCAACTAATTTCCGAATCTTTCAAACAAATCAATTCAGTGATTCTTTGACGTCATAAATTTGTTTCGTTTGATCCTGAGTCTTTTGATGATTTTGTTTGGCCAACTTTCACAAAAGTAATAACTAGCCTAACCATTTTGAGGCAGGGGTTTTCAATCTTTCAGTGCTACTTATGCCAAAGATATGACATCCTCATGCCAGTGCAAATGCAAATGTAGTTTCTTGTATAAAGACTCAATTCAAACTATAAAAGCTTAATATTAATAATCGGCCTATAATATTGTTTGGAAAATCAATTAGTTTATATTAAGTTGCATTATGGCATTTTTCAACTCATTACCATGTAACTCATGTATGTATGTATGTATGTATGTATGTATGTATGTATTTTTTTTATTTTAATGTGATTTTGTTTTATTTATTCATTTGAATTATTCATATTTTTATATTTATTATTTAAATTATATTTGTATGTATAATGTAATTTATAAGAATGAATTATAACATAATAATTATTAAATAATTTAATCCCATGTTTATCTAAGTCTGTGCTTTTATTGTAATATTACTATATTAAATATGAATTAATAAATAAAAAACAATCCCCCACACATTTTCACTGGCACCATGGCCATATGGTGTCCCTGTACACTGTTTTATCTGTAAACGCAAATTCTGAAGCAGTTATGTTTATTTTTTTTAAGCATGTTTCTAAATGCCTTGTAAATATAAATTCTTGTTTATTTTGCATTCAATAAAATCACTTCAATAAAGGCGTATGTAGACACAGATTGCATTTTATTTTTGTAAATAACTAAGTTTATTGTAATTTGATTACAGCAATCAGATGTTCGCTTCAAATTCTTCAATCATCTGCTCATGTGATCCGCTCTGTTCGATTCGATGGTGATTTGTTCAGACCTCTTTAAGAACTCGTTCAACTGATTCAAAAGAACCGACTCAAATGAACGGATTCGACTGCAAGCGACGTTGCCGTTAAAGCGTAACAACAAAAACGATATGATTATACGATGCAGCGTAGTTTACTTTGTCCAACAACAGAGAACAAACACACATAAATGATGAAAACATTCAATTTGGAAACATCTCATGAGAAACCTTATCTATTTAGAATTCAAAATTTCCCGGGCTGCAGCGCGTGTCAGCAGAGCAACGTCCACGTCACAGCACAAGTAACTCACAGGGGTGTCTGTAGGTTTGCAAACAACCTCAGCGATTAGATGACACGATTCACTAACAGTTGCGTGTTAAACTTAGCCTAGAGCTCCGTGGCGACTCGTGCTGGCAAATGATGGTTACATAGTGTTTAACACTGGCAGCTTCTCGGTTTGGAGGACCATGTAAACAGTGAGGTAAGAAGACTCTGATGATCACTGACCCAAGCTAGTATTGGTTAGCTTAGCTGTAAATGTCAGCGTGCGCTCGTCTGCATCAGTTAGGTGACGAGTTTCAGTGCTCCCTTCAATGAAGTTAGATTTGACAAACAAGCTAGAATTTATTGCTTAAATGGCTAACAATACTTGAGGTTTCAGTCACTTTAACAAGCACTAAACCAGCACAGTTTGTTCTGGCACTTTTCAACAAGTGTTTCTCTGATCAATACGACACGTGCACGTCAAACTTTGGCCTCCGTCTTCTTATCAAGTTTGGCTTTTCACGTTAATACACTTGTGAACTAGCTGTGGTTAGTTGTTACTATCCACTCTCTTTGTTTTTCTAAGAGTATTAGCTGAGCCCTCTGGTATCCGGGTTGTCCAGGATGGCGTGCCCGACACACTTCCTCTGCAAGGCGCTGCGCACTGTGGGTCTGGTGCTTTTCTACTATGTGTTTTCCATTGGCATAACCTTCTACAACAAGTGGCTCATGAAGGTGGGATGTCATTCAGTCGCATGATTAAAAAAAATCTCATAGTTTTTTTCTTAAATTTTTATATTAAATTGAGTTTTGGATGGAACGCTAATGTGTTCCTGTTTACTTCTGTTTGAATTCCTGTTGTTGTCACTTGCCTTTAGGACTTCCACTTTCCTCTATTTATGACCCTGGTCCATCTCACTATAATATTCTGTTTCTCCGGACTGACACGCTCCGTCATGCAGTGCTGGACAGGAAAGCCTCGAGTTACTCTTCCCTGGAAGGTTTACCTTTCTAAAGTAGCCCCTACAGGTGAAAATTAAAGTAATCAGAGAGTCCAAAGACCAAAAATGTGTTTGAATAGATTAAGCCTGTTATCTGTTTTTTTTTTTATCCAACAAAACAGTTTGGGCAGGTAAAGTCCACATTAGGGCTTTTCACACTGTGCTTAACCTGGGTTATTGTTGTTCAGTACACCACTTTTAAGTATGTGTAAATGAACATTTCATACCTCTTATTTAGAAGCACAGTGGGCACTGCTTTTTTAGCACAGTGTCTCATATTCACGATCAGGTAATGTTCAAGTAATAACACAGAATGATATATATTGTCTATACCTTACATTCTAGTGAGAAAGTGGTTCATTGTTCATTGTGCGACTTTGTCTGTGTCCTTTAGCCCTGGCAACAGCGTTGGATATTGGACTGTCCAACTGGAGTTTCCTTTTCATCACTATTAGTTTGTAAGCATGTTTATTACTACCTGAGAGATTAGATTTTATTGGTGCAAGGAGACACTTATGGTCCTAAGACTTTATTCAATAATTTTTTAGGTAATATTAAAGTATGTCTGTACTGTTGTATTTTATTTATTTATTTTTTTACTTATATATATGACTAAAATATTTGCACTGTCCTCCTAATCCTCTTGTTCATCCTGCTTATTACCTGTGCATGACTTTGCTGACATTGCTAGCACACCACCTTATAACTAAACATAAACACTGGCCTCCATGTTTACTTTAGAATGACAGCATGCTGAATATGATTTTTGTTATCATTCTTTTGCGTATATAGGTCAGTTAAGACATTGATCAGATAACACTGGAGTCTGATATTGGCAACATTTTTAAAAAGTTGTGAAAAGCTAAAAAAATAAAATAAAAAGATCCGATCAACAAATCTGAATCTTTTTAAATACAGTTTTATTATATAAATGTTTTACATGAAAATATATTTGTGTTTAAAATGTACAAAAATATATATACTCAAAAAGGCGGCAACACCAAAGCTCCAAAAATGCCAATTTATTAAATTAAAAAGGCTGACGCAAAGCGTGTAGCGTTTCGAGCACACCGACTCTTCATCAGACAGTGTGTACTCGAAACATTACATGCTTTGTGTCAGCCTTTTTAATTTAATAATTTGACGTTTTGGAGCTTTGGTGTTGCCGCCTTTTTGAATATATATATATATATGCACTTTTTGCTGTTTGGCTGAGCACCCATTTAAAGTGATGTGCGTGCTTTTGTTCATATTTTATAATGTACAGCGTTATTTTATAATGTACAGCTAATGTAATATTTACATAATTGTTTTTTTTTTATTTGCTTTTTGTGATCACATTGTTTAAATATATACAGTGGTGTGAAAAAGTGTATGCCCCTTAATCTCTCTCTTTTTTTTTTTTTTTTACATGTTTGTCACACATTTCAGATCATCAAACTAATTTAAATATTAGTCAAAGATAACACAAGTAAACACAGTTTTAAAATGAAGGTGTTTATTAAGGGAAAATTAAATCCAAAACTGCATAGCCCTGCGTGAAACAGTGTTTGCTTTGAATGCAGCATTTTGTTTACACTTAATCAATGTCAAAACTTTAACTTGCATTAAGGCTGGAATACATTACACAATTTTTAAAATGTGAAGAGCCTTAAAACACAATGTTTCATACACTTGTAAGTTACTTGCTCCAGGGAGGAACTGGGTATCATGTGCTCATAAGTTCCCACAAACCACAACATCTTCAAATCATTCAGAAAGCAACAAGCTCAAGTGTAAACATAAGATTTCATGTTAGGAGATGGATGACAGATGACAAATGAATGTGTTGTAATAATAATGTTTTAAAACTGGCTCAAAATATCATGATAAAAATGTCCTTTAACTAGTTAGAATCAGATTCTGTGGTCATCACACTTGCTATGTGGATTTCTGTGAAATCTGTCAGCTTTAACTGCCAGACTTCTCATGAAGTGTTGACTGGTCTAAACTGCAAATCAGGACACAAATATGAGTAAAAGTCATGTTTTATTTCTTTTCTTTTTTTCTTTCTTTCTTTAAACTGTACTTTTGTTCTTGACCTGCTTGACAATCATCTTTGAACTTTGTTTTTTTGTGTAGGTACACCATGACCAAGTCTTCAGCTGTTCTTTTCATTCTTTTTTTCTCCCTGCTCTTCAAACTGGAGGAGCCGGTAAGTCTAAAGAAAAGGAAACAATTTTCAAACTGAACATTTAGATCTTGTTTTTGCTTGGTGGTGCATTGTGAAATTAGCTGTTAGTAATTCTAAAAGTTCCTTTTATTTGGTTCCTTTTGTGGACTTTTCTATGGACACGGCTGAATTTGCTGTACTCTTTGTAAAGATCATTATTACCCAGACTGGAGAACTGTATGCCTTTTAAAGAAAATGAATTCCTACTGTGGTTATTAATAATAAAGTTTTAACAGCGGACATTTTATTTATTTTTTTACATCATATTAAGATTAAGGCATTTTAAAGAGAATGAGTTTCTCTTATTTTGATTGAATAAAATGCATTTTCACAGCAGACATTTTTTTATCAATTTAGGTCATATTGAAATTATGGCATTTTAAAGAGAATGAATTCCAACTGTGGTGATTGTAAAGTACATTTTAAAAGCAGACAGTCAGTTTTAGATCATATTAACGGGCTGTCAAAGTGTTATATATTAAATCTGCTGTGAGAGGTTCGCTGAGAGGTCACATTGTGAAATGAAAAATTTGAGGGCTACTTGTGAGATGTTAAAAATAAGCCAATTGAGTGCGATTGTATTGCACTTGATTGAGCATTTGTTTCCATATGCAGTAGGTTTCTCTAATTTATAAAGTAAGTGAAGTTGACAAGTGATTTTTATGAAAAGAACTGATTGAAGGTAGTAGTTTAGCAGAATTCAAAGAATATTGCCAAAGTTCTGGGACTGTTAAAGTCACTATATTTAATATTGTAAAATAAGCGTGCTTGATGAAAAAGAAGATAATGAAAATCATACACAGAACAGAAGCGTTAATTTCTGCTCTGATAGTCACAAAACTACACTGAACAACACTATTTACAGTGGTGTGAAAAAGTGTTTGCCCCTTACTGATTTCATGTTTTTCTGCATGTTTGTTACACTTTTAATGTTAAAGATAACACAAGTAAACACATCATGCAATATCTAAATGAAGGTTTTTATTATTAAGGGAAAACTAAATACAAAACTGCATATCCCTGTAAAAGTGTTTGTCCCCTGCTAAAAACTAACTTGAACTCCGGTGTAATAAACCAGAGATAAGTTCTATAGCCACACCCAGGCTTGATTGCTGCCACACCTGTTCGCAATCAAGAAATCGCTTAAATTGCACCTGCCTGAAAAAGTGAAGTAGACCAAAAGATCCTTAAAAGCTAACATCATGCTGAGATCCAAATAAATTTAAAAACGCATGATAAAGAAAATAATTTAGATCTACCTGTCTGGAAAAGGTTATAAAGCTGCTTCTAAAGCTTTGAGACTGTAGTGAAAGGCATTATCTACAAATGGCAAAAACATGGAAAAGTGGAGAACCTTCCCAGGAGTAGCTGGCCAACCAAAATAACCCCATGAGCACAGCAACAACTCATCCAAGAGGTCACAAAAGACCCCACAACAATATCCAAAGAACTGCAGGCCTCAGTTAAGGCGAGTGTTCATGACTCAACCATAAGAAAGAGCCTGGTTTGAAAAAAATGGTTTGCATAGCAGAGTTCCAAGATGAAAACCACTGCTCAGCAAAAATAGCATAAAGGCTCGTTTCAGATTTGCCAGGAAACATCTTGATGATTCCCAAGACTTTTGGGAAAATACTCTGTGGACTGACGAGACAAAAGTTGAAAATGTTACCAATTACAGAACAAATACCCAAAATGTACATTTAGGTCTTATATAGGTTCATAAACAATACAAAACATATAGCCTACAGTCAATGCAAACCTCTCATGTGTATCATTATTCTTCACCAAAACATGTAACCTGTTGTTAGTAATTCAGTCATTCCAAGTTCATAATAGTCCAAAAGGCGATGATGATGATAATTAAACATCGCAGTTTATTCATGTTTTGGGTTGCTGAAAAAAATCATTTGTTTTTTCGTGCTTCACTCTCATGTTTTCAATTTCTGAAAGAATGTGAGAAGCTGCATTTCAAAAAATCCTGTGCAAATTATTGTCATGAACCCAAGTTCGTTATTTCTAATGTAAATGCGCAACAAGCGCATGCAAATAGAGAATAAAAGCTTTAGCTTTTAGATGGCCTCGTAAACAACAATAGGACACACAGCAGATTCTGTTCTTCTTGCGTTCAGCTCTGAGTCTAGGTCCACCCTTTTGGTACTGTTCTGTTGTGCTAGGTACCCTTTGGAAAGAGTACCCAAAAAGGGGTATGTTCTGGTTCACTTTTTAGTACCTTTTTACAGTGGAACCGTTCCGCTCAGTGGAAAGGGCCCAATAGATTGTATTGGGTCAATGGTGCTATAATTTGTCACAAATCCATAAATTTGTCCTTTCTGGCTGTTCTTTCTATGAGGAAATTCCCTAGAAGCACAGCCCATGCATGTCTCCTCGATGATTATTAATGCTATATCTTATTGCACAACAATTATCTGTTTTTTTGTTTGTTTGTTTTTTATATAAAAAAAAAAGAGAAATAATTTAGCCTGTGACTTGGTGGTCAGCGGGAGATAGTAACGTGTGACGTCACATGAAAACAATCAATTGACAAAAAATACTATTAAAGTCAATGGCTGCTTTTTTTTCCAACATTCTTCAGTAATATCTTTCTTTTGTGGAGGATGCATAAATAATGACAGAATTTACCTTTTTGAGTGAACTATGCCTTTAGGATTAAATGAAAAATAATACCGACAAAATCTCACGTTTCAAATCTCATGTAGTTTATTAGTACCTAGTGATTTCTGTACTGTTTTATTAAATTTGTGCACTTCCTCACCGGTTGTGGCACTTTAAAATTTTAATATAGCTTTTCTGTTATTTGCTGCAAAAATGAACAGCAGGTAATCAGGAATGCATGCAGGTGTCAGACCATTAGGAGGCTAAAAGCACATGTGAAGCCTATAGGAGGCCAGTACAAATTAGTTTAAAACTACTTTTAATCACTCCATGAAGTGTCATTTTTTTGTGTTTGTGTGTTTCCAATTGCAAGTTGGGATGGAAAATATAGAAAAGATTGGCTCTTTATTTTTCTGGGGTCAGTGCTGCTTGCAGGTAATGTGTGCTGACTATTTTCAAACCAACAGAATCCATTCCTGATCCTGGTGGTTGTGCTGATAGCCAGTGGTCTCTTCATGTTCACTCTCAAGTCCACTCAATTTAATCTGGAGGGTTTCATCATGGTCCTGTTGGCCTCCTTTATCGGAGGGATCCGCTGGACTCTCACTCAATTGCTCATGCAGAAGGCAGAGCTTGGTAAGTCTTAGTGTGAGCAGGATGGTGAATGTTCCCTAAACTGTGTTTGTATTCATTCTATATTGAATTTTGCGTGACTCTTCTGTCCTTCTCTTTGACACCCAGGTCTTCAGAACCCCATAGACACCATGTACCATCTACAGCCCCTCATGTTCCTGGGCCTATTTCCCCTGTTTCTTCTTAATGAGGGTCAGTCGTAGAACATTTTTTATGTTTAAATATGACAAAAGGAAATTAAGTATTTGTGTTTTATTATACTACTTTATATATTGTGTGCTTCATGAAAAAATAGATTAAGTTTAAGAGAGCATAGAAAACTGATTTCATTAAACAGAAGAAAAAAAGGATTGTGTCCACAGTCCTAAACATTTTGGAAATAAAGGGGGATTTTCAAACCACTGTTTTTAAGGCCTGGAAAAGATTTTGGAAAAAGGTACCACATAGAAAAGTCAAGTGGCCCAGCCGGGACTCGAACCAGTGACCTTCTTGCTGTGAGGCGACAGTGCTAACCACTGAGCCACCATGTCGCCCTTTTATTTTTCTTATCCTAAAGAAGTTTGGCGAACACGCACTTATGTTAATAAATATAAATATTTATAAAACTGTTTTGTGAAAATATAGTAAATTGGTCTCATTCACTGAGAAATGGATGAAAGTCTTTACTCCTTTATAATGTGTTCTCATTTTATTTTTAATACATTTATATTTTTAGGGTTTAAAAAAAAAATCAGCTGGTTATTTCTCACCATTTGCTATGTCTCAGGGTTTCCAGTGGATTTGCGTCTTAACCTGTTGTTTGTTTCTTTGTATTGTTATTCCTGCACAGGACTGAGTGTGAGTACCACAGAGAAGCTGTTCCGGGTCAGTGAGCTCTCCCACCTGCTCTACTCTCTGGTCACTCTGTCTGTGGGTGGCATGCTGGCATTCGGGCTCGGCTTCTCTGAGTTCCTGCTGGTGTCCCGCACGTCCAGCCTTACACTGTCCATTGCAGGCATTTTTAAGGTGAGAACATGTATGCAGTCAAACCAAAAATTGTTCAGACACTAGATAGATTTTTACTTTTTATTTTTAAAAAAAAATTTTTAACTAGCGGGTGCTGAACATTTATAGTATAGTGGAAAATACTGAAATTAATATTCTGGGTCAAAACTGAAAATTATGGACTTTGTTTGTCCATAAAACTAAATCAATTTTTATTGATTGAGAGCCATCATTTGACCAGCGTTGCCATGACAGCACAGTAGCGCTAATGCAGGAACAAGTATACCACATGGGAAAGTCCTGTTAGTGCATTATTTGAGCCCTGCAATGATCTGTGTGGCACAGTATAGCCTTTTTTCCATCTCATATTTTTGGCCATCTTCTTCTTTCAGTTGAAAACAATTTTTGGATGATAATTTTTGGTGGCCCAAAATTTGGTGGATCCCTATACTAAAGTTCAGGTTTAAATGAGCCATTGAGAGTAATGCTGCACAACAAGGTAGTTAATAGTTGTGTAAATATTGTAATACTAATTTTGGGGATTGTAATCCATAACATACTGTTCCTTTCTGTCAAAACAATTAGAAGGTTATTATTGTGATGAATTTGTTCTTTAACTGAGACGAACTGAGTTTTATTATCATTTTCCTATCTGTAGCTTATTAACTGTCATAATGTGACAAATGTTGATAATGTTTGATTTGAGACTGTTATTTTTGCATACTTGCAGTATGAAAAACTGCTGAAGCTCTGTCTCCTCATTATTCTGTTTTTGGTGATATTTCCAGTAGCTCAGTGTGGTATTAAAGTCTTCATTAGTCTAATAGTGTTAATATGCTTCTCTCTGTAGGAGGTGTGCACTCTGCTGCTGGCAGTGGAGTTCATGGGGGATAAAATGAGCACAGTCAACTGGCTGGGTTTTGCTGTGTGTCTGTCTGGGATATCACTTCATATTGGCCTAAAAACATACCGTAACAAAGGTAAAAGTCTTCCCTAGGCCTGTTGTGATTCTGATTATATTGACTAATAACATGATGTATGGACATGACTGCAATTAATTCTAGTAACACAATGTGAATTTTGCAAAAAAATTATTTTGTAATTTTGCCAGTATGGTGTACTAGAAAAAGTTAACATGTGTAAAGTTAACATGTTTTAATGCAAATAATATTCCCATGCAGTGCATTATTGCAGCATCTCTATTACCAGTTTGTCTGATTTCCACAAAGCCCCACGTTCAAGAGTGGGAGTGACCTGATTGGTCAGTTCACAGCTAGTTTTAAGCTAAATTTTTGCAGATCCCATCATAAGTGGACAAAGGAGTCACATTAACATTCACACCTGGAATTTAAATGTCTCTTTTGTTCACTTTCGACCACTTGGAACCACTTTTCATGTTAAGGAGGGTCTTTGAGTGGGTGTTCACCTTTTCTGATAATTCAATGTAATCTAAAACTGCAAAACTAGCGCAATTTAGATAATAAAAACAAATTATTTAATGCACCAGATCAATTTTTTTAATACTTAAAGGTTTTTTCACATTTTAAAGAACAAACCCCATTCCCACCCAATGCCAGCAAATAATATTAAATTATTATTATAAAATACATATATGCGAATGTACACCCATAACTATACACATGAGTCCACTCAAACATCTGCATATATACATCGTTAATGGAAGTGACGGAAAAAGAAAAACAAGTTTTTGGATATAGGAATACCAATACATACCCATTTATGAAATTTTTTATTTTGTTCACATTGCTATGCTTCATGAAATCTTTCACACCACTCCGTTATCATTGGTCAGTCTTCAGATATTCAAAAAAGGACTTTCAAATCTTTGAGAATTTCTTTGGTTTACCTGCAATCTCATATTTAATCTTTTCCATGTGTAATACACTAAAGAACTCTGTAAGCCATGTTTCAAATTTAGGTGTAAACTCTTTTTTTCCACATCAACAATATTACCTTTTTTGCTATGGTCATCCTATATTGAACTCTATGGATTTGATCCAAACTACAGTTTTCAAAGAAAGGAGCCCAACCTAATAATGCAATAAGAGAGTCAGGAGGAAAATCAATCCTAAGTACTTTAGAGTAAAAAGAGAACACCTCAGTCCAAAATTTCACCAGATCAGTTTTAATACGCTAATGAATTAGGTGTTTTATGCATTGACTAATCAAAATATAACCAAAAAATAGCAAATTGCAAAACATTTGAACTGATAAAAAGAAACATTTCAATTGTGTGGCCGAGTATTAAATATTTATATCAAAAAGATGGTTCTATGTTTAAAACCCTTTTTCGCTATGCAAAATGTCTAGGGATCGATCACATGAAGAATTTTATGTATAGCAGTTGGTTTGACAGCACTGTCAAAGAGCTCTATAAATAAACAATGGAATGTAAACGTTTTTTTCACACTCAAGTGATTGAATCAGAGGAATTCAAGCCTTAATATATGTCAAATTTAATTAAAAGTAAGTCAGGTCATTTTGTTTGTATTTTTACTTTGAAATATTGCTATAAATGCAACTCTTCATGTTCTTCCGACCTAGACATTATACATTTTCCCAACACATTGCTGTATTGTTTTTTTTGTTGTTGTTTTTTCTTAAATTTCCCTTTGTTGGTCTTAAATGTACCCTCATAAAACCTGCAGAAGCCCTGCTCTCGTACATCGTCAATTAAGATGGACTTCTTAAAAAATGAACAGCAAAGCTTTTGGAAGAAAAAATATGCAAAGCCAGTTTTCCAATTACTGATTCTTTTTCTTGCAGTATTTGTTGTGCACTCAGTATGTCTGTCTTCATCTAATTGTAGGAAATGGCCCCATGATAAGACAACTAACAGTCAGGGAGAACCGGGACCTTGAGCTTCCACTTCTGCAGACAAAAGATGACTATTGTGAAGACACAAATGATGAAGAGGAGCATGAGATTCTCTATTAGTCTGAGGAAGAAATGAGTGTCCTGAATAGGCTCATGGAATATTCTTCCTTAAAGACTCATATCAGTGGTCCCATTAAAGACAGGTACTGAACAAGCTCCAGAAATGTTGTGAATGAGCTTAAAAAGATATTGAACAGCTAATGTATTTTGTAGTTTGTCTCTGTGTGACAATGAGAGGGCAGTGAAATCCTTTTCTCTTGGGAAGACAGAACTCTAAAAGCAACCGGGTTCACCCTAACATTGTCATCCATATCCAGGAATTCATTAATAGAAAGAAATTGGATGGGGAAACGACCTAAGATGCTAAGGTATAAAAAAAAAGTTTAAAAGCTATAAAAAAGGACCATAAATGTAGACTGACTGACTTGTGCGTAATATTAAAGGTCTTATGATGCGATTTGGTTAACAAATAATTCATTTCGTCATATGGGTTTTAGAAGACAGAGAAGAAGAATGATTAGACAGAATTTATGTAAAACATGCCTTCAACAATGCTTGTGGCATCAGTTGCAGTACAGCACTAGTCTTAAGTGCCCTTACAAGTAAAGATTTAAAAAAAAAAAATATATATATATATATATATATATATATCAGTTGTCAGTCGCTCACAATATTTTGTTTTCTAATTATGATGTATAGAATATGAGTGAATTGCTTTGTTTTTTAATAAAATGAAGGAACTCTACCATGGATTCTTTTTCTTTTGCAAGTCAATTTTATGAATTATATTATATGTATTTAATTTTCAGAATTCAGTCAACGTTATCAACTCTTATTAGAGAGCAAGGCGCACTTCAGCAAAGTAGATCATGCAGCCTCCAGTAATTAAATTTGTTTGGAATGTTGATGCAGGTGGAGAGAAGCCTGTATAAATTCTTGTTTTGATTGAGTTCACTGAGTTTGTTTAGTGGATTAATCTAAAGTCAGAGGGCCGGTTCAGTTTCCAAGATCAAGAGTGAGCACATGGCTATGAATTCACTTAAGCCGAAAATGTGCTTCTGTTTGTACACTTTCTTCATTGGGATCATTAATGGTTTTAATGGATATAATAGAAATTGATTTTAATGACAACTGTAATGGTCACTTTCTCCACTGGTAAATTGTTGCCATCTATTGGTGAAATGTTAAATTTTACAGGAATATGTTCCAAATAGACATATCCTGATGTTCAATAACACAATAAATCATGATAATAAATAGGCACAATATTGATATTTTACACTCATGCAAAATACTGTGGATAATTATTTATACTTTTAAAGTGCATTTAAGAATATTCAGATTGTTGTATTGGCAGTGGTTGTTCATCACAGTACCAAATGCTTAATAGACTGTTTATTTTTAGATATAAACACATGATAATCTGACCTATGATATTTAAAGTTTTGTGACTTTTTATTGGCCTTTTACTTGCTAACTTGCTCATTTAAATAGTCAATGTAATGACAACTACAAAAGCATTTATTATACTTGGGTGATGTTACTTTCGTAGTTAATGCCCAATGAAACATTAAAATCAAAAGGTGTAATTGATTTATTACATGGAGTTAATAACTAATAAAAAAAATTAACTATAATTATAATTATGGCTGTTAATTATAATCATGGCTGTTTCTCACAGTTGGTTTTAATGTATTACCTAACCTATACTAATGAGACTTTACTGTAAAGTGTGACCTATTTTACTATTGTATTATGCTCACTTAGTGGTTTAGCTCACTCAAGTGTTTAAATTAAACGTTAATAAAAAAAATTGAAACACTAAATTGTTTGCACACTTAAACTATTAAGGCAGTGAGTTGCTGGTAATTTATTGGGGTCTATGGTCAGTTAAGTTATGTTAACTGTTTTGTAATGCACTTAATTTTTGTAATACATACAATTTTTGTTTAATTTGTTGTGAATGCATTTAAAGAATTGACTGAAGATGACAAGCTTTATTTCAGTTCGCTTCAGGGTCAGAATCAGCTTATGCCTTGTCTTTGTCTTCATAATCAAATCTGCCATTGTGCCTCATGTCCAGCACCTTGCAGTGATCCTCAGCAGCATTTATTTTTGGTGACCCTCACCAACCCCCATTGTCTATGGGGACCCTCACCAACCCCCATTGTCTATGATGACCCTTACCAACCCTCATTGTCTGTGGTGACCCTCACCAACCCTCTGTTTCTGTGGTGACCCTC
>CAIGQV010019951.1:10048017-10075054 GCA_903798115.1 Danio jaintianensis
ATATATATATATATGTATCGATATAGATATCAATGCCATTGATGTGACATTGACAATTGACAGTGATGCTCTGATGTGGTGATCTCAGACTGTGTTGGTTAAAGCTACTTTTAGAAGTAATATATTACAATCTAAAGTCTATTTGGATTTTACAAAATGCAAAAATAACAAAACTTACATTAACATTACTTTCCTTAAAGTAACTAACACATTTAGTTACTTTTTGGTTACTTTTTAAGTGACTTAATATTGTAACATTAATTTTAGAAGTAACTTTACCCAACACTGATGTGATCACAGATTTGATGATACAGATGAGAAGTACCGGTTGCTGGAAGTGCCAAATGCTTAACCCACCTAAAAACAACAACAACAAACAAACAAAAAAAAAACATGCATGCATGTAACTTCAAACACAGTTGGTGTGGTGATAGATGCAATATTACTGTACTGCTTAGAAGAAAATGGCTGTTGGTGGAGCATCAAAGTCAAATGTTACCAAGAAATGTTCTATACTGTGCTGTACTGTGGAGCACACTGGTTGTCATACTGTAAATAGCAGTCATACCTTCCCGCCCCAGGGCAGATTAAACCCACCACTCAGAGGAACAAAATGCACATTTTGTTCACTGCACCTAACAGAACCTGGATTCCACTGAAGCACTCCAATTTAAAGAAGTCATCTATAGTGGATAATGTTTTTTCTTCAGTAAATCAATCAAATACAATTAACTTATTTTTGAAACTAACGTTAATGGTATTTATATATTTCTTTCTTCAATATTTTTTCTTTCTTTTCTTTCATTCTTTTTTTCATTCTTTCTTTCTTTCTTTCTTTCTTTCTTTCTTTCTTTCTTTCTTTCTTTCTTTCTTTCTTTCTTCATTCTTTCTTTCTTCATTCTTTATTTCCTTCTTTCTTTATTTCTTTTTTCCTTTCATTTTTCATTCTTTTTTAAATCTTTCTTTCTCTTAAATTTTTCTTTTTTCTTTTTTTCTTTATTTATTTCTTCTTTCTTTTCTTCTATCTTTTCTTATTCTTTCTTTCTTTCTTTCTTTCTGCTTTTTGAGAGATGATGGAATGAGGATAGTCATAACCTTTGCTCATATCCCTTTTGTCTGTGTTTCAGTTAAAGCCCTCTGTGTTTTTATCACCATCTCTTGCTCTGTCTTTATCTTTGCCTCTGTTATCTGCTGTTCCGCCCCGTGCTCAGTTAGGTGAGTCCAGACAGGTCTGTTGCAGTCTTGAGAAAGTTCACACAGCACAACAAACAGCACACATGCCTTCACGAGGCTCCAGGCAGAAACCCACAGAAACCGGCAATCGTGATTCTTAACAAACTCTCCCACTCTGCCATCTTTTGAGGATATTTATATTTAACCTCTGTGTGATATTTTAAACGTCCTGAGGTCTAATTTCAGAAAAGCAATTCAAAACTAAAGAAATGAAATTAATTTACACCTCACAATTAATGAAATTTAATTATGTAATGATTGTTTTGAAGCTAAATCTGATTATATACTTTTTGCATTTCATTTTGAGATATATAATATATAATATGTTCTGTAGGTTGACTGAGTATTTTTACAGCCTTGTCCTTCAATATCAGCCTTTTTGTCATGCTGTATTTTAACAAGCCTCTCTATAAAATCCGTAAATAAAAGAACCCACAGATATACATTTTATTTCTAGTTTTTTGGTTTATGCAGCAGTTATTATTTTTGAAGCACATAAATCCAAGGCTACATTAAAGTCAAGCTCACCCTCAGTAACATCACTGAATATGTCGCATTCTATTGTTAAACTGTTCAAATTGGGCAGAGAAATTGGATTATTAAAATAATTTCCTATGAATAATAACCTATAATAAAGATTGTAAGCCTGAAATGTAGGTTTCGGAGTATCAGCAATGCAAGGAAAGGGAATAGCAGCAGTGTGTAAGTTTATTCAAAAAGCTTCAAGGAATCTGAAAGGTTTTTTTATGTTTGATCATGTTGACAGCAAACAAACTCAATATATTGCTTGTCTGAAAAAGACCATACTTTACAGATAACATCTAAAGTAAGAATTAGTGTAAGCCTAAAAACTAATCCTGTGTTACTGGATTCCCGTAGTCTTCTCAGGTGTCTTTATGTCAAGGTCAAGGCCAATAGTAATATGCCTGACAGCAGTTTAGAGCATAATGAACAATCTAATCATTATAGAGATCAGTGCTACAATATTACAAATTGAATGAAGTGATGTGACCACCAGCAGTTCACATGTAGAGCAAGTTCCCCTGTGTGGACAGATGGAAGCAGATTATATGCATATCTTGAGTAGTTTGCAGATCTTTTGTAGATGCATTCTTTCCTGGACAATATTGAGGTAACTATATCTGAAGTGTCTTGGTGTCAAATCTCTAAAAAAAACAAATCAGCAGTTGGGTCTGATTAAAAACAATAAAAAAACAACTTCTGCGAAGTACTGAAGGAATAATGTTAAAAAGGTGAGCATTTAACTGGCTTAAAGTTGCTACTCTGACCTTTAAACAATGTTTTGAGATCATTGAGATCAAAAAATATTGAAGCAAGTCGTGTGTCCTCTAAAGTGTTTTTCCTTGAGCCAAGGGTATTTTTTTTGTTGTTGTTTTCAATGAGAGCACTGTTTTTTTTTAGAACCCCAGCAGTGTAACAAGGTGTTAAGTGTCCATTTTTGGTGAAACACAGTGATCTTTTTAAAATGCTCAGATTTGGAGGAGTGCTCACAGCTGAGCCTTCTTAGAAGAACGCTGACATTTAAAGCTGTGCAAAAACACATCGGTGGACACACACCATAAGCTGTTTTGACAGAGACAGACGAAAAATGGCTTTCCTATAGCACAAACAGTAGAACATGGTGCTATCAATGTCAAAGTTGTGGATATGTTTCTTAGGGAAAGCAAGAACTGCAAAAAATCAAATGTACTTTCAATGTAATGTAATGCACTTAGCATAAAAGCATCTGCCTAATGCATTGATGTGAAATGTAGATTTAAGAAGCAATACCATATTGAAACAGCAATTATATTTTCAGGTGTTTGTTAAACATTTTTAAATCTAAACGACCCTTTCTTTCTCTTTTCCAGAGGTTCCTCAGCCAGAGTTGATGCTGACGACGACTCGTGGACGTGCCACAGTCGCTGGCCTGGACTCCAGACAGGAATACCTCCTTCAGGTTATGGCAATCAATGGGACACAGGAGAAACTCATTGCAAAAAGACGCTTTACGAGTAAGAGTTGAGGATGTGAGGATGTTGTTTTTATCTGATTGCTAAGGTGTTTAGAGTTGTTGCTAGGGCACTGCCAGGTCCTTCTTTTAACCTATATGGAATCAAAACATAACCATTATTATTGATTGAAAATGAATGGTGATTGCCTCACTATGACCCTCAACAAGTTGCACAATTTAAGGAATCTTCAAAATGTCCAGGGTAATTTAAGTTTAGTTTATGGCTCAATGTTTATTATTAAAATTAGAGGTTAGTTTTTAGGTTTATTGTTAGAGGTGGAGGAACTTCCAGAGTTCACCCACAACCACAGGATTAAAATAAGCAAATAGATAAATGTAATTACGACCTCGTAGCTCACAATTTAATTGAACTTTTTAAAAAGTTTATATCTTACAATTGTGACTTTTTTGTGGAATTGCATGCTATAAAATCAGAATCCCAAGATAAATTTTAAATAGTTTTTTGTTTTTCATATTCATGTTTGCAATTCACAATTGTGAGTTTTTTTGCCAGTACTGGGTTGTGGCTGGAAGGGCATCCACTGTGTAAAACATATGCTGGAATAGTTGGCGGTTCATTCCGCTGTGGTGACCTCTGAAATAGAGACTAAGCCGAAGGAAAATGAACGATTGAATGAATTCTGAGTTTGTATCTCACAGTTCAGACTTTTTTCAACCAGAATTGTTAGAATTGTTTGCAACACAATTTTATATTTTGTAATTTTGTTTTATATCTTACAATTCTTTCTCTCTCAGTTGTGTGAAATAAACTCAATTTCAATAGATAAAAACTGTTTTCTCTACTTACTTTTCAGAGGTTTTTTTTTATCAGAATCGGGAGATATGAAGTCTGATTTCAGACTTTTTTCTTGCTATTCAGTGATTAGATCTCAGAATTCTGGGATTCAATTTTACAGTTATAACTTTTTTTGTTGCATTTTATGTTAAAACTCTTATTTTTCTTACAATTGTGTGATATGAACTCAGACGTTGTTTTTCTTAAAATTAACATCTCAGAATTCTGACTTTAAACTCTCATCATTTTGGGTTTAAAATCGTATCATAATTCTCATTTTATTTCTCACAGAATAAAGATTTCTCAGAATTGCAAAATACATGCAATTGTGACAATAAAAAAGAACTGTGAGATTAAGTTACACAAACTGTTTTTTTTTAACACATAACACCCGGACAGTCTGTAATTGACAGTGTGGAATGGTGGATTCCTGCTGGATTACAGGCCAGGACTGACACTTGTGTCTTTAAAGGCACAAAACACTTCTGGAATTCCCTTTAAAACACAGTAATGTCCCCCCACAGCGACCTCCCTGAAAGAAACCTGATAGCGGATGATGAAATGACATTCAGCTATTGTCCCAGCTGTGAATGTGCTGAAATGAGAATGTAGCCGGCAGATCTGACTTTATTCTCTAATAGCCTGGTGTTGTCATTGTCAAAAGATGCAAACTATGGCAAACATCTGTGATATGTCAGGTTGAGGGAGTAGGTTACTGTGTCGAGCCGAGCAGGTCTGGACAGGCCAGTTGTGTGGTTTGGCTCTAGGGCCATGCTTTATGTCTGAGGGGGATTATTCCATTGTTCTGTCATAAAAGCCAAAGCATCCACTCACTTTTTCCATATGCATCTGCTTATATATCAAAAGGGTGTTGGTTTAAAGAAAGAATGCTTTACATGATTTACTTTTGTAAAGTAAGAATTATTTAATAGTTCATACAAAATAAATCAGAAAAATATGATTCATTCCACACACCACAAAAGTTTGGGATCAGCAAGATTTAAAAAATGTTTTTAAAGGAAGCCGGTTGTGCAGTAAAATAGAGTAAAAGTGTAAAATTTTGAAATATTATTAAACAATTTTTTTTAAAATTTTTTAAATATTTAATAATATTTAGCATATCATCATGTGACAGTGAAGACTGGAGAAATGATGCTGAAAATTCAGCTTTACATCACAACAATAAATTACATTTGAAATATTCAGTTGCTACACACAAATAATAAATTGTAATAATATTTCAGAATAAGATTCTTTTCTTATTGTTTTTTTTATTTTTTATTCTTTCTTATCCCAAATGCATGTTTGATCTATTTACCACTTTCATATTTTCTTCTCCTCTTGTCTTTGCGTGTTCATCAGTTGATGGGCTGCGTGAGGAAGAGTTGATCCGCAATGGAAACCGGGAGCAGAAGAAGAAAACTCCTTCTATTGGCTCAGGCTCTGGAGAGGTGGATGACGTGACGGAGGCTTTAGAAGGCCTTCCCACAGTGCTCTACAGAGAACCAACCACTACAGGTAAAGGCTGGAGTTAATTAAATGTGCATTTGTCAGCGAAATCTTTCATGAAAAAGGACAAGTTTTGAACACTACTATTCAAAAGTTTGGGGACAGTAACAAGTTTTTGTATTTTGTGTGAATTTAAAGCTGCAATTCAGAGTTGTTGACTATTTGAAACATAATTGAAAGTTACTTGGGGAAGTATTTTCAAATAGTTTTAACATGGGCTATGCTTTGACCCAACAGCTCAATTTATAACTCATTTTGGTAACATTTTACATGAAGGGGGTGTTCTTAAGAGATATATAATCATGACATGACACATGTTATGAATGTGAATTAGATTTTGTTCATGCTTAGGGCAACTGTCATAAGTGTCATTATCTTAGTTACAGTTGAAGTCAAAATGAATAGCCCTCCTGTTTTTTTCTTTTCTTTTTCAAATATTTCCCAAATGATGTTTAACAGAGCAAGGAATCTTTCACAGTATTTCCTATAATATTTTTTCTTCTGGAGAAAATCTTATTTGTTTTGTTTCAGCTAGAATAAAAGAAGTTTTAATAAATAAATAAAAAATAATAATTTAAAGTCAATATTATAAGCTCCCTTAAAACTTTTTTCAGATTGTCTACAGAACAAACCACTGTTATACAGTGACTTTCCTAATTAGCCTAACTTGCCTAATTAACCTAATTATACCTTTAAATGTCACTTTAAGCTGAATACTAGTATCTTGAAAAATATCTGGTAAAATATTATGTGCTGTCATCATGGTAAAGATAAAAGAAATCAGTTATTAGAAATTAGTTATTAAACCTATTATGTTAAGAAATGTGTTGGAAAAAGTCTTCTCTCCGTTAAACAGAAATTGGGGAAAAATATATATACTTGTGTCATGAATTTTACAAGTCATTAATATTTTTCTTGACCACAACTACAGTGGTACAAATTGAATTTGTCATTAAAATGTCATTGAATATTAATGGCACTGTTATAAAATTATTTGACAGAGTACTGACACTGAGAAGTTTCAATGACAAATTCATTTTTTTCCATTAAAAAAAGTGATCAGATTTATGACAAGTTACGTCAATTTGTCACGACAAAGACAGGTTATGATGTATTTATGTCAAGTTGTCATGACAAAGACATCTTAAGCAATGTCATCTTTGCATTTAAAATGAGATGACCAACTGAGTGAATTACACTTAATAACAATTGTCATAATCATGGATAAAAGATCCAGTCATGTCATAATTATAAAGGTGTCATGACAGTCTTATAAACACCCCCTCCAAGGAAAGGGTTATTCTCATTTTGAATTTTATCATTTTGAATCAGTGTAAGGTGAGAGAGTTTAAACTTTGCATACATGTCTTATGTGCTTGTTCAAAAACACCGTTTGTTTTTGTTTGTTTTTAGCCAAACAAAGTTCTATATTGCAGTTTTAACACATTTATTATTCAATGACCCATAAACTGATAATTATCATCAATAAAACATTTATAGTAATGATTCAAAAGATTTAGCTTTCTCTTTTTTATATTTATATATAGTTGATGTTTTTATCAGTTTAATTAAATTAGGATAATTATAATAATTATTATAATGGTATGTTTATTGTAAAAGTTTACTGCATGTCTAAGTTTATGCCTTTCAGGCTGAGCTCCAGATGTGTGAAACTGAGTTAGTAAAATAAGGTGTTAACAGCAGGGCATTTATCAGTGACAAACAAACCATACACTTTTATAGTTGCTGCCCAATTGGTCTACAAAGCAGAGGAGCTGCATCCCCACACTCTCTGTCATTATATATGTTTTGCTGGTGGAGTTAGAGAGGGTTAAATTGGTGGTTGCTTTATCACTATTTCAGGTGGTATGCCTGTAATCAGTGTTTCTGTAATGGGACCGAATGGGACATGGAGGGATTGCTGTCCACCTGTGCTGAGATTTTGTTTAGATAGGGGCAAAATGTGTGGGAATATAGATGCAGGCTTTGAAACTGCATAGCATATACTACTTCTTTTTTTAACCGATAATTGCTTTTGATGTTGTACAGGAGTTTTTTTGTGACTTTTATACATTTTAATACATTTGTGACTAAATATAAATGTTCACTGAAATGATTGTGTACTTGAAAGCACATTGCAGTTAGTCATTTTGCATTTATTGAACAGGAAATTAGTGATTAGTCTTGCGTCTATTGATCCATTTATAATATTTATTTTTAATTTACAAATAGGCTTGGTTCATATTTGCTCAAGATTTTTTTTTTATTATTCAAAATTAGCATACAACAGGGCTAAAAGACCAGTTTTAATAAAAATGTAGTGATGTATGTATAAAATCTAAAAATTTATATACACTGAATGTATGCAATTGAGGAATTTTTACAAATGTAAAAAAGAATATGCGTTATAAAACACCAGCATTTAAAACCCAAACTCAACTTAAACTTTAACATGTTTATTGCCCTACCTTGATAAAAGTCTTGTTTAACCTAGTTTTGTTTGACTAAATTCAGTATTGATCACAATTTTATTTAGCTGTTTATTTTCATTTATAATACCTTTCTTCCATTTTTAGAGCCTCCTGTTGTACCTGAGCTTGAGCCAGAAGCTGACCAAGGCACCAAAGATATGAAAAAGATGAAAGACAAAAATCGATCCAAGACTGAAGATAGAAATTATCAGGAAGAAAATGAAGGCAAGTCAGCAAAAGATGACACCGACACCAGTAAACTGAGAAAAACCACCCCGACTCAACCTGTTACTGGTAATACAATTACATTTCAGATTTAAATCACCAAAATGAAAAAAAATGTAATCAATGTTTATAATAATACAATAATAAATTAGCAAATACAGTATGATTATAAATACTGTATGATTGTAAAGGCCACATTGCCTTATAGAATCCCCTGTGATTCAGGGTCAGTGTTTAACAGAGTAAATGAGCCGTGTTGATATTTCCTGTGTCTGTATAGTGAAGGATAATAACAGAATTAGGGACAAACCAGAGATAATAACACTGTATAGGTTGTTATCAGGGCCCCTTGAGTGCCCTTGGGACTAAAGTTTATTCCCTTCTTCCTCCCATCTGTAAAAAACACACACACAGATAGGAATGCACTATTGAGGAGCACATACACACTGTATATGTAAAGGGATCTTGCAAAATCACTGCACAGATTGCTTTATATAAGGATGATTGCAAAATGTTTGTAAGTTAAGTATCCCTCACAGCAAAAAATAACTGCAAACATGCACAGGCTGAGACATTAAAAGACATTCCTCTGCTTAACTCTTAAAGTGCCCTTTTATTCTATTTTAAAAGTTTCTATATTTGGTTTTTGAGTCTCATATAATCCATTTCCACTGAGTATTACGGTTTGATATAAAATAAAAAATAAAATGGTGAATAAAATAGTGAACTGTAGCATACAAATTTTTGGCGCCTTTTCCTAAAGCCCCTTCAGTTTACAGGATTTTTATTCTATTATCAGTTATGACAGATTATAGGATTTTGTTTGGATTCAGTCTTGATATTTCATGGTTCCAAATATGCCAGACTACACTTTGTGATCAATCATTGCATGATGTCTACGGCATGCATTCTATCATCAAAAAGCCACATAAATTATAAATGTCTCTGTAATTGTCTGATTTGTTTGTTTACATGGTAATTCCAGTACTCACTAACCATGCTGCAGAAGTGCCTCACTATCGATTCCCAATATTTATTGTTTTATTCACTGATGGTAGTTCCCTGATGACACGTCATACAAGCGTACTGTTGCCATAACTCCACAAAGCTTTTTTCCATGTCATGGAAGCAGTTCTCTCTCTTTCATTTTGCCATTTTAAAAGCTGTGTACAGAAGATATTCTGTGCTCCTATTGGTCAATGTTGGTTGTTGTACACTATGACACACTACACAAGAAGAAATAGTCGAATCTTTTATCTCGATGCCCATTAGTCATTTACAAATCCCCACGACACGTCAGGGGTGTCAAACTGTAAGGGGTGTTTAGTTTCAATGCTGCTTCAACACACTTACTTGTATGTTTCGAAAAAGCCTGAAGGACTCAATTAGTTTGTTCAAGTGTGTTTAATTAGGGTTAAAGCTAAACTATCCAGAGCTGTGGCCCTCCAGGAACTGAGTTTGCCGTTTACAGTACGTCAAGCCCTATATGTTAAGCAAATTATGCTGAAATTATGAAAAAATTGTGTAGTGTTAATGGGGCTTTAGGGTACCTAGCACAACAGCACGGTACCAAAAGGGTGGAGCTAGACTTTATGCTGAATACTATTGGCTTACAGAGAATTGTCACCAGGCCGTGGAACAAGACAATTCCATTGTCCTTCGTCATTTTTTTAAAAATACACAGCAAAAGCCAGAGACAGTAACAAGGCATTACAATAGGTTTACATTCATCTACGGTCAATTTCTTTTTTGTTTATTTTCACATAATACGTCTTTTCTCACAGTGTATGTAACAGTTCATTCAGTTATTTTTTCTTAGTATATTTTTTTTCTCTAAACCCTGCCTTTCTGCTGTTTTTTTATATAAGAAAGCTGAAAACCTTTAAGCATTGACTTCCTGTCACAGCCAGGCCAGGTTCTCCCCATTCTCATTCACCTGAAACACTCGGCTCACAGTCACCGCAATTAGCAAGATCCCTCTCACCTGCCTACTGATCCTGATACGCACCTACACATCATGCCCACTCATCACTCCAGCTCCATAAATCCCCTCACCACCTCTCACTCAGTGTCTGGCCTCGTCGCATAGAGAAGGATAAACTCTCACATGTGATTCCCTCCTGGTTCCTTCCTGGTTGTGTGTTTCCCGATATTCTTCATGTTCAGTGTTCGTCATCAGTCTCTGGTTACATCCCATCATCTGGTCCACTGCTCACCTACGCAAGATAAAGACTTAACCTGTTCACAACATTCCTGTTCATAAACCCTAATAAACTGTCATTCATACTCCACTCTGGTCTCGTCCCCCTTCTGTGACACTTCCATAATGGGAAAAACAAATGGAATTCAGTGGTTACAGGTTTCCAGCTTTCTTCAAAATATTCTCTTTTGGGATTAACAGAAGAAAGAAAGTCAAACAGATTTGAAGGATGAGTAAATGATGACAGAATTTTCAGTTTTGGGAGAACTATCACTTTAAGGTTGTGCAGGAAGTTAGACTGAAATCACTGATGACTTGTTTCAGGCAACTTTGAGTATAGTTAACCATACTTGGCAGTAATGTAAATTTACTTATTGAAAGGACATATCAGAAAAAGCCTTTCTCTCCCATGTGTGTTAAGCTGTTTCCACACGAAAGCCATTTGAATGCAGTGCTGGAGCTCAGGCAGATCTGGTCTTGCTGGTGGATGGATCCTGGAGCATCGGTCGCACAAACTTCAGAAAAGTGCGGGACTTCCTGCAGGGCCTCGCTGTGCCCTTTCACATTGGCCCAGAGGGCGTCCAGATAGGTAGGAGATGGTATTTAATGGCCATGTGCTTTAGTGTCAACATCCTTCAGTGTTACACGAACCTTCAGAAATCCTTCTAATATACTGAATTGCTGCTCAAGAAACCTTTTTTATCATAACCATCAGTGTTTATTTTTAATAATTGTTTTTTTTTAGTGGAAAAGATTTTTTAGAAATAGAAAATATTTTTTAAAGCGTGATACTTTGTTCAGGCTTTTTATGAATAAAAGTGTAAAAGTACATTGTTTGCTTAATAAAACAGAAAGCTTTTATAACATGAATGCCTCTTGATTATAATCAATGCCATTGCTGATTAAAAGTATTAATTTGTTATGGTTTCAGCACTGTCTCAGTATAGTGGAGATCCACGCACAGAGTGGCATCTTAATAACTTCACGTCTAAAGAGCCGCTCCTGGAGGCCGTCAGGAACTTTAGATACAAAGGAGGCAACACTTTTACAGGTAATTATATCACATCCTTTATATTTCTTACCAACCTTGGAATTATTAATATTAGAAAAAGTGCAACCTCTATTTTATGTCGCTATGGATATTAAGCAGTAATATACAGTAATACACTATGGATATTAAGCAGTAATATGCAATGTTCTTTGGCTATAAAAACACTTGAGCATGTGGCTATAATTACCAACCTATTTTACTTGACTGACTGATACTGATAACAAAAAAAAGACACATTAACTGGCAAGTACTGGTATGCGCACTATATAAAACATCCTTTTAAAATACTTTTAATAATGACACTATTTTTCATATTCTCATTGCCACTATTACCAAAGAATACCTGTTTTTATAGTTGTTGAAATACACATCATCTTGTGGCATACTTATTTTTGTCATCTAATAATCTTAATCCTCTTGTCTGCAGAGATCAAGATTTATCTGCAAATTTGAACATCCTCAGATTTATTTATTTTTTTACATTCTGATGTCTGTGTCTCAGGTCAGGCTCTCATCCACGCTCTTGAGAACAATCTGAAGGAGGAGGTGGGTGCGCGACCCAACACTCCTCAGTTCTTGCTTCTTTTGACTGATGGCAAATCTCAGGATGACGCCATTGCTGCTGCCAGCAGACTGAAGAATGCTGGCGTGGAGATCATTGCTATAGGTGAAAGCCTTTCTAAGCAAAATACACATCTGTGAAAACGAACATAGATTGGGAATGAATAACCAAAATGTTTGGGAATTCTTTTGAACTTTGTCTCTTGAGCTCCCAGTGGCTTCACTGATTGGATCAAAAATACAGTAAAGATAACTGCTACAATATTTAATGCATTGCTATTAACTATTTTCATATTTTATTATAATTTAACATATAATGTATTTGTGAATTTTTTACATCATAACTATAATCTTCAGCATAATAATATTATTATTATAAATTTCCACAAATCATTCTATGTTGATTCACTGCTTAAGAAACATTTGTGATTATTATCAGTTATGGAATCAGTGTTGCTAGGTGGTTTTTGTGAAAAGTATTTTTTTAGGAACTGTGATTTTTCAAGGATTTTTTTTCTTCATTTTATGAATAGAACAGAATATGAATGATAAATGAATAGAGATTACCAAAGAACAGTTATAGTTTATTGCATCCTTGATCCTTGTTGAATAAAACAATGTGTTTATATACAGGGCTCAACATTAACTCTTTTGCTTACCAGTCACTGTGTCTAGTAGTTTTCCAAAGTTACTAGCCACTCTGCATTTTCACTAGCCACAATTTTGTTAGGAAAATACAATTCATATGCTTAGATTTCACTTAGACATGCTAAAATATTTAATTACATATAATATATAATAATTATGGGCGGCGCAGTGGGTAGTGCTGTGCCTGATAGCAAGAAGGTCGCTGGTTCGAGCCTCAGTTGGCATTTCTGTGTGGAGTTTGCATGTTCTCCCCGTGTTTGCGTAGGTTTCCTCCAGGTGCTCCCCACAAGTCCAAAGACATGCGCTATAGGTGAATTGGGTAAGCTAAATTGTCCGTAGTGTGTGTGTGAATGGGAGTGTGTGGGTGTTTCCCATTGATGGGTTGGATAAGTTAGCAGTTCATTCCGCTGTGGCAACCCCTAATTAATAAAGGGACTAAGCCAAAAAGAAAATGAATGAATGAATGATATAATAATTATAATAATATAATTACTTAATTTTAAGTATTTTTATATATATTTAGGTAATTTAAAATCCCTCTGACCACCCAATGTATAATATGCATAGTATACCGGCTGGTTTAAAGTAGTCAACAAGTGGATCAAAACCTTTCATTAAAGTTGACGTAAAACCAAAGCACCAGTTTTTGTCTTAGGACAACTGTGATGAACTTTTTTGATCCACTTCAAATGTTGGCTAATACATACACTACAACAACCATATAAATAGGGAGTAAAAGCCCAACATTTGGAGAGTAAAAACCCAACATTATTGTGTTTTTTGTCTTTAATTTTTATGTTTGTTTGTTTGTTTTTTTTCTTTCTCACTCTTGTCCAGGTGTGAAAAACGCAGATGAGGCAGAGTTGAGGCAGGTGGCTTCTGAACCTCTGGAGCTGAATGTGTACAAGGTGAATGATTTTCCTCTGCTCAGTAAACTGGTGGGAAAACTAGCACGCATCCTTTGTGGCAAGATTGAAGACCGTATTAAAGCCAAGAGTAGGTCAATCACATATTTGTTTTCATCAAATTGACAAATCTGCACTGTACAATCACATTAAAATTAAACGCTGTGTCTTTTGTGAGAAGGAATGGAGCATCCCACTCAGGACCCAATTCTGTCGTTTCCCAGCCCAACTGATCTGCAGTATGTAGGACTGGGCTCGAGAGAGGTGCGTCTGCGCTGGACCATCCCCAGCAGAAATCCCCAGCAGTACAGAGTGGTTTACCACACCGCTGAAGGACAGAGCCTCAATGAGGTGAGCCGGGGGTCTAGCACTTTTTTTTTCATAAAAAGTGGACATTACTTGCAGTTATTTCTCTCACTTTGTATTTAATTATGAGGTTTAAATACTGCATTTTTACATTTAAACACTAGTTTGTGCTGCATTAGCTTGTTGATATAATGTGCTTGCTTTTTGTTGCAGCAAAAATATTTTGATTCAATTTTATCACATTGCTTAGCATAATTTCTCACTACTAAAGTATTTATTTACCAATTTGTATTTAAATATTGTTATGGGTGTCTTTTGAGAATAAACCAATCAGAGTTTTTTCAGCAAACGAATAAATGAACAATAATAATGAAGTGTGGTCAAAAAACTGAGTTATATCCAAAAAATATGCCACATGGTCCAAAATCTGACAGGTGGACAAATCTAAGCTTGTTTTTAATAAAACAAATATAAATATGCACATAATAAATACTACTACTACTAATAATAATAATATTATACAAAAGCAAGTTGTCATGAATAAACTGAAAAAGCCCCCCAAGATGAAGAAGGCATGGAGATAGTGTTTTTTATATTTATGAAGATAGTAATAATTTTTGTAATATTTTATTCCTTTAATTCTTTTTCATCTATAAAGATATTTGCGTATTGCTGTACATCCTGTGTGTATTAAACAATGTGTAAGCGAGGCGCACAACTAACGCGCTCTGCGCTGGACTTTAGACCTGCTTTCAGCTGGTCTATTGCACAGTCTATTTTAGTTCCTCAAAATAGCAACGCGCCAACAATGCGCCTTAACACACCTCTTTTCTAGACCAGAAGACCCATGAGTCCACAAAGTGGTGCAAATGGATTTTCTGTTTAAACAACGTGGCGCAAAACGGGAAAATTAGGTTTGCGCTGGTCTGAAAATAGCAACACGTCGCGGCAAACACATCTTGCACCTTATTGCGCCGGGTGTATGATAGGGCCCTTTATGTTTTTGGCCTGAAAAAGCCTGAAAAGCAGTTTCCTGTAGCGCAGAATGGCAAGTTTTTCAAACTCCCTCAGATCACTTGGTTTTCACTTGAAATTGAATTAAAAGTTTTGAATAAAGGAATATAAAATGTTGGGGGGGAAATACTTGTGTGAAGTATTACAGTACAAATGTATTATACAATCCATCATAAGAAAAAACACAAATATTTTAGGAATGTTGAAACTTGTAAACTGTAGCGTATTGTCATTCATTCGGCAGATAAACTGCCCGGCACATTCAACTTCTCTCAGAAATCTGAATATGGCCATCTGAATAATAAGAAAATAAAACATAATATTCATAGCAATCGTGTTATTCAAATTTTCCAGCCTCTTTTTCTTGGTCGTTTTGTGTTTTAAGTATAAGGTCCAAGGTTAAGAATTTCTCTGTTTAACATCATTATATAATAAAAGCTGCCTATATTGATGACTTCCCGGATAGATTGCATGCTTTCTTGTGCAGCTGGTTGTTGGTATGATTGTTTGCATTTGGCAAACTGATTGCTGATGTCAAAAACTCGGACCGTGACAGTGAATAGTGCGAGTGTTGCTTGCTGCCACAATTATTATGTTGTCATTTGCCTTTGCATTAGCAATAAGAGAGTATTTATGAATCATAGTAAAGTTTTGATTATATGTGAACTTCAGAATCTAGGTGATTTCTTTTGCTAATTTACTGTTTTGTGAGTATTGTGAATTTGAACATACTTCCTCTTATCACATATTGTTTTTCATCCAATATGAAGTGAAATATGCATGAGTTGGTATCTGTCAGCCATTGGAACATGCTTGAGGCTGTTGTCCTGTAAAGGTGTGAAAACCTATAATTACACAAATGGCTGTGTTTATTTGTCCTACTTTTGAGCACTGGAAGTTGAGGAAACCTTGGTTTGTGGCGCCATCTATGGGGCATTTACTGTGCTAATTGGCATTCAACAAACCTATTTCGTGTAAACATACTGTATGCATGTTGTTGGTTGATTTCAGCTGGTGGTGAATGGAACAGAGTCCACAACTCTGCTGACGGGACTGTCCTCACAGACACAGTACCATCTGTCCATCTTCCCCGTCTATGAGAATAAAGTGGGCTCCGCTCTCAGAGGCACCTTCACCACATGTGAGTTTCAGTTTATATATAAAAAAAATTTTCAACACATTTTAAACATAATAGTTAACTAATAACTAATTGCTAATAACTATTTTATTTTGTCTTTTACATGATAACAGTACATAATAATTTACTAAAATACTAGTGGCTTAAAGTGCCATTTAAAGTCTTAACTAGGTTAACTAGATAAGTTAGGTTAATTAGGTCAACGTTGGTTTTTTCTGTAGTCAATCAAAGAATAATAATAATAAAATAATAATAAAATAATAATCTTAAGGGGGCTAAGAATATGAACCTTAACTTTTTTTATTTTATACATTTTTAACTGTATTTTTTCTTTAAGGCAAACTTTAAAAAATAAGATTTTCTCCTGAAATAAAATAAATATATAATAGTAAAAAATTGTTATTCAAATAGTGAAAAATACTGTGAAAAATGTCCTTTTTGTATCCTTGCTCAATTGGGATATATTTAAAAAAGAATTGCAATTTCACAGGAGGGGTAATAATTTAGTTTTCAACTCTCTTTATATACAGTATATATAGCTAAAAAAGCCATAGACCACACTGATCTGGGGTTTAAAACTTGAAAATTCTATTACTTGCTTGTAAGCCTGGCACTTATAAAACATTTTTAATTTGACATATTACTTTTGTTCTTCTGTTAAATGCATACAAAATCATGCAGGTCAAGTGCAGCTGACATTAAAGCAGAAAGGGGAAAAAGTAATTTTAAAAATGCAATGATAAATCCTCTCCTCTTTTAGTACCGTTGGCAATCCCTGAGGCTCTGGAGGTCACAGCCTCCTCTGCCAGCAGTCTGCGGGTGCGCTGGCAGCCGGCTGCAGGAGCCACACAGTACATGGCCTTATATTCAGCACTCAATGATGGAGAGCCTGATGATGCCAAAGAGGTGAGTGTAGGACTGTGTGTCGTGTCACCATGTGGCTCTTATTGTGTATTAATAGTTTTGTGTGTTTTTTTTTTTTGTGCCAGGTGAAGTTTGGACCTGCTCAGACAGATGTTGAGTTGGTGGATTTGATCCCATCCACTGATTATTCAGTCACACTTTATGCACTGTATGATGAGGACCCCAGTGACCCAATCACAGCCATAGGCACCACATGTAAATGTTGATTTGTTATACACATTTACAGAAGTGTATATCTCTCTACACTCTTAGAAAAATGGTATGAAAGCATGGTGGTTCCTTTGAAAGGATCATCTTTGTACCCTCTTTACCCTGGTGGCTTCATTGTTTGATCAAACTATTCATTTATTGGTGTATTTGTAACTATGGAACACAAAACCGCCCCCAAAAATTTAATTTTTGGAAATTGAGATTTATACATCTGAAAGCTGGATAATTAAGGTTTCCATTGATAATAATAAATAATAAAGCTTTATTAACACAACTTATTTTTTTCTTTTTGTGACCTAATCTAAAGTGAGGACTATTTATCCTTTGTAAATCCCTTATAAATGACAATTAAAGCCTCAGTTATTTTCCAAACAGAAGAAAGGAAATGAACAACAGAATGATTCAGAACAAAAAAATAATTTCAAGATATACAAATTAAACTATCAATTGAAAAAAACCTTCTTTCTAACCTTTTCTAAAATAAAATTACTGTATAGTTTAAACATTGCTGAGTAACATTGAAATGTTTTATAATATTGTTGAATTATTATATTTTTGTTGTTTTATCAAATTGTATTTTCCTGCCATTCAGCAATGTTTAAACTGTACAGTAATTTTATTTTCAGATAAGAATGTAAAAAAATATTTTTAATTTGATTATGAGCCTTTATTTGTCATTTATGTGGGATTTATAAAATATAAATAGTCCTCACTTTAGATTGGGACACAAAAGGGCATGAAGTATAGGAAGTATGAACATACAAAGTATAATATAAAGTACATTTAAACATCAAAGTATATTTGAATAGTTTATTAATCATTTACCTACGCATTTTTAATTATATTTTAATTATATTATATTATTAAATAAAAATTTCACAGAAGGGCTAATAATTTTGTCTTCAACTGTATATAAAGTTGTAACATTATTGATATGATTAAGGGTGAGTAAACAGAGACTCACATAGCCTTCGTTTTTATCACTAATCACCATAATATACAGTAAACCAGAAATGGATACGGCTGCTTCTCCTGTTTATTTAAAAAGCAAATTTTCTACATTAACTCTTTATTTCTTATAGATAAAGATAAACATGAATGAACAAATTATTTTTTCTGCACTTTCTGAACCCATCGGACAGAACAAGAACACTGAATCACTTTGAACCAGTTCATTGAAATGAGCATTTGATGAAGAGAATTCAGATCTTTTACTACTGTCTTTTGCTCATTCCCTCTGTTATTTCTCCATCTTTTTTCCAGTCCCACTGCTCTCTCCACTCAGTTTGCAGTTTCCCATGGTCAGTCATAGCACTCTAAAGGTCACTTGGGTTCCTGGAGCTGTCGATGTTCCCGCCCACAGGATCATTTACAGCACCAATCACGGCAGTGATGTCAAGCAGGTGAACAGAAGCCTTCTTACAGTTGAAGACATAATTATTAGCCCTTCTGTAAATTTTTTATTCTTTTAAAAACATTTTCCATAGTAATGTTTAACAGAACAAGGACAATTTTTGTATTCATATTACTGTATATACATTGTTTCTATTAGTTTGACTAAAATAAAAAATGTCTATATTTATATATTTAAGAAAAAAAGGCCAATATCATTAACCTCTTTAAGAGATTATTTGTTTCTGATTGGCTAATTAGCCTTTAAATTGCTCTTAAGCTGAATACTAGTAGCTTGTAAAATATTATCTACTGTCAGCATGGCAATGACAAAAGAAACGAGTTATTATAAATTAGTCATTAAAACTATTATGTTTAAAAATGTGATGACAAAATCTCTCTATTCAACAGCACTTTTACTATTAATTTGAATAACCTAATCATTTTGTCTTGAACTGTATGTGTTTGATGTTCTACCCAAACATCATCGTGCTATAAGTCTCACCCTTTATCTGTATCTCAGGTGGAGATCAGAGGTGTGAACACAGTGTTGCTGCAGAATCTGTCGTCCCTCTCCAGGTATCTTGTGTCAGTCCATTCACTCTACGAGAAGGGCCTGTCCACCCCTGTCACGGCCAATGTTACTACCTGTAAGTCTGTGACGCATATAACTCTGTGACTCCGATTTGGAAGACGTGGAAGACGATTTGCTCACGTGTGTTTGATCTTTCAGTGAGGGTTCCAGCTCCGTCAGATCTGAGGGTCACTAACTTCACCGGAAGTGAAATAACAGTGCGATGGGAAGCAGCAGCGGATGACGTGGTCTCTTATCTCATCAAATGGATCTCGCTCAGTGGAGGAGACCTCAGCCAGGTTAGCTCCAACTCAAGCACTTCCTGTGTGAAGTCAAGACAGATTGAAATTTAGTGGAGATCTAATCATTCTTTTTCTGTCCTCTTGTGCAATTTGTCTTTCATGAACGACCAAAATTTGAGGGACTTGAAGTGGCAGATTTGAAATGGCTAGATTCTTTTGCTATGGAAAGGAAAGTGTCTCTCTTTGGCCTTCATCTGGACAATGTGCTTTCAGAGGGTTTAATTCACTTTAGAACAGCTCATCCTCTTACAAAGTCAGTGAAAACTGGAAAGTTACACCTCAGTCACACTAAAGTTTGAGCATGTGAAATTTGGTCAGATGGTGCTTGTGAAAATGGGTGGAATAATTTGCTTTTTATTTGAAATTTCTGTCACATTTTGATCTTCTATTAGTCTCATGCATTCACGTCATGCGAATTCACAGGTCAGAGTTTACAAAACTTGAACTTCCTGTCTGGCGCATTTGCATGTGTTTGAATGGAAGTATGGGGCAAAAAGTGCAGTGTGACCAGAATATACAGTATATAATACCAGTTTGTCAGATAATTCTGAAAGTCACCACCAGATGCCAGATTAACACTAATAAATGGAGGAATATATAAGTACTGTTTAAATTTAACCAGCATTCGTTTTCATATACATCAAAGAGATATAATTAAACTGCTTTTTTATTTTTTTTATAACTTAAATAACTTTAAATAGGACTTAGCAGTGACCTTGAAATTTAGAATATTGTTTTCTCTGATTTGGATCTCCACTGTTGTTTTGATGCTATGTGAAACTGTTTCCACCTGGTATTAACATGCATTCATATCATCCTTGCGACCAATATTTGGATTTGATCAAGACCCTTTTTTGTCATCACTTTTGCTGAAGCATATAGTGCAATGCAAGAGTAATAATAAATAAACAAACCCATATTACATGGCTTACCAGTGAGCAGAATACTGCATGAATAGGATGGGGATGGCAACTACGATTTCAAACTAATGCCTTGTATTATAGTACAACACAACACACCCTGAATTGTGGTACAACACACCTTTTTCTCACAACATGTTCAATAATAATCATGTTTCTGGTCAGTAGGTGGAGAGTACCAACCAAGCAAACTTAGTGTTTAAAAGACATCTAATAGACGTCCAAACATAGACATTTTGCCAAAAACAAGGCTAAATCTGGGCTGTCAATAGTCCAATAATAGACTAGTCATCAAACAGACAGATTAGACAGACTTCATGTGTAGTCTGTCTATTTGATGACTAGTCTATTGTTGGACGTCTATTACTTTTTAACTGACAGCCTTAGGTTTTAGGATGTCTATTAGATGTCTTTTAGATTTTTAGAAGGTAAATAAAAGATCAAATAATAAAATACCAATCAACCACTCATTAAAATTAGACTTGTAAAATTAGTAGCTTCGATCCATCGTAGCTTTTACATACTGCTACTCTCTGATCCCACTTGTAATTAGCTTTGGATAAAAGCGTCTGCTAAATGACTAAGTGCAAATTTCTTTTATAGGTTCTCTTTTTTCGATGTTTGAACACATTCAACCACATGAGTGTTTATACCCATTAAATGACTTTCCAACTACCTATAGAAATAGTTGAAAGTGAACAATTGAACAGGATTGATAAAAACACATCATAACACCGGGTGTAAACATTGGCTGTGATTTCATATGATTATATGGTGCTATATTGCAGCTGACAGTAAATGGAGAAAGTGAGGGTGCAATCTTGGAAAAGGTTGAAGAAGACAAGGAATATCAGATTTCTCTCTCTGCATCATATGCTGACGGCGCTCAGAGTGAAGCTGTGGCAATACGATACAGCACTTGTGAGTATACAATGCATACATGGATGAAAACCTTGGACAACAACAGATGTATAATTTTCTTGCCCATTTTTTTCTCTTTAGTATCTGGGGGTGGTCCGAGCAGTTTATCCATTTCAGAAGAGACTGCAGTCAGTATGCTGGTGACCTGGGTTCACCCCAATGCGCATGTGCAGCAGTACCGTGTGTCATATACACCGCTCAATGGAGATGCGAGGGAAAACACGGTGAGTGCTTTTAGAAACGAGAACCCTATTATTTAGCGTAGAAGAGTGGTTTTATCTCCATTCATGTGCCTTATAGATTGATTCCATATTAAGGGAGCAGATGTTTTAGAGGCTCTCATAGTAAGCACTTGTATATAAAGGCATACAAAACCACTCAGATGCCCCTAGTAACTGCAGTGCAATAGCCTGAGAACCCCTCACAAAAGAGCTGGAGATTGGATGGGTGCGGGCAGACATCAATCATATTCGTTTCAATATAGTAACCTTGTAGAACTGAAATAAAAATAAAAAAGTACCATTTTAAATAAAAACATTTATAACACAATGTATTACAATCTTTTACAAGTGGTAGAAAGATTGTTCTGAAAAGATTAACCCTTGCTGTTGGGGATGTTTTCATCCACTCTGGGGTGATTTTGAGTTTAATTTGGCCATGTCACCATATAATCTTGATTGTTCCTGGTTTTCCGTTGGGAAAGAGGTACCAAATTTCATTTATACTCTTGATTACTAGTTGTAGTGAAAAAAAGCTTAGTTTCTGCATTCTATATGGAGTATTGTGTGTGTGCGTGCATGCGTGTGTGAAAATCAAAATACACAGCTCAGCTCTCAGAACATAGTAAGTGTATTTATGCACACACTATAATCATCTGCTGTTTTACTCCATAGCTCCATATAAAAGTCAAAAAATGTCGTTATAATGGAAGTCAATGGGGCAAAAACAGCCACCAACATACTGTACTGAATGGGAAGTAAATTTGAACAGTACAGAACATGTTGTTTCTATGTTATATGATAATATATAAGAATATATTACACAACTGCATTAAAATGTTCCGAAGTGACCGTACAAACATTTATTATCATTTATGAATTTTCTGTTTATCAAGGAGTCCTAAATGTATGCCAAAAGGAAAATTTCTCACAGTTACCACAAAAGCAGCACAGCTGATGTTCAACATTGATAATCGTGTATTCTTAAGCAGCAGAGCATCATTTTATAATGATTACTGAAGAATCATATGACTCTGATGATTGGAGTAAAGATGATCAGAAATTCAGCTTTGCCGTCAAATTGTTGCATTTCATTTTTAAATGATATTTAAATAGAACATGGTTAGTTTGAATTGTAATATTATTTTACATAATATAAATATATAGTAAGTATAAGAAACCTCTTTCAAAAATAAGTGACTGACATTAATAATAGTGTGAACACATATTATATATTATAAATATGTTAATATATGAAATAACCTAACGTAAATATTAAAAATGAACATTAAAATACTGAAAAAGTAGAAAAGCTCTGGTAAAATCTGAAGTCATACAGTAATAAGAAATTGAAAAATAATGATGAATGAATAAAATAAATAAGAAATAAACTAGATTCAAAACTATGTAACCCAGGGAATTTTACTCACTCACTCACTATCCTTTGACTTAGTTCCTAATTTATCAGTGGAATGAACCGGCAATTACTCTGGCATACTCTGGCATTATGTGGCGGACGCCTTTCAGCCACACAGGGAATCTTATCCATTGCTTAATTTGTTTAGTTGTGTTATGTTGTAAATGTGCTGTGATGTTTAGTTGTGTCGTAAATGTGCTGTGATGTTGTTGTGTTTTTTTTTGTTTGTTTTTTAATAGGTGTCATTGGCAGGCAGTGAGAGGCGCGTCCTTCTGCAGAATCTGCTGCCTGACACTCGCTACAGTGTGCTGGTGACTGCTGAATACCGCAGCAGAGAGGGCGGCAGCGCCTCTGCACAGGGCAAGACCAGTGAGTCTCACACACACACATTAATACATTATCTGTAGAATTACAGTGTGTTCTGACCAGCTGTACACTTAGCACTTCACTCTGCACTTTGTAAAAGAGAATACAAAACATTCATTCTGTCATAATTGATTTGCCATCCACTTGTCCCAAATATGTTTGAGTTTCTTTCCTCTGTTGAACATAAATATTTTTAACAATGTTGGAAACTGGTAGCCATTGCCTTCCATAGTGTTTTTTTCCTACTGTGGATGTCAGTGGCTACCGGTTTTCAACATTCTTAACAATATCTTCTTTTTTGTAAAACAGAAAAAAAACTTGAGACCTCCACTTGTTCCAAATATGTTTGAGTTTCTTTCCTCTGTTGAACACAAATATTTTTAAGAATGTTGGAAACATTCATGGACTTCCATGTTTTTTTTTCAATGGCTACCGGTTTCAATATTCTTAAAAATATCTTCTTTATCATACAACAGAAAAAAGAAACTCATTAATGTTGGAAACCACTCGAGAGCGAGTAAACAGTGAGTTAAGTTTTAGTTGTGTCCAAAACTGCTTTATTTCCACTTTATAGTGAACTATAACTTTTTTTTATTTCGCAAAATCCAATTAGAGGGAGCAAAAGAAGAAGAAACGTGCCTTTGCTGCATATTTCAAGTAAAGTCACCTTTATTTCTATAGTGCTTTACGAGATGTAGAATGTCAAACCGTTTTTACAAGGATGAAGAGTAAAATAAAATAAAAAGTCAAACAACAAACGTTCATATGTGTGGGACATATACAAATTAAATTTATAAATTTATATTTTAGGTTATTGTTGATAGCTATTTTTTACAATATGCAGTATGTTATTTTAAATAATATATATTTTAGATTATATTTGATGGTAACACTTAACAATAAGGTTGTATTAGTTAATGTCATTTACTAACATGAACAAACAATGAACAATACATTTATTACAGTATTTGTTCTTGTTAGTTATCGTTAGTTAATGAAAATATAGTTGTTCATTGTTAGTTCATGGTAAGTCACGGTGCATTAACTAATGTCAACAAGCATGAATTTGGATGTTAATAATGCATTAGTTAATGTGAACTATGCTTAATAAATGCTGAACAACAATTATTCATGTTAGTAAATACATTACTAATACATAAAACTAATAATGTAACCTTAAAGTGTGACCTATTTTATATACTATGTTGTATTTACTTTTACAAACAAACAAAAGTAAACATTTCATTTTATTTCCAAATATAATAAAAATTAATTACAGGCATGATTAGCAAGTTTTATTTGTTATAAAATAATACAAACAAATGTGACAAATGATCAGAGACGTGAAATTCATAAATCCAAAAAGAAATATTACAGGATGGTAATGTTCATGATGAAATTGTCCGTAACAGTCTCCTCGCTAGTTTGCACTATTTATGTCACTTTCTGATTTCTTTCACTCATTTTATTTCCCTCTTTCCTGATATAGTCCACTCTACTGCCATAAACTGTATAGGTGATTGAGTGAGTGCTTTTAGACATGGTTTGTGTTGGTCTCTCTGCACATCAGCCAGTCTGCGGGTGAGCAGTGTGAGTGTGGTTCGCTCAGACCACTCCAGCATATGTGTGTCCTGGAGGCCCGTTCCAGCGGTCAGCGGATATCGCATAGTCATCCAGGCCCTCAGAGGTGGCAGCTCTCAAATCATAACATTCTTTATTGTTTGTGCTGTACAAGCAATTTATTTACTTCTGCTTCTGTATGTTTGTGTTTCAGAAAAGCAGACTAAAGAGGACATGGTGGATGCTTCTAGCAGCAGTCACTGTTTCTCTGAGCTGCAGCCTGAAACCGTGTACCGCATCAGTGTTCATTCACGTCTGGGAGCCGTAGAGGGCGCTGCTGTCACCATTCTTCACCCCACAGGTCAGATATACAGCACTGATGTATGAAAATGACTGATATGATGCTTTGGTAAATAGTAACAGCATGCAATTCTCTATTAAAGCTACTGCTCCAGTGAGAGTTCAGGTTCCTCCTGGACTGCATCCCATTCAGAGAGAAGGTAAGAGTTGCAACAGTTCAAAACTGATCAAGTACTCAAAAAATTACTTTTGCTGCTTGTTCAAACTACTTATTTAATATGGGTTGAACCAACACAATTCTTAAGGATTTTTTGGGACAACTTAATCGTTTTTACAAATTTAAGTGGATTGAGCATAAAACAATTTAAGTTAACTTAATTGATTTGAGTTGGGACAACATGAAGGAATTGTGTGGAACCCAGCATTTTTTACAGTGTAGAAACACAGCGTGTTCAAACCAAACATTCGACAAGAGAGAAATGTTATTTTTAGTGGATCGGTATCTTTTTCTTCATCTAGAAATTGAAACGTGATTTACTTAGATGTTCTGCATTAAGTGTGAATAGGACTTTATGGTGCTTTTTAGTTTTACCAAAAAAGCAGCTTTCTTTAAACTTAACATGCTGCCGTTGTGTCTTTTTTTTTTTTTCAGTATGTCCTGAGATGACAGTCAGAAATTATGTGGTTAAAGGTATGGTCATATTTACATCTTCTTTACATACAGTAAAAAGTGAAGTGGGTATTGTCAAGTTTGGCCATGACTGCCCCATGTTCATGCAGTCTCTGGGAATGAAATCCATGACCTTGACGCTCATAGCACCAGGGTCTATTGTTAAACTAAGTTTTATCAATAGTAAAATATGGCAACAGTAAGGATTTAAGGAAGTAAGGATTTTTTATTGGGTGAAATATGTTTATCCACTCCAATATGTCACCTCTCCAACTGTTAGTTTGCTGTGTGTGAAAATTGCGATTGCAGAAATAAAACTTTGCCCCCTACTCAAAATTCTGTTTTGTCACCATGTCATTCATTCATTTTTTTTCGGCTTAGTCCTTTTATTAATCTGGGGTCGCACAGCGGAATGAACCGCCAACTTATCCAGCATATGTTTTACGCAGCGGATGTCCTTTCAGCTGCAACCCATCACTGGGAAACACCCATACACTCCCATTCACACACATACACTACGGCCAATTTAGCTTACCCAATTCACCTACAGCGCATGTCTTTGGACTTGGGGGATCAGGAGCACCTGGAGGAAACCCACGCGAACATGGGGAGAACATGCAAACTCCACACAGAAATGCCAACTGACTCAGCCGAGGCTCGAACCAGTGACCTTCTTGCTGTGAGGCGACAGCGCTACCCACTGAGCCACCACGCCACCTGTTATCATATCATAATGCTGAAAAAAAATGCATCAACTATTGGTTCATAAAGACTTTAATGTTTCATTGGAAAAGTTAAGTGTTAAATATAGGATTTAATACTAACGTTTAAATATATTGATTTTTAATTTCATCCTTTTTTTATCAAGTTACATTTCTAAACATGTTTAAAATTTGAATAAAAAATTAGCATTTAATTTTATTTAAAAATATATTTTTTAAAACAACACTATTTATTATACTTTTAATTTCACTGCTGCTCAATGCAAAAGAAAAAAATAGTATTAAAGTATTAAATGTATTTTTTTACTTCTCATTTTAATAAAATATAATAAAATAAAATGCATATAAAATGCACAGAAATGCCAACTGACCCAGCCGAGGCTCGAACCAGCGACCTTCTTGCTGTGAGGCGACAGCGCTACCCACCGCGCCACCTATATATATATATATATATATATATATATATATAA
>CAIGQV010019951.1:10075154-10094428 GCA_903798115.1 Danio jaintianensis
ATTATACGCTTCACAAAAATATCTTTATTATACTTGTGCCAAACACACAAACTGAAGAACAAAATGGTAAAGTGTATGCGTGTGCCTGTGTGTTGTAGGCTTCAACATGATGGAGGCGTTCGGTCTCACTCAGAGAGCTCACTCTACTATTGAAGGCGTAGCAGCTGAACCTTTCATCTTCAGCACTTTGCCAAGTTACACCCTTTACAGAGATGTACAGCTCACCCAGAGCACAGGGTAAGAAACACAAACACACAAGCACACATTATTAAACAGCCCAGTTATACAACCATCGGCCACTGTTCAAACCCTGATCGTCTGTATTAGCTTCATCCACCCGGCCGGCTTTTCTCCAGAGCACACCATCAGTATGGTCTTCAGGCTTCTGCAGGATTCACCCAGAGAACCCTTCGCCCTCTGGCAGCTCACCGACAATGACTTCCAGCCCAAAATGGGGGTTGTGCTGGACCGTGAGTGCCTGGATATTTTTCTAAACATTCAGGAATGGTTCTAGTTCAGTACAATTGTAAATCCCATGTGTGCATCTGCAATAATCACAGTGTTAAACAGAAATTTAAACGTCAATTTAGGACCATAGTTGAGCTGGTCCTTCAAACGTGATTTGTGGAATAATTACAAAATTTAATCATAAAAAATAGAGTGACAGTTTATTTTTTGCATGCATTTTAAAAGGGATAGTTCACCCAAAAGTGAAAAGTACTCCCTATTTACTCGCGGTCAAGTTGTTTCAAACCTTTAGGAGTTCTGTTGAACACAAAAGAAGATATTTTGTTATAAAGCTGTAAACCTGCAACCATTGAGTTCCATAGTAGGAAAAAACAAATACTGTGGAAGTCAATGGTCGCACGTTAAAATATCATCTTTTGTGTTCAATAGAAGAAAGAAACTCAAAGAGGTAAAGGGTAAATAAATGATGTCGGAACTTTCATTTTTTGTTGAACTGTCCCTTTAAGGTCTATAATTGTGTAAACATACCAAGTGAATTTAAAACATTAAGGTACAAGAAATAATAATGTTTGCAACAGGGCTGTGCAATTAATCAAAAAATTATTTAGAATTTGGCATCAAACGATTATGAAGAATCAAGATGAAATTATTATTGCATCATATACATTCATTTCTCCGCTAAGCACAATTTCACATGGATATCAGTGTATTAGATTTATTAATATTTCTAAAAGCATGAAAGAGCCTCAGACATGTCATCTTTTAGCTTAATTGTCAAATTAAACACACATAAATGGCCAAATACATGCAAATATTTGTCTTGTTTGTTGTGTAAAGATTTGAGAATGAAAAAGCATGTATCATAGTACATATGCCCTGTGCAGCTCCTAAAGTGACATCAGGCTATATTCCTGCTGCCAACTGTGTTTATCATTATTAATTTAACAACAAAAGACAAGGACAGTGATTTGTTCTTGTCTTTTGTTGTTTGATTAATAATAATGCTTTTGGACTTTTGTAGATTTAATAAGAAACAATGCTTACAGTGAAGACTTAATTTAACAGAAATATACTTGGTTTAAAAAAACATTTGTAGGCTTATATTTTTATTCTATAGTATTTGGCTTTTGATATATATTTTTAAATTATTTTCAATATTTTTGAGAATTTTTTGTTTGTTTGTTTGTTTTTTACTTTGTTTGGTTTTATTTACCCATTCTGCTGTGATATTGAGAATTGTGAATTTTCGTGGTCTCTAAAATGTATGTTGCATGTAATAGCAACCTTATTTTCAGAAAAATATATTTATTATATATCTTGAAATAATCAATCAAAAAAGGTTTTGGTCTTATCACCCACTCATAATTGTTTTAAATAACTGCCATCACCCAAATATTGACCAAAAGAATCATGATTATGATTTTTTTTATATAATCGAATATGCTTAGTTTGTAGCTTCAACAAAGATTAATTGCATTTCATTTTTACAGTGAAGATTATGCAGTGTTATTTTACATTTCTGTGCCTTAAAACATCTGAACTCCCCAGTAAAACATTAAGCATTTTTTATTATTAAGTAATTTTTTATATTTTATGCAGATTCACTCCTCTACAAAATCACCCAGTTATTCTATATTCCAATCATCTGGTGAACTTGCTTTCATTTCAAAATATAAGTCTCAGAAAAACAAAATACCTCATCAAGTTGTTTTTCCTGAGATTTTCCTTCTCTGTTTTGTTATATAGCTAGGAAGAAAGTTCTGCTGTATTTCAGTCTAGACTACAAAGGAGAGATCCAGGAACTGACCTTTGACCAGCCACAAGTCCACTCAATTTTCTATGGTAGCTTTCACAAGGTTTGTGTGATTTATGTATTTTTTCTCTGAGAAATTGTTCAGCTGACCTCCCATTATAATTCATTATTTCTGACAATTATACTTTTTTTGATCAATTCTGAACATTTCAAAGCATTTTATCTATCAGTTTTTGTCTTTAAATTAACCAAAGTTGAAATCAGAGTGTACATCTACTTTTTAAAATGTAATTACTACACAAAAAGCTTCAGTTAAAAGTTTCATTATAAATCTGAGAAAGAAGAAAGGAATCGAGATGCAGCTGCCACTGATTCTTCTTTTCTCTTTGTCTGATTTGATTGGCAGATCCATTTATCAGTCAGTCAGGTGAGTGTGTCACTGTCTGTGGATTGCCAGCGGGTTGGAGAAAGACCCGCACGGCCCTTGGGAACCTTGCCCACTGATGGCTTTGAGATGCTGGGCAAACTAGTGAAGACACGTGGCCCTCACAGCGGATCTGCAGCCGTAAGTCTCACGTTATGACCAGAAATATACTGATTATAAATTCAAATACCAAAAAAACACAAAGAGTATATAAACACTGCCATTCAAATGTGTTTTTTAATCATTTTTTCTACTATGCTTAACAAGACTGAATTTACTGTATTTGATAATAAAGATATTAATATTGCAAACTATTATTAAAATGTAACAATATTTGGTTACACTTTATTTTAGGTGTCCTTGTTACACTTTAACTATCCATTTAACTACTGAGTAATATTAGGATGATGGTTCGGTTTAGTTGCATGTATATGCATAATTGTAATTAATTAATTATTAACATGACACCTTAAAAAATTATCTAATATTAAAAATATATGTATATATATATTCCTGTGATGGCAAAATTTCATTACCAGTCTTTAGTGTCACATCATCCTTCAGAAGTCATTATAATATGCTGATTTGCTGCTCAAAAAAGAATTATTTCTTATTCCTATGCTTAATGTTTTCATTAATTTATTTATTTCTTTGATAAATACAGTTCAAAAATTCAACAGTATCATTTTTGTAACATTCTAAGTGGCCTTTGAACTTTTGTCTTTGCTAAATAAAAGTTAAAAAGCTAAATTTCCTAACCCAAACTTTTCAACAGTAATAAATGATGATGTTCATATTGTATTCACCTCCAGTTTCAGCTGCAGTCCTTTGAGATTGTGTGCAACACTACTTGGGCGTCAGAAGACAGCTGCTGTGATCTGCCCTCACAGGTACACCATAAGTTGTGCTGACATCTCAGTGTGAATGACTTCATATAGTACATGATGCTGTAAAGCTGCTGCTGAGTTTTGAGTGTCACTCTCTGTTCTCTAGAGAGACGAGGAGAGCTGTCCGGCCCCTGCTTATGCCTGCACCTGCACCACAGATGTCCCAGGAGCACCTGGAGACACTGGGCCATCTGTGAGGCTACAGCTCTGCTTTTTAAAACTAACATTAACATTATAGAAAGCTTGTATTGGTATAATTAGTGCTGTAATAATTATTGGTGTAATGATATGCTTGTTCAGGGGAAACCTGGTGTTCGTGGTGAGAAGGGAGAAAAGGGAGAGGTGGGACAAAAGGTAAGGCACAGAAATAAATAACTACAATAAATGAAATAATTATCGAATAAATTAAACAACATATAAAGGTTTAAGTGAAACTGAATTCAAATAATGTGCAGATAAGCTGTTTTTAAAATCTTTGCTGGAAGGATAAAACATTCTGCTATACATATCAGTCAAAATTGCATTCAGAGAAAAATTTACATTAAAATTTTCTGCAAATATTCAAAACAGAACAAGTGAAAAAAATTATAGTACAGAATATAGTGCAATCCAAATATTTATTAAGACGCTGCACTTAACGGTTCATTCCGCTGTGGCGACCTCTGAAATAGAGACTAAGCAAAGGAAAATGAATGAATATACCCCTAGAACCTACAACTTCCTGCCAGTTTAAAGTGTCTGTTTTGAGTGGTAGTATCTGTCTTGGTCATGTGTTTCTGTCCGTTCTCTGCATCTATCTAGGGTGAGGTAGGCCCTCCTGGTAAATCAGGCCCTGAGGGTGGCTTTGGTGCTCTTGGACCTGCTGGTCCTCGGGGAATAGCTGTAATGGGCAAAGTGGTACGTTTACACTTGTTCTATAGAGACAATCTAATTTATACAAATATTTAAGACATACTCAGACCCTCTCTCTTTTCTTTATAAGGGTCCACCAGGAGCAAGAGGAGAAAAAGGAGATATTGGAAGGCCTGGGAGTCAGGTGAGCTTTGGGGTAATGGTTGTAACTGGTCTTATTAAGAGTGTTTCTGCATCAAGTCTAATTGTAGGTATATCTTTGTGTTCTAAGGGTTTACCAGGGCCTCCTGGTCAAAAAGGTGGAGAGGGCAATCCTGGTCCAAAGGCAAGTCTCATGTGGCTTGAGGCAGTCATTGTGTTTGAAATGTCTGTCATACATTTTTCTGTCTGTAAATTTAGGGCACTAGAGGTGTGGAGGGTAACATTGGCCCTCCAGGCATCACAGGACCAAGAGTAAGAGCATTGCCTTTTTGTTTTCATATGATATATGATTTTCACTTTGATTGCATTTTTATAAACATCTGTGTCTACATTTTGTAGGGTTTACAGGGTATGCCTGGACATCCAGGACCAGTGGGAGACAGAGGGCCACTCGGTCCTGTAGGGCCCACTGTGAGTAAAACTCTGCTCTCTTGCTCTTTGGCCATGTACAAAGTATACAGTTTTAGTAGTTATAACTGCATTAAGAGAAAAAGGACAACCCTTTTAGACCATGCACCAGACACCCCAAACAATTTTCCCCATCCTTAAAATAGCAAAAGAGAATTTGGACATGTCCTAAGTGCACTTTAGACCATGCGCTTAGATAATTAAAATAGAGGCAAATTCATGTGCTTGTTTTTTTGGGCTTGGAGCATTAAATAAAACAAAAATATTGAGACCCATACCCTCAGACTGTAGTAACCTCTTTTGAGGAATGAAACTATTTGGGAATGAAAACTGTTGTTGCTGAAGGTTTAAACTCATCTTTACAGATAAGAGATACTTTTGTTTTAGTATAGTTTCTTAATTTTAAGAATTAATACTATTATTAATTCAAACTAGCTAGTTGTAGGTTGCAAAATTTAGCTCTTTTGTTTTTCTAGCAACATCTGGTAATACTGATTAAAACATACCTCATTCATTGTGATATCTTGCACTGTGAATACAGAAGGGCCAGCCCTGACAAACATTTAAATGTTTCATTAACATCTAGCTGTTCATTTAGGTTGGGTTCTGTACACACTGCACTGAATTTGTGAAAGTAGTATTGCATTTTTATGTGATATAATTAAAAACAAATGGATAGAAATTGGTAACTGTTAAGCAGATGTTTGTGTCAATCCTATGTTAATTTTCCCTTTACACAGGGTCTTCCTGGAAGTAAAGGTGAACGAGGAGAGAAGGTGTGTTACAAAATGACGTTTGAGGAATACAAACATTAAGAGAGATAATTTTGTTTTGTTTGTTTTAATCATTCTTCTGTTTATTAGGGTGAGCCACAGTCTCTTGCAATGATCTACCAGCTTGTTTCACAGGCCTGTGAAAAGCTTGTCCACAGTATGTACTACATTCCCTACATCCATTTTAATTACAGTAAATGCAGAATTCAAAAGCATCTTTAAATGTAAATCTTTGCCTGAGTAACAGCACTTCAACTATGACTTGACAAATTGCGTTCTAGATGAAGTGCTGAAGTTGGATGCTTTTCTGAACGATATGAATCGGAAGCCAGTGCCCATCCAGGAGCCAGTTGCACCTCCAGGAGAGCCTGGCATACCAGGGGGAAGAGGGGCACCCGGACCCAGGGGCCCTCAGGGTCGACTGGGAAGCAGAGGGATATCTGGGAAACCCGGGTACCCTGGAGAGCAAGGTAAGCCTTGATACTTTCATTTCTTTGGAGAGGCAAATCTCCAGATCTGATACTTATTTAAAACTTGTTTTATGTAAGTAATTTTGGGATTAACATCTAGGACGCAGAGGCATGACTGGTGAGAAGGGCTCTCCCGGAGCAAATGCAGTGGGACCTCAAGGAATAAAGGGTTTTGGAGGTAAAAATGTTTTGTATATTACACAGCTAAAATAGTTTTTTTTTTTTCATCATTTCAACATATTTAGGTTTTCTGTAACAAATGTAACATAAACATTGTACAGCTGATTAATAATAGATTCGTGATCTGTAATCAATAAAAGGTGTTCGGTTGGTTTAGAGAATGGCACAAGTCATTGGCATTGCTCGAGAGTGTCTTGACAGGAAAATGTGGAATGTTGCCGTGGAAAATGTTTTTCATGACATGTTTTCCTGTCCATAAAGAATATCCACTCAGTTATTACTGAGTGAGACCCAATGCATTTCTAGTATTTTCTAAGTGCTAACTAACTGTGCTTCTCTTTATTTCCACTTCACCAGGACCTCCAGGTGAAGCTAAAATAGGGGAACCAGGTCCCAAAGGTGAGGATGGTAAAGCAGGACCTACAGGTATTCCTGGAGCTGCAGGTCAACAGGGAGAAATAGGACCCTCGGGTGTTTGTGACAGCAGTGGATGTTATCAAGGGCCTCCTGCAGGTAAAAAAACTGTTCCAGCATTATTAAAGGTCCCATGAAGTGCTTTGAAATGTGCATTTTTATTCAAAGTTTGATGTAATCTCAACTGAAACAGGAACGCAGCGCGGGACATAGAGCAGCCCCTTCCCCTTTTCAAGAACAGCCAATAGCATTCTGTTTATATCACAACTCTGCCAATCAGAGCTGTTGAGCTCAAGCTCATCAGACTCATGACAGCCTATAATAGTAATACTGAGTCTGACTCACTGTTACTCTACTTTAAAATAGTTTTCTGCATGATTTAAATGGATTGAAGCAGTTCACATGACATTAACATGAAAGCAGACCTCATTCACCCCAAAGGAAATCATATTTACACTGTCTGTATCCCTATATAGTGCTATTCACCAAGTACAGCTGGACACTGTGTGTAACAGATTTTATTTAAAATCTCCTAGTTACCTGTATGCTGACTTTTGTAAGTGTGTGTGAATAAATGACCGATTTCAGCAGCAGCAAAAATGTCTTGAAGGGGGCGGGACGTATCAAATACTAGAGAGCATTTGATTGGTCAGAAGATTTAATGAGAAACTGAAGCATGAGGTGACATTTTTAGACTAGAATAAAGACTTACATACTGATACTAACACCTAAAAAACTTTTTAAAACATTCATGTTTGAACAGTGGGTAAAATGACTTGTTTTCATTTTTCAGAAGATCCATACCTCGGGTAACGTCCTTGAGTTGAGAAGTTACTGTTAGACTTCAGCGCTGCCAGAATCATCTCTCTCTCCTCAGACTTTGTAGAAAGACACTGCAAGACAGAACGGATGAAGAGATTCTGATGGACGTTGACTTTGAACGAGCCTGTTGATGGACTCTTCTGACTGTATTTTCTCCAAGTGGAGGCTGATTTCGGCTTAATACACCCCTTCTGAGATCAGCAAAGCACTAATCATCCTTGAACCTGTCGGTGTTCTTCAGTATTGAACCTGGACTGCTGCTACGAGACAACAGCAGATTCACAAGCAGAACAGAACATTATCTGCAGGAGCCCAGAGGAACTCACAACACACACAAAGCAGTTTTTTTTTTGTTTTTGACAGAGACTGGTATTTTGGTGTCCAGACAAGGAACCGGTGTGTTACTGAACAATACCAAAGATCCGCACTAAGAATGTTTCTGATATTTTACTTTTATGTATTTTATTGTATTTAATGCACTGTATGTGTTTTTATATGTACATTTGTGAAGGCATGTTACTTTCAATATTTTCCATTCCAATTTCTTGAACTCCTCCTTTTGGGTTTTTGCATCAAGAATTGTTTTAAAAATATGAAATAAGCAATATTGTGCAAAAGCAATACATAGGTTAATAAGAAATACACTGTGATGTTATATTGTCTTTTTTATGCAGGAGTGTTGTCAGTAGTATTTTATTGGATTATACTAAGTTGTGTTTTGTTTTTTTATGCTAATACATGTTTATGTAAACCTGTATGAAATGAAAACTGACTCACATGAAATTTGCCTTTCTGTGACAAGGAAACAGCTCCAAATCTCTGCAAAATATAATCAAATAATGACAAAAATCTGTATTTATAATAAAATACCTTTTTTCCACAAGAGTAATTCCAGTGTGTAAGCAACAGTGAAATCGTTCAGCTCAAGTGAGATTATTTTTATGAAACTTTCGATGACACCTACATATTTTCTTTATAAATTCATATGACTTGAACAAATAAAATGATTAAAATGGCAAAAAAATGAATGAATTAATAAATCTGTGAGTATAGGGGAATGGCTTTAATTTCAATGCAAATGACAGGAATACCATTTAATCCTAACAAGCCACAAAGAAACGATATTGCAAAAAAAAAAAAAAAAAACATTTTCCAGTGTTTTATTCCTGAATGTGCCTTTTCAATGGATAATTACTTTCAAATGTTGTGTTTTAATTCACATTTGTAATATTTCCATGATAGCAAACTAACAACTTGTCATTTCATAAGGATGTCATCTCAATGGAAAGAGTCTAACACACAAATCACTTGCAAAAAAAAATGCTTTAAACATTTTGTAATTCTAATGGATTCTGTTATAAATGTGGACAGTTTCTTTTTTTCAATAGTACAAATGATTTTCACTCAAAATAATAGTTCACCCAAAAATGAAAATTCTGTCATTATTTACTCTCCATTCACTGTGATTTTTCTTTCTTCTCATTCATTCATTTTTTTTTTTCAGCTTAGTCTCTTTATTAATCAGGAGTCGCCACAGCAGAATGAACCACCAAACCACCAACTTATCCAGCACATGTTTTATGCAGCGGATGACCTTCCAGCCGCAACCCAGCACTGGGAAACACCCATACACTCTTGCATTCACACCCCACACATACACTATGGTCAATTTAGGTTATTCAATTCATCTGTACCGCATGTCTGTGGGGGAAACCGGAGCTCGAACCAGGGACCTTCTTGCTATGAGGTGACAGCGCTACCTACTGCGCCACCGTGTCACCTTCTTTCTTCTCTTAAACACTAAATAAAGGGTCTTGAAGAATGTTGGAAGCCAATAACCTTTGACTTAAATAGTTTTTCACATCATGGATGTCCTGGTTTTGAACCAGGTAAATGGTGAGTAGATAAGCATTTTTTGTGGAAACTACTGTCAAGTATTGTGCGATGTGCTCCGGAACCAAAGGATGGAGCTCCTGATTTCCACGGACGGCAAATGTGATGTAAACATCCGGTGTTTATCGGAGACGCCAACATGGCGAGCCGAAGTAGTAGCGCGAAGAGTCGGGACAAACCTGACAAATATTCTATCCTTTTGCCGACTTACAACGAGCGAGAAAACCTCCCGTTAATCGTCTGGTTGCTGGTGAAGTATTTCGGCGAAAGGTAATTGCTTAAACCTGAATAAAACCAGCTGTCAGATTGTAGAAGTCCTAATGGTGAGCTGTCAGTGACATCACACAAGAGGAACTAGGCTTTCATTGGTTTTAAAGGGTCATTTATTTCATTAACGCAGTGGCTACAACTATGAGATCATAGTCATCGATGATGGCAGTCCAGACGGAACACTGCAGATCGCCGAGCAGTTGCAGAAGATTTACGGCTCGGATAAAATTGTGAGTTATGCATTATTATAAACGCCACATGATTGACATCTCGTCAGATGGCTAAAGGAATCATATAAACCTGGTATTTTTCTTTTTTTCAGCTCCTGAGACCGCGAGCACAAAAGCTAGGATTAGGTAAATTGGCTCATATTGCTTAATACTCATTAAAGGGATAGTTAACCCTCAGGCCGTCCAAGTTGTAATAAAAACAGGGCTGAACAACACCGACATTTTGAAAGGTCCAAAAAAAAAAAAAAAAAAAACATATAACAGGGAAATCTAAATGTCTGTGGCTCCTGACTAAATTTAGAAGTTTTCTGAAGTGAAACGATTGCAAGAAACTGGACCTTATTTAAAGCATTGTTAAGTTTTTAATGTTGCCTGCATATTTTTTTTTTACTCTCAAAGTGCCTGTAGTATTATTTATGAATTACCAAGGACCGCATCTAAAAATGTATTTAATGTTCTGCTGAATGTATAAAGTCACCTACATCTAGGATTGTCTAAGGGTGTGTAAAAAATGAACAGCAACTGTTCATTTTTCAGCTAAAATATCCCTGCTGTAGCAGTAGTGTGATATTGATGTCATTTCAGGAACGGCATACATCCACGGCATTAAACATGCATCAGGAAACTTTGTTATCATAATGGATGCAGATCTCTCACATCATGTAAGCATTCATCAATGAGTTATATACTGTGTGTTTTGTAACTTGAGTAAATTGTGGCCATGGAAAAACTGGACATATTTGAAAAAGCCATTGAAATGAATGTCGCTATAATGTCCTATAATAAACATGCCTTCAATATATTGAATGTTTATACTGTGCAAAAGGCAAAAAGGCCTTCAATAGAATTAAAATGATTCATAGTTATAATGACTCCTCTGTTTAATTGTTTTGTGTCTGTGTGTGTGTCCCTGCTTACATCAAGTGAAACCTTAATGTGTAAGTGTTTTTTTTTTTTTCTCCCTCACAGCCAAAGTTTATCCCACAATTCATTGAGTAAGTAATTTTCTAAAAAAGCTATTTTATCTGCTCCTTATTCACAAGCCTATGTATAACAGCCACAAATTTGATATTTGTTCAGAAAACAAAAAGAGGGTGGATATGACCTGGTGTCTGGCACAAGGTACAGAGGTGACGGTGGTGTGTATGGATGGGATCTGCGGCGAAAACTCATCAGGTACAGGACTGGAAACTTTAGCTGAATGAGCAACTGGAATAAATAATAATAATAGGCAAATATATAAGATGATTTGGATGTAGGTCGTTTGGATAAGATGTATTTGTCATCTTTAGATCTATGTTAGGGCTGCTTAATTATGAAAAAAAAAATCACAATCATGTTTATTTTGGTCAATTTTGTAATCATGATCATTTAAAGTGATTGTAAGTGAGCCCTATGACACAAGGGAAAAATAATAATAATAAAAAAATAAATATATATATATATATTCATTTATTCATTTTCTTTTCGGCTTAGTTCCTTTATTAATCTGGGGTCGCCACAGCTGAATGAACCACCAACTTATCCAGCATATGTTTTACGCAGCGGATGCCCTTCCAGCTGCAACCCATCACTGGGAAACACCATACACTCTCATTCACACACATACACTACGGCCAATTTAGCTTATTCAATTCACCTATACCGCATGTCTTTGGACTTGTGGGGGAAACCGGAGCACCCGGAGGAAACCCACGCAAACACAGGGAGAACATGCAAACTCCACACAGAAATGCCAACTGACCCAGCCGGGGCTCGAACCAGCGACTTTCTTGCTGTGAGGCGATTGTGCTACTCACTGCGCCACCGTGCTGCCCCTTTTATAAATACACACACATATCTATTACAGCTATACATTTTAGAGATCATGAAATTCACAGTGAGATGAAAATTTTCTCCATTATTGTTATTTTATAATCGTTGGAGATCGAAATTGAATTTTAATTAATTGGGTAGCCCTAGTCTATGGCCAAATTTACCCTTGGCACAATGCTTTTTTTGTTCCATAGTTGGAAAACAATGGGAACAATCTGATGGTCGAAAAACAAGGGTAAAAACAATTTGAGCTGGTACACTTTCAAGCCATTTTTTATTTGTCATTGTGGTCAAATGCATTCAAACAGCCACCAAATCCACATACTGACCTATTGTGATTGTTATAGGTTGTGTTGAGAGAAAGCCCACTAAAACAAGTTGTTCATGCGTCTGTCCACTCTGCCAAAACATGCACATTACAATCAAAACAGTAGTTTTCACATTCTTTTCATTTGCTTGCTCTTCCACTTGCACAAAATCTGTATAACATGTGTTTGTTTATTCAGAAGTACTCAAACACTCTTGCAAAATTGATGTAGAATGTGTCTGTAGGGAAGGGTCTTAATGAAATTCGCACACAACACATGCCTCTGTCAACAGACCACTCAACTGAAAATACATGTTAATACACAGTGGAAACAGAGCTTATTTTAATGGCACGCATACTGTCACAATCTATGTCACCAAATTACTTGGTTGGAATCTTTTTTTTTTGTTTTAGTCGAGGAGCAAACTTTGTCACACAAGTTCTGCTCAGACCAGGAGCATCTGATCTCACTGGGAGTTTTAGGTGAGGCATGTTAATAAATTAATCATTGTTTTAACAAAAATTTTACTATCGTCTTCAATAACGTGTTCTTTGTTTTAGGCTCTATAAGAAAGAGGTTCTCGAAAAACTAGTAGAGCAGTGTGTGTCAAAAGGCTATGTGTTTCAGATGGAGATGATTGTACGGGCCAGACAACTGGGCTATACAATTGGAGAGGTCAGCACATCTCTCTTACCACTTTTCTTATAAATGTCGTTATTACCATTTAAAAAAAATGTTCAGTTCATTTACATGTGTAATACTTAGTCTATGGTGGCATTTTGCACTTGGTAGTTACAGGAACTTGGTTATAGGAACTAGCTGCCAGGCCTCAAAAACGTATTTCCCCATTTCCTCAAGAACTTATTTCCCCATTGCCCTTTTTCCTGGTTGCATTTGTATCACCAGCAGGAAATCTGAAGTGATGTAAGCCATGCTGACAGATGGCTGAATACCAAATATATTCCATGATAATGGAGATTATGTGCATGTGTATGTCCAGCAGACAATGGTTCTAAGAACTTTGAAAAATTCCTCTGGTGAAAAACCTCTTGTTTTGTAGGCTGAATATTGTGAGTTATACTAACTGTATTACATTTAATACACACATTTCCAAGCTTTTAGGTGAAGTTTTTCATCTGTTTCCTTGTAGCAGAGTGGTTTATTTTATAGATTTCTTAACGTAGCTTTACTGTCTGTTTTGCAGGTTCCCATTTCGTTTGTGGACCGTGTTTATGGAGAGTCCAAATTAGGTGGAAATGAAATCGTCTCCTTCCTGAAAGGACTGCTCACTCTTTTTGCCACTACATGACCTTTGACCTCATTTGGTTGTGTTTAGTGTTGTGATGTATGATCAGTGCTTACCATAACTGCAGTGGAGCTAGAAGCTAGAATCATTACTTGATTACCAAGTTGTGTTCCTTCCTCCCCTCAGTTTCGTTAATTACTAGACAACATTTAGAAATGTACATTCACATTTTCTGATTTGTAATAAAAAGGACCAAACTGAGAGCTAGTTTTTGAAATGCTAACACTTATTTCTTATGAACTACATTTTTAGGCTATATAAAGTATCGTTATGGTTCTACTAAGACATAAATACATCCCTACAAACTGGATAGACAAAGAGTTTTTTAAATGACTAAATTGTTCTTTGAGGAACCCAAAATGCTTCTTGAACTGGGTTGCTGTGAAAACCCTTTAAATAATAATTTGAACATTCACATATATTGCTTTGTACTTTTATGAATGGCAATAGAGATGTATGTCTTGAAATTAAAAAAAATTGTTGCAAAATTTTTTTGGTTACGAAGGGTATTTTAACAATTTCATCTAAAAATAATTTTATGACAATACTTTGGATTCAAAAGGAATCAAATTGATGAGGCTGAATTATACACTCAAGTTCAGTCATCAGTCAATGACACAGGAAAACAAAATGCCACATCCCATCATCAACTGCCATCTATCTCTCAACTGTCTACTCCATCATTGAAAGGATTCCCCCTTCACTCTGGGTTTAGAATGTCCAGTCCCAAATGACACCCCAAACTAGTACAACACACACATGGGGTGAGTGTGCACCAGGAGGGAAATAACTCCAGGGCTCAGGGCTGGGGGAATCACCATGGCTTCACAGTCTGCAACCCCAGCACTTGACATGCAGAAGTAGTCCCGGTGAGTTGCGCAGGAGCGCGGTACAGCGCCACCACCCGAACTCATGCTGCTCACACGCTGGAGGTACTGAGGCACTGTATACATCCGACTCTCTGCGGGGGTAGATACCAGATGCAGAATTGACGCATACGCCTCTATCCAATCAACTTACAGCCGATTGCGCCCCCTATGGCCTTATAGCATTAACTGCACCCAGGGGTTGTTTACACCAATTTCAGGAGCATTTAATAAAACGATATATGCATGCACAGACACACTTGAGCACTTCAGGTAAGCTTATATGGGGGATGAATATTAGACTGATGGTCGTCAGAGTGCTCTTACCACACAATTCCACACCCAACGCCTCTCGGTCGGCACAATGCTTTTTTATGCTAATCAAACACACATGTCACTTCCGCCCTTTTCCACACGCCATTTTGGATAGTGTAGGTGCTGGACCGGGTCGTATTGTTTAAGTGGATGTCAGATTGCGTTAATTGCAGTCAATTACATCGTCATCGCGCGTCTTGTGGACTGTGCATCATCGCAAACGCAGCGCGCGCTCGGCGGTTCGCGCTCTTAATCCCTCCAGGACCCGCACAGGCACTGTTTAGATTAGTTGCAGCAGCTCTTTCCCGGCAGACAGGCAGCTCTGGGTCGGCCCGTGAGAGGAGTCGAGCTCCCTCTTTCGGCGTGGTGTGTTCGCCCGTGAAGCGGAGGACGGGTCGCTCGGTTCGGGAGGCGGGAAAGCGACGTTACGATCTGCGGTTTGCGGGAGCGCGGGACAGGTAAACTCTCACCCCGTTGTGTGTTTGGGGAATGACATCGAATGAGTATTAACTAGGACTCCTCAAACTTGGAAATCTGAAAGAAGTAAACCCGAGTCAGGTGGAAAATGTAGCCGTTTGTTTGTCGTGCAGTAGTGAATTAAATATAAAGTTGTTATTGGTGTGTTTGTAACTGTAACTGAGGAATGGTCGTCAGCTGAGGGTCTTTATCAAAAATACAGACCTCAAATCAGACCACTTGCACTCCAGCCCACTGTTAAGGTTAAATCTCGGTTTTGCTTTCACAGTTAGGCTAACTCACAACGAATGCGACGAATAAATTGTTTAAAGGGACAGTTTACCAAACATGAAACACATTATGTCATCGTTTAGTCGTCTTCATGTGGTTCTAATCCCGAATGTGTTCTTGTGTAGTAAATGTTGCATGCTAGTCAGAATATTAGCCTTGGTCTCCCGTTCACTCAGAAATAGAAAATAGATGTGTGATTGGTGACTGATACTGTCATTGTACCTGATATTTCATTTTGTCTGGTTTGGAACAGTATATTGGGGACTAAATTATTAGTTGGTATTAGTTTTGGTGAACTGTCTCTTTAATTAAAGAATAAGCTAAAGAATAGACGAACTACAGTTAGCGCGTACTCGATTTGATCTCGTTTGACATGTCAACAAACACTCCCAACGTGTGACTGTTATTTGGCCTCTAATTGGTCAGTTGTTCTCCTCGTCATATTGTTGTCATATTCCCATACCTGCATACTTGATTTTCTCTATGCAATTTATAAAGAATATTGGTTTATGGACGGCAATCATTTATCTGTACTATAGTATACAGTACACATTCTGAATTGTATTTATTGTAACGTAATATAGACCTCACCTGTATGCAAATCAGAATATAAAAAAAACATTTTGATCTATACTTCACTATATACCATTCTAAATAGTTATACTATAGATGTCATTCAGCAAAATGCAATGCTACATATGACATTTAGACGGCATGTGTTATTATGATGTTTTTATACAGCATTACTTAGTTCTAGTTTTAGGCCTCCAATGAACAAATGATGCTAAATGTATTCGACAACAGTATGCTTTTTCTCATTTACACATAGCTCATGTTTTGGTATTTAGATGACGATGAGAGTCAGTTAATTAACGTGAACGATAGCATATATTTGAATTTTCAGTTCACTTATTTTGCTCCTGTCCATTCATCTGCATATAACCCAAGTCATCTGTATGCTAGAGGATGATCAAGTAACCTCCACCCAGAGCAGACACTGCAGATATGGCTCTTCACGCAGTGGCCTCTGCTGCTGCTTCAACAGGAGGCGCCATTCCAGGGCTGTAATGCAGAAGCCTGCACAATAAAAGGGGAGCGGAAAAAGAGCAGGCAGAACAGGGAGAGGCTTATATAACATGGAGGAAGAGCTGTTCTCTAGCGCCATCTAGAAAGGATGGGAGAAAGTCAGTGAGGAGATGAGGAACGCCTAACCAAAGAGAGAGAAAGCCCTCATTCAGTGCCAAAGTGAAACTGGTGCTCTTTATTAAGGCAAAGTGCACTGTGTGAGGCTTGTCATTGATGAGGCCCAGAGCTGATTTCCATGTAGACGGGTCATATAGGTACCTGACCTTTGACCTTAGTTGGTCTTTGACCTTGTTCCCAGGTTTGGCTTTATTCAGTTTCGCATGTCTATTTCTTAATTTATGATATTTGGTTAGAGCATAGGTCAAGACAAGTGCTGATGCTGTAGAATATTGGCCACAGATTCGTTGGATGCATTTATAATTTTTGGTTTTGTAATTGTGTTTTGAACAGGTGTCACCCCAATCTAGGAGAACATAAATCGGAAGCACTTGTAGTTGGTGGTTGGAATGATTTAGCTTCATTATACTCTACCATAAAAAGTTACGGTTATATATAGATTTTTTTTGTGAAGATGCACCAAATTATGAGCATAAGTGCATTTACTTTCTATCAATAATTAAGCTTCACATTGTTTGTGACTGTTTTCATCTGTTGTGTGAATGTGTTTCTACAAAAATATTTAAGAAAATATTTGTGCACCAAATCAGTGTGTGATATCTAAATTTTTATATGACATTGAAGACTTTGCTTGTGGCAAATATTTCACAAAAATTAAATTAGGCCAATATTTTTTTGCAGGATTAAAGTTAAATGACAAAATGAAGAGGAGTCAAATGTCTATCCGCAACTGTTTACAGGTGTTGGTCAGTGATGAAATTTATAACCAGTCACAGATGTTTCTGGGAAGCTTATGAACACCGTAGCCTATCAGATGTTTAGATTTGTCACTGTTGAAAATTCTGAGGTTTTATTGATTGCTTGTACTTTAACTGGGTACATTAATGTGGACATCAGTAATCAAATTATATACCATATTCTGAATAAGACCATGATAATTGAATAATTGCATTCATGAAGAATGTTTTGCATGTTATACTTGAATCAATTAATGTCACGTTTACATTTCCACGCAACAGCATCCCTCTAGACAGAATAGACATTCCCTCTACAATTTCATATATCAACAGTTCATGTTCATTATTGTATCATAAACAGTTTGGGGTGTTTTTAAATCTATTTACGAGAGCATTAAATTAAGAACAGTTAATTATTTGTCATACTAAGCATGCAAGCAGATGACAGCAGATATAAATTCTTGCTCAAAAGCCATGCTCTTTTGTTCATCGTCAAACTGTTTACTAAATGTTGACTTTGATTCTCTCTTTGTATGTTTCAGCAGAGTGCCTTTATTTTTGGATCTGCAGTGATTATAAGTGTTTTATGAATATTATCCTTAAGTAAACATAATAATAGCTGGTAGGTAAATATGCCCCTGTAAAATAATATGCCCCTTAATAAGGTACATAATATAGAAGGGAAAAAAATAATACCAAACTTGTGAATTCCAGTGTGTTTAAATTTCATAATACGTTTTTAATGTGAATGCATTTGATTCCTTTTTAGCAAAGCAGTATTGAATCAGGTTGTATAATTTTATTATTATTAGTCATGTAGACCACCACGTATACTTCAGACAGGTTGATTTCTATAATTGCAATGTCTTTCCTTATTTTCATTGGCATTCACATTTGTATAAGTATCTTTGATTATAATTACATGCCACCATACAAAGGTTGCAAATAGTTTCCTTTTGTGAAACAATTTATCAGGATTTATTATTCATAAATTTGGTGGTGTTAGTGATATGAAGCTTGTGCTTATGGTTTAGATTAGGGTGCATGATACAGTGAGATATTGATAAATCGGTATTATAATTAGATATTTTTCTTGTATTGTCTTTATTTAACTATACACAATATAATTATGTATAATTCATTAATTACAGTAATGATGTGATGAATTTATTTTCAGGTGGAAGAATGTTTCAACTCCCAGTGAACAACCTCAGCAGTCTAAGAAAAGCTAGGAAAAATGTGAAAAAGGTGCTAGGTGACATTGGCTTGGAGTTTTGCAAGGAACATGTTGATGTGAGTAGATATTTCACATATTTCATATTTTGTTAAATGTCTGCATAGGCAAGAGGAACATGCTCAACATAATGGAGCATCTGAGTCACCTTAGACTCGTCCGGATGATTTAGAGTTTCCACGTTACATTTAGTGTCAGAGTGGTACCATTGCACTGTTGTTGTGAAGTTTGCGTTTTGCTGTGCTTTTTATGATTTTACTATTAATTTTTAAATCTTGAATTTCTCTAAAAGTATGCTTTCTGCAAGAACAATTGCACATGTGCAGGTTAAGGTCAAAAAGGAGATGCAAGTAAACTTGTGTTTGAGGTTAACAGAAGTAAAGCTGCCTGCCTTTAAAGAAATCCATTTGTTTTTGTTGCCTGATATAATTGTGTTATTTTTATTTGAATACACATTTTGGCCATTAAGTTTTTTTAAGACCATGCTATGACCAGCTACAGGAATTGTAGTGTCTGTTGATTAATGCATGGTTGTTTTAAATAAGTTCATAAAAAAAATATGTATTTAACATATGTGGAACTTTGGCTATTTGTAAATGGTTCCTCAAAATGCATACCATCCTGTTCTAATACTCTTTACCATACTTGATTTGTGTGTGTGTGTGTGTGTGTGTGTGTGTGTGTGTGTGTGTGTGTGT
>CAIGQV010019951.1:10094438-10114848 GCA_903798115.1 Danio jaintianensis
TGTGTGTGTGTGTGTGTGTGTGTGTGTGTGTGTGTGTGTGTGTGTGTTTTCCTCCCCACACCCATATCTTTCTACACTTAAGAACATGCCATTTTAAATGGTCTTAATTCAATTTATATTGTGAAACCTTACACAGTCCTTTTTATTCTGTACTTCTCTTGTTCCCTTTCAGGACTACAAGGACTTTGTTCCCAATGAGTTCTACATTAAGAACACCACATGGGACGATGTGTGCATGTGGGATCCCTCTATGACCAAATCACAAGTGAGTAGTATCCTATATAGTAAAAGGAATGAGAATATTTTTACAATCTTTTGTGCCTGTTTTTAATAACAGCTTAATTTTCCTTTATCATTTGTCTTTTTTTTTTTTTTTAGGATTACCGCTCAAAGCCGTTCTGTTGCTCAGGATGTACATTCTCATCCAAGTTTTTCTCAGCCTACAAGAGTCACTTTCGCAATGTGCACAGCGAGGACTTTGAAAACCGTATTCTCCTGAACTGTCCCTATTGTACTTACAATGGGAACAAAAAGACTTTGGAGACACACATCAGATTGTTCCATATGCCCAATGTTGCGCGTCAGAATACTGGAGGACTTCATGGGGTAGGGGTTGGTTTGAAAGATGGTGCTCGTCTGGAGAAGACACGTGATAATATAGAACAAGCAGTGTACTACTGCAAGAAATGCACTTACAGGGACCCACTGTATAATGTGGTACGAAAGCATATCTACCGGGAACATTTCCAACATGTTGCAGCACCATACTTGGTGAGGCCTGGCGAGAAGACAACAACACCAAATGGGACAACGGCAGGTCCTGGTACAGGAAGCACTACTGATGGTGGTGGTGCCAACAGTATGAGCACAGCCATCCACTGTAAACGGTGCCTCTTTGTTCCCCGTACCTATGAAGCCCTTGTCCAACATGTCATTGAGGACCATGAGCGCATTGGTTATCAAGTAACAGCCATGATTGGACACACTAATGTAGTGGTACCTCGGGCAAAGCCTGCCATTATGGTGTCACCTAAAGCTCAGAGCGACAAAGCTATCATTGGTGTAATGCCAAAGGGCACGGTAGTGACTGGGGTAAGGCCTTTATCCACTCAGCAGTTGAGTCGAATTGTCATTCCTAAAGGGAGTTTGAACTCTAGTGGGCTCCTGTCAGGGGTTCACCTAAAACAGGGGGTATTTGGTTTGAAACCAGGGACTACACAATCCTTGACTATTGGAGGACAACAGGTGCAGCTCTCAATCCCACAACAGTCTCAAACAAGCAAACCACAGCTTTCTGCTAGTCTTCGCAGCTCAGTTTCCGCATCTGCATCAACGTCCATACTAAAAATTCCACAATTGAACTCTCGAGTTCAGGCAGCAGCTACTACTGTGTCAGCCGTTACCTCCAAGAAGGGCAACTCTGTCATCGGCACATCTTACACTCAGAAATGGAAGATCTGCACTATCTGCAATGAACTTTTTCCAGAAAATGTGTATAGTTCACATTTTGAAAAGGAGCACAAAGCAGAAAAGGTGCCAGCAGTGGCCAATTACATCATGAAAATTCACAACTTTACTAGTAAATGCTTATACTGCAACCGTTACCTACCTAGTGACACACTTCTGAACCACATGTTGATACATGGCCTCTCTTGCCCACACTGCAGGGCCACATTCAATGATGTGGAAAAAATGGTGACGCACATGCGAGGGGTGCATCCCAATGAATCTGTTGGGCCACGGACAGACTCCCCGCTTACTTTTGACCTCACACTTCAGCAGGGAAATCCCAAGAATGTCCAGCTGATTGTCACCACATATAACATGCGGGATGCCCCAGAAGAATCTGTCGCATTCCATGCCCAAAATAATGCTTTACCACCATCATTGCAGGGGAATAAACAGGTTACGCCACCAATCCCAAAGATACCCTCAGATGCCTCAGGTGCCATGCCCGTAAAGGCTACGCCACAAGCAGCTGTACCTTATAAGAAGGATATAGGAAAAACACTTTGTCCTCTATGCTTCTCGATTCTTAAGGGACCCATTTCAGATTCTCTAGCTCACCACTTGCGTGACCGCCATCAAGTTATACAAACGGTTCATCCTGTGGAGAAGAAGTTGACCTACAAGTGCATCCATTGCCTTGGTGTCTACACTAGTAACATGACGGCTTCCACAATTACTTTGCATCTAGTGCATTGTCGTGGTGTCAGCAAAACTCAAAACGGCCGCCCTGCTCCCTCTGCAAGAGTTGTACAGGCTCAGGGGGCTGGTCTCAAACGGGCAGGTTTAGCCAACTTTGAGCAAACTGAACCAAAGAGAAAGAAATCCGGAACTGATGATCAGACCGGGCAGAGCCCACCACCTTCAACTGAGAAACAAGAGGAGCCGGTAGTCTTTGCCTTGGATCCGAAGGGTTACGAGAATGAGTCCTACGAGACCCGAAAAGCTTTCCTCACTCAGTACTTCAACAAGCAGCCTTATCCCACTCGCCGGGAGGTGGAGAAGCTTGCGTCCAGCCTCTGGCTTTGGAAGTCTGACATTGCGAGCCACTTCTCAAATCGGAGGAGAAGATGTTTGCTGAATTGCGAAACTTTAAACACTCGGGTCCTGATGGGATTTAAAATGGAAGACATTTTAGACTTAGATCATCCCATGAACTTTGACTCAAAATGCTATTTCCAGAATCATAAACATGATCATAAAAGACGAACTACTCGATTTCGCATAGGCCGATCTGCCAATGCTATTCGCTTCCGACAAAATGCTACAACCAATGGTGACCTGCAGCAGAAGCATGAAATGCTACCAAGGGTTTCCAGCAAAGCTTTGCTCTACTCAAATGGTCAAAAGGCTATCATAGGGAGCAACTGCTTTGATTCAATGAAAAGCACCTTAAAACCTGGAGCGCTTGTCAATTCTGAACCAATTGCTGTAGACTCAGACAGTGATAACGAGGGGAATGTGCAGGATGTTCGTCTGAAGGCTCAGTCGGTTAGTCTTGAGGAACCAGAGACAAATGATAAAGTTGATGGGAGTGACCCTGATGTCAGGGAGAATGCCCACAGCGAAAACGGTTATGGGTCAACAGAATTGTTAACTGAAACAAGCCAGCAAGAGGATGAATGCCAGTCAGGTACCACAAACAAGCTTGAACAATCAGAGACTCAGTTAACCAAGCAACAGGTCTGATTTCTGGACAGGGTTAATAAAGTGCACACGTATACTTTTGTGTTACATTTGTCGAACACCAACAGTGCTGCCTCATTGAACTTCTGACCTTGGTTACTGATGGTAGCTATAAGGATCTGCTTTTATCTCAACTCTTAAAGCCATTTGAGAAAGGCAAAAAAGGTCATATTTTACAGAAGAATGCAAATTTTGTTTGTGAATTTGGGAGCAACTTTTTCTCAGGATGGAAAAAGAAAATGCTCAACATTTAACACAAAAATACATGATTTGCCTTCAGTTTGTGTTTCTTTAACATAACCAGAAACATTTGTTCATGTCCGTTTAGCCGCTATTGTGGCAAAAGGAGTGTTCATTAGAACCAACTTGTATTCTTGAATTTCACGTTATCATAGTATTGGTAGTGTATATTTGTACAGTCTTTTAGATATGTCCAAGGAGATGTGTAGGTGTACTCACTGATTAAAACAAAAACGATTTGCTATACTTTCCGTGCTCACGCTTAATGCTCCTATGTTCTACATTGGTTCACATAGACAATGGATGTGGCTTTGGTGGCTGTTTTTTCTGTTTACTTTAACAAAACTATAGCATTTTGATAAATGTATATTGAAGTTTAAACAATGCAAAATAAAAGAACATTCTTATGCTTTTATTTTGCCTGTTTATAATTTAAGGCATCTTTTTTTTTAAATTTTTTATAAATATATATATATTTGCCATCGCGTAACTTGTGTTTTGCATCCAGAGCAGCTTTCCATACATCCACATCTGCCCTAACGTAAGAGAACACGGCAGTTAAATTGACCACTGTAGCATTGTGCTAAGTAGACCTGCCTGTGTTTGGTTCAGCCTCAGCTGTTACATGACTTTTGTTTTTCTAGCTGGACTTCTGTTGTGACCAGGGGTCCAGAACGAGCCTCTCTGTTAAGTCTAGCTTTCTGTATGTTTAAATTTGTGACCTTCAGTTTTGTTGTCTGTGGTTTTTTTGTTTAGTTTTTCCCCTTTTTCTATTTTTCTTTGTCACTGCAAGGATTTCTGAACAATAAAGTGCTGTTTTGTCCTTCTCACAATGCTTTTAACCCTGGTCAGTCTCTGTTATCTTTGTCTTTTTCTGCTTTCCTAAGACCTGCTGCTTGGTCTGCTGTAAAATCTTTTTCAAGGGGTGACATTTTTTATTTTTCCAGACTAATATGAAAAGTAATGTGTAAAAATCAATATTTTCTCTCTTATTTTCAATTTAAGTTGTGTAGAGTATTCATGTTCTGGACATGATTTTCCAGATGTATTGTATTTTAAACTGGTAAGGGAGCTGTCAATTTTCATTAAAACTTTCTCTTTTTTTTTTTTTCTTCTCAGACCTAAAAACACAATTATGGAGATTTAATGAGCCTGGTACATCCTGTATCGGTTGTGCTTTATATTTAAGTCAACACAAAACACTGTTTTGCAGTATAATTCATGTATAACATGTGAGATAAATATATATTTTTTCCTATTAAAAATATCAATGACAAGTGAATAGAGAAGAGGATTTTAGACTCTCAAAATGCCTGATGCTCTCCTTTACTTACTAGGAGTGTTTACCTGCACTCAGAATTAATTCAATCCAATCTCACACAGTTCACCCAAAAATGGAAATTCATTGAAAAACAATATTTAACTCTCATATCATCCAATGGTTCCAAACCTTAATGATATTGGTATACAGTAGTCAACATTTTAAGTGGATCAAAACATTTAATCAAAGTTGTCCTAAAACTATTCAACAACACCCATTCTTGTCAACACTCAATTGTGAGAATCTTTTTCGATCCACTTCAGATATTGACTGCTGTATATTTTGAAAAATGCTAGAAAGCACTGACATCCATAAGAAAAGCAAATACTATGATAGTCAATGGCTACTGATTTTCAACATTTTTCCAAATCTAGTGACAGTTGGTGATGGGTTAAATGACAATTTTAATTCTTGAGTTAACTCTTCTTTTAATTCTGCAATCTGATTCACATTTGCTTACATGTATTCTTAACAAAACTTTAGCAAATGCAGGTGTTCAACAATTGTTTAATGGCCATATTAAGAAAATTAACCATGGCTGCATCACAAAAACAAATATTTGTGTGTGTGTGTGTGTGTGTGTGTGTGTGTGTGTGGTTATATCATGGTAACCACAATAGCTTTGCTATTTTGCTGTAACCATACACAATGCATTTGTAGTAAAGTGATTATATAAACTGTAAAGAATGCGGCACAAGCCATGGTTACCACGCTTTTACTCATAATTTTCCACCATGATTAATTTTCGTAAAGGATCAACAGGCATAATTAAAAAATATTGTAAATCAAAATCATACTTGTGTGATTTTTAAAACTTAGCAGGTTGAAGAATGTATAAGAATACTTCATGTACAGTATAAAACGAGAGTCGTATAAAAATCTAAATTTCTGAACAATTTCAAATACCTCTGACTGAGTTACAGTGTTTTTCTGGCACCTGGTGGCCATTTCCATCATTATCTGACCAACTCTCTTTAACTGGCAGTCAGCCTCTCCAGTTACCACTGACTTTGTAAGATAGTGAGCCATTCGGAAGTGACTGAAACTCTCCGACAGTAGGTTGTTCAAATGAAGGCCAAAAACTTGCGGTTAGTCTACTTATGGCTGTAAATAACATATTGGAGGGTTTTCAAAATGGAGGTATGATACTGAAGTGCACGCTCACTCTGTTTCTAGTCCTGCACAAGAAGTGTGAGGGAGTGAGAGCAGCATGTAAGCTGCAGTTAGCGGGTGTAGGAGGACTGGAGACTGAGGGTGAGGAGCTGAAATAAGACTGTCAGACCGGCTGCTGAGGGCCTGCTCGTGTCCATAGATCAGCATCAAAATGGGGGAAAGGAGCAAGTGAGTCTGGCTGAAGCAGGACACCTGAGGAATCTGTGGAAGACTCTATAGCGTCCCCTGCAGCTGATCTGATGGAGAAATCCTGACCTGAGCTAAACTGAAACACTTGCACATAAGTGTTCATTGATGATGACAAGGTATGTATTTTCTTTTATGTTTATATGTTTTTATAATGTATGTGTACTACCAGGATATGGAACACTGACTATTGCAGTTTTTGGTAACTAAAACTTTTATGTCCAATACATTTGTGTCTTAATTTTATAAAAAGTAAAAAGGATTATGCATCAATATATTATTACATTGTTTTATTCGTGATTTTAGGTTATATGTAGCATTTCACACTGAACTGCATGTTTTTTATTAAAATAATTTTTTACATTTCAGCTTCAATAAAATTATTTTAATTAAAATAAAATAATATTTTGGATTTCGATTGCATATTTCACATTTATTGTTTGTGGCAAATATTGTTTTTAATAAATAACTTTTTTTTTTATTAAATAAAGATTTTCTGATGTTAAATAAAATATATGGGTGGCATGGTGGCTCAGTGGTTAGCACTGTCGCCTCACAGCTAGAAGGTCGCTGGTTCGAGTCCCAGCTGGGCCAGTTGGCATTTCTGTGTGGAGTTTGCATGTTCTCCCTGTGTTCGCATGTGGTATAGGTGAATTGAACAAACTAAATTGGCTGTAGTGTATGTGTGTGAATGAGTGTGTATGGATGTTTCCCAGTACTGGGTTGCAGCTGGAAGGACATCCGCCATGTAAAACATATGCTGAATAAGTTGGCGGTTAATTCCGCTGTGGCGACCCCTGATGATTAAAGGGACTAAGCCGAAGGAAAATGAATGAATGAAAATAAAATATAAATATTAGATAAAAACATAACAAATTTATTGTTGCCTTGGCGGGAGGCGTTGTGGCACAGTGGGTAGCGCTGCTGCCTCACAACAAGAAGGTCACTGGTTTGAGCCTTGGCGGAGTCAGATGGCATTTCTGTGTGTAGTTTACATGTTCTCCCCATGTTCGCTTGGGTTTCCTCCGGGTGCTCCGGTTTCCCCTACAAGTCCAAAGACATGTGGTGTAAGTGAATTGGGTAAGCTAAATTGTCTGTAGTGTGTGAATGAGAGTGTATGGGTGTTTCCCAGTGATGGGTTGTAGCTGGAAGGGCATCCGCTGAGTAAAACATGTGCTGGAAAAGTTGGCGGTTCATTCCGCTGTGGCGACCCCAGATTAATAAAGGGACTAAGCTGAAATGAAAATGAATGAATGTATATAAAAAATTTATAAAAATGAGTATAATTGAAAAAATGACAAGTCAAACAAATTTTGAATTAGATTTGTAAGTGCACACAATAATAATAATAATAATAATAATAAACATTTATAATATTGTCTATCATAATATTAAATATTTTATATAATATATATTAATGATATAAAGATTTTTTTTTTATTATTAACATAAATATGTTGTGTTATTGACAAAGTAACACAATAATGGCTGTTGTGTTTTTTATAGTTTTTTACAGCAGAACCTGAAAAATGCATTTTTTATTTATAAAACCTTGATTTCCCTGCGGGGGGTACATGAACACTGACGTTGAGACGTTTTTAACTGGGAAAAAAAAAAGAGTAAAGTCTTCTGGTCATGGTCAGATCACAGCTAATGTAGGACATAAGAGTCATGGACTGGGCCAGAGTGTCTGAAGGAGGAGGAGGAACGGCTGTAAAACATTGGCAATGAACCATTAAAAAATACCTTGAAAAGGAAACAGCGTGAGCACTGCTGAATGCAAAGAGCTCTTTTGACTTCTCGAAACATTCAAGGACTCTGATGTGCTCAAAGGTTGCTTTTGCTGTTATACAATCCTGTAAAAGCGTCTTCTGCTGCTGGAGAAGCTGGAAAATGACTTGTGTCTGAGTGAACATTTATGAGTCTGTGAGTTAAATGTCACCTGTGTTATTCATTCTGAAGAGATTCTGCATATACTTTTTTGTAATCAATAGAAGTAATATGTGAAATATTTTATTTTTACTGATTTGTATTATATATTTGTTTATAAATTTAAATAAAGTAAAACATAAACTTAAATAAACTTACATGGAAAAATGTTAATGTAGTTTATATAAATTCAGCAACCCCTACAAAGCTGCATGTTTTATATATACACACATGCTATATTTATTATAATTATATTCATTCATTCATTTTTCATTTCGGCTTAGTCCCTTTATTAATCTGGGGTCGCCACAGCGGGATGAACCGCCAACTTATCCAGCATATGTTTTACGCAGCGGATGCCCTTCCAGCTGCAACCCATCACTGGGAAACATTCATACACACACATACACTACGGACAATTTTTTAGCTTACCCAATTCACCTATACCGCATGTCTTTGGACTTGTGGGGGAAACCGGAGCACCCGGAGGAAACCCACGCGAACACAGGGAGAACATGCAAACTCCACACAGAAATGCCAACTGACCCAGCCGAGGATCGAACCAGTGACCTTCTTGCTGTGAGGCGAACGTGCTACCCACTGCGCCACCGCGTCGCCCATTATAATTATATATCTTTTGGTAAATTACTTTTAAGTAATATGTACATATTTATTTTAGTTTTATCATAATTTTATAAAATGCACATACATTTAAGGCATAGTTAAATAAATAGCCTAATACATGGAATGATCTTGTGCTTTCAGATTCCATCATTTACATTCTTGCCAAAACTCTAGTTTTGTCACTAGATGGCAGTGTTATAAAAAGGGTGTTATCCAAAGGTAGCCGAAAACACGTTTCTGCAATGAAATGCTGCCGTGAAAAAATGAAATGGAAAAAAGTCTGAAAGAAAGACATAAAATACTTACTACAGAAATGTGTTGGCAACCCATCTTCTGTAAAATGCCGCTTAATTCAGTAACGTTACTGACACAAGCCTACACAACAGGTAGGGAAGTTACTTTATGTACTTTTCCTTCAGTTGTATCCATCTTATATTGAGTCCTTTTTTATCATATAATTTTAATGTTTCCTCGTAGTTAAAGACTGGTTTGAGGCGCAAATATTTTTTTTTTTTACCGTTTATAGCGATTTGTTATATTTTTTTAGCGGCTACTGGACAGGATAAGGCCTATCTGTTAACTTTATGTTTAGTCTTATGATTGTATCTAGTAATTTCATGTTTATAAAAGTTGAAGAAGCAATTCTTAACCTCGTTTCAATATATTTTCTTTCGGGGCCGCACGGTGGCGCAGTGGGTAGCACGTTCGAGCCTCGGCTGGGTCAGTTGGCGTTTCTGTGTGGAGTTTGCATGTTCTCCCAGTGTTGGCGTGGGTTTCCTCCGGGTGCTCCGGTTTCCCCCACAAGTCCAAAGACATGTGGTACAGGTGAATTGGGTAGGCTAAATTGTCCATAGTGTATGTGTGTGAGTGAGTGTGTATGGATGTTTCCCAGTGATGGGTTGCAGCTGGAAGGGCATCCGCTGCGTAAAACATATGCTGGATAAGTTGGCGGTTCATTCCGCTGTGGAGACCCCAGATTAATAAAGGGACTAAGCTGGATATATGGATTGTCTTCAATTTATTGATAGTAAAAATGTTATTTGCTAAAGAGTTTGGAGAAGTGAACTTGTATATGCTGTATTTTATAATTAACATTTGATTGTACTTTTAGGTGTTCTTGTCAAGTTATTTTTATGTAGCCTATATCTATATTTGTTAAGTAAATGGTTACTTTTTTGTTAATTTCTGTTCGGATGTCTTGTTACATGTCTTGTGTATCTGCCAGTTTTTGTAGCTTATAATAAAAAACAAACAAACAAAAACCACTACTGTATGCAATGTAGCATGTCTAGCTGAGTTTTGTCCTGATGTCCAGTGGTGTGTTTTAGGTCTTTTGGCGGGGACTGAGGCTGCTGGAGAGCTTATGTAAGGGGGATCTCAGTGGGTCTTTCCATCGCACAGTTGGACCGTTCTCCTCTCGGCTCGTGTTTTGGTCCCCAGCCACAAGAGCAATCTGTGCCCCTCTCCGAGTTCCTGAGGGCCGGAACTATAAACATGGCCTGTTTACCACTGCAAGTACTGTAATTATATGCACCACAAATCTGATAGTATCTTTTCATGTTTTAAAGTTTCCATTTGCTGTCATTTTGCGGTCAAAAATAGAGAGAAAAGTCATATTTAGGCTAGATATGGAGTAAGGTAAATCAATAATTTAAGGAGTTTAAGTTTGTGCCTATTGATTATTCATTGCATTTCACTCAGATAGGGCAAAACTGAAATGGAAGCTCAATCATAATTTTTTTTAGGCCTGAGTTTTTGAGTCATGAATTATTGACAGTTTTTTTTTCCCTTTAAAAATTATTCATTCTTCACAGCTTCTGCTCATTATGCAGAATTTTTGTCTGAGGCGGTGATATATTTTCATCTTTGTTCTCATATCACCTCCTTCATCCTCCTCTTTCAAACGTGTTTTTCATTGCAGATACTTACAGTACATTTATTTAGGGACAGATTAGAAACCAGGGCCTCGATTATAAATAGTAATATTAATATTTAGCTACTAATATTGGCACCTGGGCAGTTATAAGTAAAGAAGGCTGTGAAAAAATTGTCTTTATTTTTTTACCTTTTGAAGTTTTGCTCAAGATATTAACAATAAAACCCTCTTTCAGAACAAACATTTGCAAAGACAGCACATATTTATCAAAAAATACATTTCTTTGTTAAATATAAGTGTCCAAAATAACTGGAAGCCCAATGAATACATAAGATCTAAATGTTTTAAAAGTATATTCCATTAATATTTTGCATTTTAACACCTGTATGACTAGGAACTAGCCATAATTAAAGAGATAGTTCACCCAAAACTGTCAATTCTGTCATCATTTACTCATCCTTCACTTGTTCCAAACCTGTTTGGCTTACTTTCCTCTGTTGAACACAAAATAAGATATTTTGAAGATAGCTGGAAACCTGTAATCATTGCCTTCTAAAGTATTTGTTATCATACTACAGAAGTCAGTTTTCAGCTTTTTTCATAATAATTATCTTCTTTTGTGTTAAACAGAATAAAAAAAACTCATAAATGTTTGGAACCACTTAAAAGTGGGTAAACAGTGAGTAAATTAAAATTTTTGGGTGAACTATTACTTTAATTATTTAACTATCCGTTTGAATTGTGGGACTTTTCAAGGAGCGTTTTTTTTTTTTTTTTTTTTTCCCTTCTATTTTTGCGATGGAGACAGCACTTAGAATAACTGACTCCCTAAGTGCCCTGACAACTAAAAAAATTAACTGATTGTGAAGCACCCCTATATTTATTTTTGAATTTTCGATGTGAATGTACACTATCTATACTACAAAAGGGCATAGAATAGTGAATAAGTATGCAATTTGGGACCTTTATCATTGTTAAGATGACAGTTTGAGTGGCCAAAAATATCTCCAAGAATGACATTTGGTCAAAAAACTGCAATCCAACTTCACCCACACTGAAAAAAATGACTAATTGGATTTACAAATTTTTTTGTTTTTATGGTAACTGGTTGCAAACAATTTATATGGGCTTAATTTACAAATGTATTAACAAATTAAGTGAAATTTCTGCCAAAAAACTCTATGCGCGTGCAGGCTGATAGGTCACCTGCTTGGCTGCTGTCACCTCAGCAGCCAATGAGCTTGCTTCTCAGCGTAAAATGACGCAGAGCATTTAAACCGATGTTAAGCTGCGGTGCGGCCTCCTCCACCCAAGCTCCACCTGTGTTTAGTAACAGGTCTCAGTACTTGCTCTGCCATAATAATCAAAGCAGCAGCAGCGTAGCAGATCTATACCACCAAGACCAAAAACCATCAACATTGCCATATACTGTACATATTCATTACCATGCTAAATCCCGAGAGTGTTCATGACAGAAATTTAGTGATGTTCAACTTAATTTGTTTTTTTAAATTCAGCCCATATAAATAGCTTGTAACTAGTTACCTTAAAAAAATGTAGTAAACCCAATGAATCATTGAATTCAGTGTACTGTACATCACCACAGTAAGTTTGAAAGGGTTTCGAGAAAAAAGTCTCTAATGTCATCCAAAAACAAACTTAAGCAAACTTAGTTTTTTGTTCATATTTTGCGCAAAAGTTTAAGAGGGTAAACATAAGGCATATTTTTCCCAGCCTCCTTTGCTCATATTTACCAATATTAGTGGAGGGCACTGCATAAAGCTATACGGTTCATAGGTCTCTTATATCTGGTCAAAGCTTGGTGTTGTATAGAAATCAGTTTCAATCAGTGACTCTCTCACCGCCTGAACATGACTCCCATCTCCTTCAGCAGAGTGAAGCCGAGTCTTTATTCTCCAGATAATTCAAGCTCAAGGTCAGCGGAATAGTTCGAGGGAAACAACATACAAAGCAACAGCCATAGCCTCAGTCAACGCTAAAGAAGAAGTTGCTGATAGTGTGTGTGAGAGAGAGAGAGAGAGTGAAAGGTTAGAGCTGACAGTTCTCGCAAAAAAAAAAATTGATGAGCCAGACTGGATACAAAGAAAAACCTTGAGTGGGTCGTGTGCAAATGAAATGTTTTCATGCAGAAACCTGTTACTGACAAGGCTGTGTAGTGTAATATGAGGGAGAGATTGATGCTGCATGTGGATGATTAACATTAATTTCAGGTTACATTTAAAATTGGCGATTTAAAAAAAACAAACAATTTATGTATGTTCTTTATGTGTATTTAAGCACTACAGCATGTAAGGTCTTTCTGTATTGAAAATAATCATTATCTTAAATGAATCATGTTTTAGACCTATTTTTATCCTGATAAACGCATCTGCTAAATGAATAAATGTAAGTCTAAATGATGTTTTAATAGCAACCCCTGCAACCCTGTTAGAGGTGTACATACTGTATGGCCCTAAGTGCTTTATTGCTTTTGCAAAAAAGCCACTACGTTATTAAAATATTAGCAGCATAATTTGTTGTTAAAAAGACATTGGCGTTACTTTAATTTGTTTTGTATTACTGTGTCTCTTTTGTATTACTGTGTATCAATGCAAATTAAGTTATGTTAGTATGAAAGCCTGTTTCTGTCATAGGATAAAAAAAGGGTAAAAAAAAGTGAATTGTGAGATTTGTAGATATAAAATAACAAATTTGATGAAAATGACCAAATTGTGAGATATAAAGTGACAATTGTAAGAAAAAAAAAATGCAAGAAGAAAGTCAGAATTCTGAAGGTATATTTCATCATTTTGATCTTTTTCAGTCTCCGAGTTTACAAGTCAAAATTGTAAGACACAAAAATCACAATTTTCACAGGAAAAAAAGTTGGAACGGAAACATTTTAATAACTGTATACCTACACTGTAAAAAAAAATGAATAGCTAATTAACAGGGTTTCTATTTCGTTATGGGAGTATGGGACCTTGATCTCTGCTCTGTCGACTTTTAATGTTGAAATTTTACATAAAATTACCCTGACATTTTTGTACTTTGAAACAATATATTGTATAAAAATTATATAGAGAGAATTAAGTTAGTAAAATACCAGAAAAGGTACTGTCAGTTCATTACCAGGTTGTTGTACCGTAATTTACAACACCAGCCCAGACAACGTATCACTTCAAACTATTAAAAATGGCAATAAAAGTCACTTTTTTCAAACTTTTCAAAAGTTGTTGGAGGAATCATAATGCCACTTAAAAGCATAAATAAATGGGAAAAAAACAAACAAAACATGAATCACAAAATATGGAAAACAGTGTATTCCTGAGAAATCCAATCAAGAGGCAAATCACCTGTAGAGTCGGCCATGTTGGAGAGCAGAATGTAAACAATGCCACTGAACTGAACAAAACTAGCATATTATTAAATTCAGTTTGAAAAAAATGGTACACCTTTTCCTGCTTAATAAGTCATTCTTTATATGATTAAGCAACTCACACAAATTAATAAGCAGAACAACATATTCAATAGCAGATACCTTTAAGTATCTCCAAAATGGCTGCTCCTTGAGGAAAATCGCAAGTGAAAACATTATACATTTTAGCCACTAATTTAAAAAAAATCTCTGTCAAGATTTGTTACCTAGTGACTGTATGTCTTTTATGACATCCTTAGTAGCCTAAATTATACTGCTCTGTGATTTTTGAAATATTGTACTCAGTTGGAGTGCGCGAAGTGTGAATGTATCTTTTGAAGAGACAGACAGCAGGGGACTGAAAGGTAAGACAGTTCACTGTGCTATTTTTACCACCTCAACCTTTCCCGTTGTGGGGGGAAAAGTGAGCAATCGATTTCAGGTGTATCTCTTATTGTGTGGCTGAGTGTATACATTCCCATTTGCTTGAATAGCGCTCGAATGAAAGAGTTAAAAAGCCTTTACAAAAGCACCTACAGTGAGTCTCCTCTGTGACCCAGTTCATGCGCTTCTCTTCAGGGTATATCTCTTTTTATTAGCGACCTCTAAAATCTGGGGGAAAGTCTGCTCTGGGTATAAATACATTCATTTTCTAATACTGTACAACCTGCATCTTCTGTATGTCATAATAGATTAATTGGGAGATGAAACTGGAACAGACTCCAAAAGGTAACCAAACATTCACTTTTCTGAATTTTAGGGTGGCTGCTGGTGGTACTCTGTGGGTGGGTCAACATGACGTAACACATTTACTTTAACTTTTATACATATTTCACATTTTAACCCTTTAAGCTGCACTCTATTGATTATTTTTTGGCCCATTTCATTTTGTAATTAAATTTTTTTTAGTTTTGATAACCTATGGACAAAAGGTCAACCAGGTGATTGCGATGCCTGTTGAATTGGGTAGGCTAAATTGTCCGTAGTGTATGTTTGTGAATGAGTGTGTATGGATGTTTCCCAGTGATGGGTTGCAGCAGGAAGGGCATCCGCTGCGTAAAACATATGCTGGAAAAGTTGGCGGTTCATTCCGCTGTGGCGACCCCAGATTAATAAAGGGACTAAGCCGAAAAGAAAATGAATGAATATATATATATATACTTAATAATTGTAAGGCAATGGGTTTACTCCCTTTTTAAAAAAGTTTAAATTTAAGATCTAAAAATCATGATCTCTTTATATTTTTATATATATCTCAAACCATTTCATTGGGTTAAATAGACTGTGACTACTTTTCTGATATCTTAATGATAAAACATGATTAAAAGAATGGAATTCTTTGTGGAAAAAACAAAGCAGTTTTGTGTAATGTATTATTATTGTTAACAAAAAATATCTTTCTATAGTTTGCTACTCATAAAAATGTTCTCTGTCAAAACAACTATTTTAGGTATTCTCTTTGAACTGTGCTACAGAGCACTGTGCACTAAACGAGTTGTTTTTTTCCCATTTCCCACCTGAATTCCCTTTAAATACAACATATGCACATTGCATTCTGTAGAAAGGAACCCCACCCCACCCCTAACCCTAACCCTAATGATGCCCTTCCAACCGCAACCCACTACTGGGAAATAATTCTGATTTTTATTTATAAAAACTATAAATAATGTATTATAAAAATATATTTTTTTATTCAGCTTATTAAAAAAATTATGTTAGGAGTATAAAATATAAAGTTTTTGAAAATTGTAGTACTTTTCTAAGAACATTTGTGTGTGATTTGATTGATTGACTGACTGACTGACTGACTGATTGATTGATAGATTGATTGCAGACACTCAATCACTGACCCATAATTCTCTCTCGTACCATCACAGTTGTCTACAGTTTGAACTGACCAGAATAAAGCCGCATCTATACCTATTTTGACAATATAGTGTGTGCACAGACTGTGTACGAGCAGATTTCACTGGCCTCCAAAAAGAAAGAGCAGACTAATTGGAGACCTCTGTCTGAAGACAAGACAGCTTTTGTGCATGAAAGACTTAAAAATAGCACATATTTTTGAGGGACTTACAGAAATCCCATATAGACTGAAAAATCCAGTTTTCAAAATAAAGTTCACATTTCCCAAATATCAGGCTGGCCCATATTTGTCCTCTCCGTTACGTCCATATGATTAATGAAGTTCTCAGACAGAACATTCACTGACCAGCCAATTAAAGACTTTAAACACAAATCCGCCACTGTCAGTGTGATTTATTAGAACGGTGACATTCAGTGAGTTCAGGTGTCGGTACACATGCCAGACTGGACATTTCTTTACTCGATTTACCTCTGTACTCTGTTAATGTCAGAGTAATCCCTGCCCTACATCCCCATTCAAATATAGCTTCATAATTAAGGCCATCTAGAACACGTGACCAATTACCCATTAGCCTGGGAACGATTCCTTTTAACTGTTTTGTACAACCATGAAAACTTGTGCCAGACTTTTCAATCTGGGGTCCAGGTGCCAACAAGGGAGTATAAGGGAGCCTGTGAAAAAGTATAAAAAATTTGTAAAATAAAAAAATTATTTATAGTTTCATAAAATGAAAAAAAGGGCGACGCGGTGGCGCAGTGGGTAGCACTGTTGCCTCACAGCAAGAAGGTCGCTGGTTCGAGTCCCGGCTTGGTCAGTTGGCATTTCTGTGTGGAGTTTGCATGTTCTCTGTGTGTTCGCATGGGTTTCCTCCAGGTCTTGGATTGCATTAGTGGCACTGCATAGTCTCTGGGGGCCTCGGGATGAGTATCCCACCTTTACTCGACTTTGCTATTCTAGGTACTACCAGCAGCCCTGAGTTTTGAGATCTTAAAGAGCGGGTTGGATTGTAGCGAGACAGAAGGTTGGTTAGATAAACAGGTGCTAAATTATTTAAAGCTTTATAGGTAAGAAGCAATATTTTATAATCAATACGGAACTTAACAGGCAGCCAGTGTAAGGAAGATAAAATTGGGGTGATATGATCATATTTTCTAGACCTGGTAAGAACTCTGGCAGCTGCATTTTGTACTAGCTGAAGTTTATTAATAGAGGATGCTGGGCAACCAGCGAACAGAGCATTACAGTAATCCAGCCTAGAAGTCATGAAAGCATGAACTAGTTTTTCTGCATCTGAGATGGATAGCATACTTCGTAACTTAGCGATATTTCTCAGATGAAAGAAGGCTGTTTTTGTGACATGGGAGATATGATTTTCAAAGGTTAAATTGCTGTCTAGTATAACACCCAGATCTTTTACAGTAGAGCTAAAGCTAACTTTGTGTCCCTCTAATTGCAGGTCGAGTTGTGAGATCTGCTGCGTACAGGATTTAGGCCCAATAAGTAATAATTCTGTTTTGTCTGAATTTAAGAGAAGGAAATTGTTGGTCATCCAGTCTTTAACATCTTTAATACATTCAGTTAGCTTAGACAGTTCAGACGTCTCATCAGGTTTTGTTGAAATATATAATTGAGGATCATCTGCATAGCAGTGAAAGCTGATCCCGTGTCTTCTTATAATGTCTCCCAGGGGTAGCATGTATATTGTAAACAGCAAAGGGCCTAAAACTGATCCTTGAGGCACCCCATACTGTACTGGCCTGACCTGAGAAAGCTGTCCATTTATATTTACAAACTGGTAACGGTCAGTTAAGTATGACTTAAACCATTGTAGAACCTGTCCCTGGACACCTGTAGAATTTAAGCGATCTATGAGGATATTGTGGTCGATGGTGTCAAATGCAGCACTGAGATCAAGTAAAACTAATAACGAGATGCACCCTTGGTCAGCAGCTAAGAGTAAATCGTTGGTTATTTTCACTAATGCGGTTTCTGTACTGTGATGAGGCCTGAAACCTGACTGAAACACTTCAAAAACATTGTTCATCTGCAGAAAGGAGCATAATTGGGCAGAAACAACTTTTTCTAGTATTTTAGACATAAATGGAAGATTTGAAATAGGCCTATAATTAGCTAAGTTGCTGGGGTTCAGTTGTGGTTTCTTAATAATAGGCTTAATAACAGCTAGCTTGAAAGGATTTGGAACATGGCCTAAAGATAGAGAAGAGTTGATGAGGTTAAGAAGAGGTTCTCCTATTACAGGTAGCAATTCTTTCAGTAATTTAGTTGGAATTGGGTCTAACATACATGTAGCTGGTTTAGAAGCATTTATAAGTTTATCTAGCTCTTCCTGTTCTATGATTTTGAAGCACTGTAGATTATTTTGGTTCAGCGGAATGTTTAATGGATCTGAAGTATAAGGCGGTGCCGAAAGTTTAACATCTTCTATTTTCTGTCTGAAACCTTCTATTTTATCGCTGAAGAAATTTATGAAGTCATCACTACTAATTTGCGGTGGGACATTTTGTTCCAAAGATGACCGATTATTTGTTAATTTAGCAACGGTGTTAAATAAAAATCTAGGATTGTTATGATTATTTTCTATCAGTTTGCGGAGGTGCTCAGCCCTGGCGGATTTTAGAGCCCTCCTATAGCTGGACATACTATCTTTGTACACAATTCTAAAGACCTCTAATTTAGTTTTTTTCCACTTACGTTCTAGGGCACGGGATGCTGTTTTGAGAGCGCGAGTATGACTGTTATACCATGGTGTAGTTTTATTCTCTCTAACCTTTTTTAATTTGATGGGTGCCACAGTATTTAGTGTGTTAGTAAAGATAGCATCCATACTGCTGATTACTACATCAAGGTCATTTGCGTTTGCGGGTGCATTTAGAAATAGAGAAAGATCAGGTAAGTTATTTGTGAATTCATCTTTAGTGGACGGGACGATAGTTCTACCAGGGCGATATATCTGTGCAGGTCTGCTAATTTCAGGTAAACACAGCTTATATAGTAAGAGGTAGTGGTCTGTTATATCATAGCTTTGTGGTATAATGTCTACATCAATGACCTCAATTCCATGAGACAAAATTAGATCTAATGTATGCTTTAAGCGATGGGTTGGATCAACAACGTTTTGCTTTATCCCAAGTGATTGTAGTAAATCTGTAAACGCGAGCCCTAATGTATCGTTAGCGTCATCTATGTGAATGTTAAAGTCTCCTACAATTAGTATTTTATCAGTTTTAACTAGTAAGTCAGAAATAAAATCCGAAAACTCTTTCAGAAAATTGACATAGGGTCCTGGGGGTCTATATATGGTGATTAAAGCGAGAGATAATATAGGTTTTTTCATAATATCCGGAAGCATAACATTAAGTGCCAACACTTCAAAAGAGTTAAACATAAGTCCGTTTCTCTGATTAACATTAAGAATATCACTAAAGATTGATGCAACTCCACCACCACGACCAGTCTGACGAGCCTCATGCTTATATAAGAATCCTGAAGGAGTTGCTTCATTTAAACTAATATAGTCATTTTGTTTCAGCCAGGTTTCAGTGAGACAGAGTGCATTAAGATTGTTGTCTGTTATTATTTCATTTATGATAAGTGCTTTAGGTGCTAGTGACCTGATGTTTAGGAGACCAAGCTTTAAAAAATTTGTATTTCCACTTTTTTGCAGTTTTTCTGGTTTGATTCTTAATAGATTTTTTCTAGAGCACACAGTAGGTTTATTTCCTGATCTAATAATACGAGGAACAGACACAGTCTCTATGGGGTTAGCCAGATATGCATTACTGTGATTTGAGCGGGACGAGCAAGAGTCTATATTGCTAAAATGTGAATTTTCACTTACTAGTCAGATAGAACGAAGCATCCTGGAGATGTTGTCCGACAGGAGTTCAGCTCCAGCATTGCTCGGGTGTAGCCCATCAGCACGGAAAAACCTAGGCCGCTCCCAGAAAAGATTCCAGTTATTGGCAAAGAGCAATTTCTGTTCTTTACACCATGTTAATAGCTATTCATTCAGAGCAAAAAGTCTACTGAACTTATCATTTCCTCTGCGGTAGGTAGGAAGCGGTCCAGAAACGATGATCTGCGTGGCGGGCGAGGTGCGTCGAACCGTCTCGATCAGGCTCCTGAAGTCCCTCTTCATCCACTGGATGTTTCCCAGTACTGGGTTGCAGCTGGAAGGACATCCTATGTGTAAAACATTTGCTGGATAAGTTGGCGGTTCATTCTGCTGTGGTGACTCCTGATGAATAAAGAGACTAAGCTGAAGGAAAATGAATGAATGAATGAATAAATGTTTTATTGGTTTTAAAGATATAATATTATAAAACATAAAAATAAAAGATTAAAATAATTAAATTCTGCATTAATTTCACTTTTTTGACTTACTGCATGCAGTTTCTATTCATATTATATTTGCATTTAAAGTAGTGTTGTGGTGCAATGAAAATTATGGGCAAAATCGGAAACCAGAAATTTAGGATCCACTTATCTTGGCTGAATTTTTTTTTTATCTCCTTTTAAAACTTTTAATACTTAAAATAAAAGTTATTAATATCAGACTTTGGT
>CAIGQV010019951.1:10126468-10163925 GCA_903798115.1 Danio jaintianensis
CGGGATACAGGATGGGGCAGTGAAGACTCCTGCGGCAATGGGCCGGGGTGGGCGGGGGTGACGGGGTGGGCTTGGGCGGGAGGAACTCCTGCGGGAGTTGAGTGAGTGATTAGGGAGAAAGCTGAGTGGTACTCAGAGCTGGAAGGAAGGACAGAAGTTTAGATGGCTGGGTCATGCCCTCGCCCTTGAGTCGACGAAGTGGCTGAGTCAAGCCTTCGCCTCTGGGAGGTTGATGTGGCTGGGTCATGCCCTCGCCCTTGAGTAGACGATGTGGCTGAGTCAAGCCTTCGCCTCTGGGAGGTTGATGTGGCTGGGTCATGCCCTAGCCCTTGGGAGTGTGCTGTGGCTGGGTCGTGCCCACGCCCTTGGAAATTTGGTGTAGCTGGATTAAGCCCTTGTCCTTGTGTACTGGAAATAGGGTGTCGACTGGTGAGGGCCTTCTGGGCTTCTTTGAGGTGACAGTGGCTGAGGCGAATGTAGGATTTGAAGGTGTCTGAAGACCACCTTCCCAGTGTTTGTATGTAATGTTGTGATAGCCCTTGTGTGCTGCTGTGGTGGCCGCTCCTATTCTGAATGAGTGACTAGAGTATGATTCTGGTGGGAAGCCTGAAAGGTGAAGGACTGTTTTGAGGTGTTTTTGGAACCAAAAACGTGTTACTGGGTGGTTTGTGTCGTCTAAGAAGAGAGGGGAGAGTGGAGTAAAACTTAATGTCTTTCTATAGTGAAGGTATGCGAGGAGAGTTTTAAAATGGGCTTGTAGGGGAGGGGATGTTAGATATATAGATGAAGTGCCCTTTTTAAGATTGATCTGTTCCTTTGTTTGATGCGGAAATATATTGTTTCCTCGTCAATCAAAGCTAGATCTGGGATGGTGGGGTGGATATTAGAATCAAATTCAGTGATTTCAGAACATCTGAGAAACCCCAAATGTGGGTGTAAACATAGCATCAAGGGTGTGGTCTGTATGTCAAGATAGGTAGCCTTTTCTGAGTGTGGAAATACGTTTGGAAAGGATGTTGTGTGTAATGGGCAGCCTGAAGTCTGGGAGGGGTGGGGTGGATTTTTTGAATGCCTTTAGTAAGAAGGCTGGTTTGAGCATTAGCTATGGAATCGGGTGTGGAGCCATATATAAACTTGTGAGAAATTGGGGTCCGCTTAGGTAGCTTTTAATAGAGCTGGCTTGGATGAGTTTGTGTGAATGGAGATATGTGATGAATGAAGTGATTGTAGTAGGGAAAATTTTGGGAACTGTAGCGTTGTATAGGGGATGTAATTGTTTCCCATGCTGTGAGGTATGATTGTAGTGTTCTGGGGGCTACTGTTGTAAGATAGGAGATATAGATGTTTGGTGCAAGTTGTGCATGGGTGGTTTAAGGGAATATCATCTCTGCATAAGGAGGGATGGGATCGGAATCGACTCTTCTTCTGGTGCTAACTGTCTGAATCTCTGGAAAGTAAATGAGAAAGAGTCAGCAATTGGTTATGAAAATCGGGAACATGTATAACAGTTAATTTTTTTTTTTTTTTTTTTTTTTTTTTGGAAGTCCAAATAAGGCGACTGAGGAGCGGCATTATAGCGGGAGAAAGAGAGCGCCCTTTATTAATGCAGTGAACAATAGCTTATTTTCACAATGAATGAGAATGCTGGAGGCGGACCATTCATCTCCCCATAATATGGTGGCGGCTACTTTGGGGTATAATTCGAAAGGGGCTGACGAATATGCTGAGATGGTATTTTGAGCATTTTAGGGAGGCCAAGTGGAAGCTAACCAACGGCCCTGGTAATATCCCACGAAGCCTAAGGAGGGGGCGGCATCTACGTGAAGACGGATATCTACTGGAGATGAGATTAAATCGCTATAAAAGAATGAGCAACCGTTCCAGCACTAAGGAAGGAAATCCAGAGGTTGAGTTCGTTACGGCAGGGATCGGATAAAGATAATTTATCTTCCAGTCCGTGAACCGATGCTGTGAGTTGAAGGAGGTGAGTGACGAGGGGGCGTCCCTGAAAATGGTGCGCGTAGCGAAATTTAGGTGTCCTGAAATGGACAGCAATTCGCGCTTGAACTTGAGTTATCGCTAGGTGTTTGGCTGGTATTGGGGGAAGAGATGATAAGGAAAATCGTCTAGGAGATGGACTACGTGTGAAACGCCATAGTTATTGGCGAGAATCCAGCATATAGCTTCTGAAGTATGTCGAATATTTTTTGGGCTGCTTCTGCATCTTGCCAGAAAATTTTCTGATAGCCACTCCTATAGGGCTGATGCGATAAACGCTAAACGGGGGAGCAATAAAGGAACCGATCATGAATTTGTTTTCAATTTCTTTCTTGATTAATTGTTCTACTATATCTGGTTCAGCATTGGCAGATTGTAAGTTAGGGCAGGTGAGGTTGGAGGAAGGGAGGGTCGAGACACCAAGGTGAAATCCGTTAGACAGACCTGAAATGAGAAATTCAGAAAAGTTAGGATCATGGTGCAGACGTAATTCATTATAAAGATTAGAGATGTTGACAGGAGTCGACAAGTAATTCTTGTCTTTTATTGGATCTTTGCACTTGGCAGACGATACGCGCATGCGCGCCGCCGCAGTAGTTATAAGTGTGGAGAAACTTGCAGGGGTGGCGGAAACATCTCCCTATGATGAAGTTATTGCGTGGAAGAGAGTAAGGTGGATTTTGGAAGGAAGAGAGTGTTGAATAGGGTTGAGAGTGGTAGGGATAGCTTTAAGAAGAGGGCTGTAGTTTGAGCTGGAATTGGGGGCGGAAGGCCAGAGGAAGGGGGTAGGTGGTTCAATGCAGCGTTATTGTCCGGGGGATTTTCTGTGTTTTGAAATGTTATAGTGGCTGCAGCGTTTCCGATTCCTTGAAGTTGTTTTTAATTGCTTTTCTTTGTAGCTTTCTTGAATGGTCCGGAGTGGCTGGGTGCTTGCGAGGCAGTAGTGGGTTGATGATAGGGGGCGTGGCCGGAGCGTGTGGTTCTGCGGTCCTGGGGGGAGGAGTCGATGGATTGTAAAGTTTTACAAGTTCGGATTAATTGCAGCGTGTTGGGATGGTGATTCCGGCGTCTCGGAGAGTTTGGTGGAGTTCTCTGACAGTCATTTTGTTAGATGTGAGGGACGATGATCTGGCGGAGGCGTGAGAAGAAGCTGGTGAAGGTAAGTGGCGATTTGGAGAAGTAGGGGATGGAGATTGCGTGCGGCGTTGGGTTCTGGCTGTAGTGGAGCGGATGGGCCTTCTGCCTCTTACTGAAGCCTCGGTCTCTGGCCGGCTTTCCGGCTGGGTTGGATGATGTTGAGTTGGGGCTGGAGTTTCGGGGAGAGCGGAGCTTCCGTTCGTTTCCATGTCTGCTGTTGTTGTTGCTTCTGCTGTTGTAATTGCTGTTATTGTTGCTTCTGTTGTTGCTGCTGCTGTTATAATTGCTGTTATTGTTGCTTCTGCTGCTGTAGCTGTTATTTTTTGTTGTTGTTGTTGAAAAGAGCTATTGTTCGTTGTTTTTTGAAGCTTTAGAAGGAGCTGGAGAAGTCCTGCCGTTGGCTTTCTTCGAAAACAAAGATAAGGGAATAATTTTAGATAGGCTACTTATAGTGAGTTTGGACTCGTCTGATTGGCTTACTGATAATTACAGATGAGAGTCCAGCTGTGATCAATCAAATCACGTGCTCCTCTCGAAATTAGTTTGTGAAACTTCACTTATAGATGCACATAGTCTTGTACGGTACATTTTGCTTTTCCTTTTAATGTGGGAGGGAAAATTAAACATTTAGCTGAACTTCACATACAAAAGCAAATGTATAAAAGCAAAATTATAGCCTCTGTTTTCTATGAATCTCAGCATACATCAGCAAATATCAATCTAACAGTTGACAGTTCAGCTTTGGTTGAAGGCCTTTTTTTGTTTAATGAATTCAGCATATTTTGAAATAATACTTGGCAGGCTTTATACAGTATACCATCTCTACAGTGCAGCTGAAAAACTCCGGTCTTATTATTAGCCACATGAAGATGTGTCTGAGTCTGCTGTCAGTTGCCAAACACATTGAAATACAACCCTTTCCAGGCAGAAAATGTCAAACAAATTAGATTTGAGATTTTCATTACATTAGAATTTCAGCATATTAAACAAAAAAAACATGCAAAAACAAACAAGTGAAAAAAGAATTAGTGATTTGGTGTGTAATTTACAAGATGGCATTACTTCCGTTCAAAATGTCTTGCCTTGCTGAATAAGATCACCTTCTAGAGCTTTTTCCGCTGTGGGTCGTACTGAACTCGTACTGTAGCTGCTGAAACAGAGACGGTTTTACCCCCGTGCCACACTTAAACAGTCTTTGCAGCCAGAGAGGTGTTTGTGAAAGTGACAGACGCACCCACAGGTGAGCTGTGAACTCGACTGAAATCTTGCACATCCTTTTAACACATAGCAGCATGATGCAGGATTTCCCAGTTAACACTCATTTACAGGATTTCACAAATGCTAAGCCTCTAGAACAGATCTGTTAGAAATGGTTAATGGCCGTGACGGACTCAGATTTGGGAAGTGCCAAAAAAAACAGCGGTTGAGCAGATGAGTAAATGGGCCACAGTGGATTAGCAAAGGGGAAAAAAAGGGCAAACAAAACAAAAAAAAAAGTTGGTAGTATTGATGCAGGATTAGCTTGATTGCTGTGAAATTGCATTACAAGACTGAAAGAGACTCTTGTGGAATAAAAAAATACAGTCGATGGTGGTCTAGAAAATGCAGTACTGCAAAATAAATAAATTGTTTGGCTAGCATTCAAGTCTATTCAAGTCATTGGGGTCATCTGTGGGGTAGAGTAATCTCTAGGTCAAGATGCTTTTGAGCTGTAATATATATAATTTGTTTCGTGACGGTATAGTTTAGCTATTATTGGAATAGGACAGTTAAAGAGAGAGAGGAAACAAGAGAGGAGATTAGTGCTGGAAAAGGACCACGAGCCAGGGTTCGAACTTGGGTCACCCACAGTGCTGTTGCACCATATGTCAGAGCATAGCCCATAAGGGAATGGCTATGATTACACTGTGAAAAATATCCTGTAAACAATAAGTGTATACAAAAGCAGTTACAATGATAGTCTTTCAGTTATGAGATGTGCCATATATTTTACCACTTAAAACTATCAAAATAAATTAAGCCATAAAGCCTTATATGCCCAGCCAATAACTTTAACTATCAGAATATGCTTTTTACTTTAGAATATGATGATAACCAATTAGATAATGCAGGTGATAACAGAAAGCCTCAAATTGAATCAGAGTTTATTGTATAAGTGGCCTGTCCATACAACATGACCAATAATAGTCAAGGCCCAGACATAAAAAAAGACAAAACACATTGTAATTTTTTTTTTGTCAATTAAAGAAATAATAACTTTAATAAACTGACTGTTGAACTTGAACAGTTTTTTGTCTGATCTCTTTATTGATGTAAGACAAATGACGTAAGACGTATTCCTAGCGCAGTGTTTCCCAACCCTATTCCTGAAGGCACACCAACAGTACACATTTTCATCCTCTTCCTATTTAAACACACCTGAATCAACTCATCAGAACATTAGAAGAGACTCAAAAAACCTGAAATGAATAGTTCAGATAAGGGAGACATCCAAAACATGTACTGTTGGTGTGCCTCCAGGAACAGGGTTGAGAAACTCTGGTGAGAGTAGAAAAACGAGGATAACTAAACACCAATAACAAATTGAAAGTGCAAAACAAGAAGTTAAAATGTCTAAGGATTTCATTATAAGAGAAGAAGAACATTAGAACATTTTGAACATTAGAATTTGTTTGAACCAGACTAGGAATTTGTTTAAAATTTGTCAGCAACATGCATTCAGCAGCCACCGGAAGATGTTTAGAATTTAAAAATTAGAAATATTTTTGTTACAAAAACACATCGCTCGACTTCATAAGACATGCTTTAGCCCCCTCGTGTTGTGTAGGTTAGTTTTACAATTGATTTATGCGCTTTTGGAAGCTTCAAAAAAAGGCCACTGCCCAACACCTTTATGCAACATGAAAGACCCAGGATAAAATTTAAAACTACTCCAACTGTGTTCGTCTGAAAGAAGAAAGTGATATACACCAAGGGTGGGTTGAGGGTGAGAAAATCATGGGGTAATTTTCATTTTTGGATGAACTATTCCTTTAACAGATGGTTTATCAAACAGGAAAAAAAATACAAAAAAAAACAAATAGGGGGATTTGGTTATAAGGACTTTGTGACAGATAAAGAAGCATTTTAAGTATTATGAAGTTCGCTTCTTGGCATGACATCTCACGTGAAGTAGTAAGACGTCTGGGTATTTTTTCCTGAGTACTCTTTATGAGTACTGTGCATTGTTTTTACAGTGCTGTTTCACATGTGCATACTAAGTACTAATGATAGTCTTTACACTAACTGGGTAATAATTACACTACAATCTAAACCTACCCCATAAGCTAACCATGACACGTACCTTATATAACTACCTTTTTTGGTAAGTATCTCACATTATACTTTTCACCTGTTCTATAAGTGGGAAGTATGCAGTTCTGAAAGGGTAAAAACATGTAAAATGTATATGCGAGGAGGTCAGGAAACAGGAAAACTGTTTCGAAAAGTTTTCCTTTCTCTTTACAACCAGTTGTCGATAAAAGTGATTAGTGACCATATTATGTGTGGTCTAATTTAGCCAGCTGTTTTTATTGTTGTCGTATTATTAAATTATAAGATCCACTGAGTGAAAAGAAGAGAAATAAAACTTTACTCCATAGGTGATTGACATCAGTTATGTTCATTTTGGGTATCTCATTTGAAAGCCTTTTGCAATAAACAATTCCATTCATTCATTCATTCATTTTCTTTTCGGCTTAGTCCCTTTATTAATCTGGGGTCGCCACAGCGGGATGAACCGCCAACTTATCCAGCATATGTTTTACGCAGCGGATGCCCTTCCAGCTGCAACCCATCACTGGGAAATAAACAATTCCATATTTAACAAAAACCTGTTTTGGAGAATATGTAAGTGTGTTAAAGGGATAGTTCAGGCAAAAAACGTAAAAAAATAAAAATAAACTTGCGGTCAGTTGAGTGATTTGTTTTTATTTTTAGCATTCTTTACTGCACATTTAAAGGGACAGTTCAGTCAAATTTGTACATTTACTCACCATTTACTTACTGATAAGATGTTCCAAACCTTTATGAGGTTTTTTTTCCTCTGCTGAACAGAAGATAATTTGAAGAATATTCGAAACTAGTAGTCATTGACATCCATAGTAGGAAAAAATACTATGAAAGTCAATTGCTACTGGTTTCCAGCATTCTTCAAAATATCTTTTTTTGCATTCAACAGAAAAAAAGCCTTATACAGGTTTGGAACTACTTGAAATATCCCTTTAATGGCCAGTAAATAACTGAGTGCAATTTTTGTGTTACTCATAAAACAAAAAAAATCTGCAAGGGCTAAATCTGTTTGATTGAAGGATTCTTACAAAAGTCGCAGTGAAATCAAGTTAAGACAAGCACCCAGACGCGATTAAATTCCCATTGGAGGTTTCCAAGACACCCGTGTACATCACTCCTACTTTTCAGAAGCAACTCTGATTGACGGCTCAAGATCGCATTAGACCTGATCAAACAAATGCAACATCTTGCAAGTAACGAATGTAAATGTAAGCCACCCATTGAGTATTATGTTTACATAATTGTGCGTTGAATTCTTATAAAAGGACCCCAGAGTCTGCTAATACGGCGAATGTCAGCATTATTATCTGTGATTCTAAAGGATGGAGCTCTGAATTATTTCAGCCCTCATCCTGCGTTCTATCACCTCCAGCTACTCAACAAATTATGCCACTTATGAGAGTAAGTGCTGGCAACCCTGAGCTAGACAGAGTGGAGAAACTTTGCAGGAACATATGCTAGCGAGTTCACATTTTTCAAATAGCTTGTTATCACAGTGCAGAAACACATGCTACGCTCTCCGCAACACTAGTGAAAGGAAATCACAATCAATGAGTCACAATTGACGCTCTATATATATATAGATTGGGTTATTTATAAACATGCTAATGCCCATTAGCGCTGTGTCACACAACATTGTTTTCACCTCTTGGATGGTGCCAATTAAGAGGTGACTTAATTTTGGAGACTCATTACAGCAGTTACCCTCAAGATCTGAGATAAATATATTCAGTGCAAACTAATGCGCACACATAACCAGCCGTTTGTGCAAGATAAGCCTTTCTGCTCAGTTTCCAACCAGTCCAGCATCCTGTGGGCCACCTTGATGCTCATATATAGCAAGCACTTTCAAGCTAGATTTGTACCTTTTGCCTACACACTACACACCTCCCACTGATGTGTTTTGTAAAATCAGCGTATGAACGGGTGTATTTCAGTACTGCAGGCGCTGAAGTCTCTTGTCCAGCGTTCAACTCGTGCAGCTCAGATGTGCTGTTGGCAGTTTTACACAAATGAATAAACTGTTATTAATCATATCAGCCTGCAACTAATGAGCTATTCCCTTTGATGGATTTGTAATCTGTATAAACACCTCCCATTATCTTAAACGAAAATAGGATTCATAAAGGGCTTGTGAAACATTATTGGTTTTATAGCTCATTGTCACGACTACTTTCCACAAAGGCACGAAACACGGGAGTTATCAAAACACGTAGATTTATTTACAAACAGAACACTCACAACTGGGATACTCAGGAAGACTCACAGGGAAGACAATCATGGTGTAAAGACAACATGACGTACAATAAAGGACAACGAAGGAAACAAACTCGGGTATAAATACACATGGGCTAATGAAACTGATAATACACAGGAGGGGAACACAGGTGAAATTAGGAAACGGCGGGAAATAGAACAAAGGAGTGTCATGTTCACCAGCGATCAAGGACTTCAGAGATCGCTGGTGAACTACAAATCATAACGAACTACAATTCCCATCATTCCGCCACACACACCCGGTTTCCACTTCCACTCATCACACACGCAGCTGCATCCTATCACTTCTCATTGTTTGGACTATAAATATACCCTGCACCCGTCTTGTCTTTGCTCTGTCGTTATATGTCTTCTTGTTTCCGTCGGTTTTGATGGTATGGTTTTTGCTCATGTTATGTTTTAGTCCTGGTCTTAGTTTATTGTTTTGTTATTTGTTATTTTGTTACTTTGTTTTTCACCATGGCCTGTTTTTGCACGATGTCTCATCAATAAACTGCACATGGATCCTACCTCTTGTCCCGTCTGCAATACCCCCCGGTAACGTGGCAAGGAGCACATGATCACAACACAGAACAGACACCTGACACTCATATAATTCAGGTTTATGATTATTATTATAAGGTTGTGATTGCGATTTATTTTATATGTTGTCAACATAGGTGCTTTCAGAAAAAGACACTAGCAACTATGATGTGTGATAGCATTTATTATACATTTATATGTAATGTTTCCAGATGCACAATAAAACCTCATATTTATACAATAGCATGTAAATATTTAGATCAACGCTATAGATAAATTAAATAGATATTAAAATTTAATCTGCACACACACACACACACACAAATGGTCAAACGCTTTAGGAAAGTAAGATTTTGTAATGTTTTTTAAACTCTTCTGCTGACCAAGCCTGCATTTATTTGATTCAAAGTACAGCAAAAGGGGTTTCTATTGGAATATATTGTAAAATTTAATTTATTTATTCTTGTGATTTCAATGTTGAATTTTTATCACGATTACTTTAGTCACACAATTCTTCAGAAAATATTTCTATTTGCGCTGCTCAAACATTTATTACTATTATTTAAAAATGTTAAACTTATTGCTGTAGATGAAATAAATGCAGGCTCGGTGAGCAGATATATTGTGAAATTGTGTAGAATATATATATATAATTACAGTATTTTACAAATTCACAGAGCACAAATTTACAATTCAAATGACTGTAATGATTAATTACTAACATAATTCTAATTTATTTTAAATGATAGGTTTGGGTAAAGGGGTTAAATCCTTCAAAATCATCTGAATAAAACAAATCACACAAAATAGAATACAGCGATTATCCTTTTAAACACATGAAATAAATGTGATGCTGGAAGTATGTTAATAATGTACATTTATATGGGCTATATAACAAAGCTTTATAGGCTGACAATTAATTCATGTAGCATGTAATGTAATGTAATTCCTGTAGCACAAGCAGTAGAGAAATTTTATAGCAATGCCAAGGACATAGGTCAGATTTCCAGCAAATGCATGAAGCGATGAAAAATATCACCTGAAAGCAGTGTAGCTTTGGATAAAAGCATCTTTCTGTCTGCATTATTGTTTTGAAGAAGCCTGAATGTTGTAAATAAGCATGAAGCGTACATTTTGAACTTGTAAGAAGATGTTAATTGTTGCTTTTAAGTGCACCGTTCCCCAAGTACATGCCCTCATTTATGCCAGCTGAGGTTCTTCTGCTCAGCCGTTCTCTGAACACTCTTCAGGGGTCATAAAGAGTGAAGTTCAGAGCTCACAGCACTGCCATACATCTGCGCCAGTGATGTTGAGCGCCAATAATTTCGAGACCCTGTAGCACTCTTCACTAACATATTAAAGAGAGCTCATATAATGTAATTATTTTACTCTAATATGCGGATATGGGCTAGAGAGGATGAGATGCTCCCCTTAAGACCACCATATCCAGCTCATCGACGTGTCATGAAAGGCCCTTCAGCAGAAACTAACACGGAACAGTGGCAATTATAGTGTAATTGAGATACACAGACAACTAAGCCATTACAAGGTTCATGAGAGCTTTAACGCTCTCGTTCATTCTCTTTCTCTCCATCAAATTACTTTTAATCATTTGGATGATATCATTTTCAAGCAGAGGTGCTTTCCACCAACTCCACCTCGCTTAGACACCTTTTCTGTATAATTTTGTTTCCCGTTGCATGTGAAAATAGATAGAAAAGCTTCCACTTTACCATTTGTGATAAAACAAAGCAAAAACGCAGGGCTTTGTGAGTGAGATATGCAAGTTGAGGCTTTTTCTGAATCACAATAAAAGCTGGCACCTTTTGTGTGCCCTTTTGTGCTTTCTATTGGATTGAGAGTGCGCTGAATACATGCGGGACACGGGAGCAAACATAAATCAGTCATGAGGACTCTTCCCTGTAGCCTCATTTTGTCCGCCATTACTCCCAACTTGAGGATAAAGAGAGATAGAAAAAGAGAATGAGACGAGGAACAAAAAGAGATGAAGCCTTCGCCATTGAAAGCTTGATCTTCATTATGACGGCGGTGATACACATACGCTTGTTATTTTAATACTGAGCCTCTTTCTGATTATTTATATTGGGAGGGGAAATAAAAACACTGCAGAAGTGGAAATTAAATTACCGCTGTTGGTGTCATAATAAAAATGTCTGATAATCTAATTTTATTTACAATGTAAGACTGTGATAAATCAGGGTGTGTTGTTCAGCTCATAACAAACCACAATGGTGGACATGAAAGATTTGGAAACCACGTTTTTAATACACGTTTCACACTGTTTTCCTTTGTTCATGTTGTTCATGTTTTAAAAAAATGAATTGCTTTTAAAATTATTAATCAACATACATTGTATTTGTGCTCCTTTTTTGCTTTTTTAGACATTACCTTTCATGCAGTATATGAAGTAGCTGTTTGTGAAAAGTAAAAGTTTTAAAGATCAATGAATAATATTTTTGTCTCCTAAATGAAAGAGTTAACTCTCCAGAAACGAGTTGTTAGCAATTACATTTTCACAACTGATCCACATAGATCCATAACAGATTTACATATTGTCATCCGATTGGCTACCCAATGTTTATTTTTTAACTGCTCTCAAACACTTCAGTTGGTTTACGCTGTCAACCTCGTTGTCGAGAAGATGCCTGTGTTATTGAGACACACTTTCACAAAAACTCTTGTTAATGATGAAGTTTCAAAATGAATCCCATACTTCATATTTGCAGTTTGTTGTTTATGATAAGACAGCATTTAGTCGATGAGTGGGTTCATTAAACAAAACCTCAAAAAAGTACAAAGATATCTGATGCAACATGCACAAATATCAATGTCATTTTCATATTTCACTTTAATTGTTACAGTCATAATAGGTTTAGTTCAATTATACCAGGGATTTTTTGCCTTCTTATCTTAACTTTGTAGTGCATTATTGTTCATTTTGGTGTCATTTTTTACCACAAGGCCTTGTTCATTTCCAACTGCAATTTATATTCACTTGTTAATGCTGATCTAGAGGAATTACACAGCAATAACGTATGGCTCATTTACACTCAGCAGTATGGTGTGGTACAGTACAGTATGCATTCAATCCCATTTCCTGTCAGAAGTATTAAAACAGCAAACTGTTTCTACATTTAAACAATGGACTTCAGTGTGCAAAACACACAATATGTAAACAACCTATGCGGCTTTCCTCTTTCAGTGACAAAGACGTTGATCACAACTTTACACCGCACCTATCAAGTAAGGGCATTCTTGGCAGTGGAAACCCAAGCCTAATCAAAGTGACCCGTATTTTGGGGTCATTCAACTAGTTCTTTTAATGTTTTCATCATGGAATTTTGAAAATTGAAATGATATGGTTAAATCAGCTGTCCTACGGTAGCTGAGGACTGACAACTTCAATAAATTGATATATAAAATTCAGATCAATGGTCGTTGATTATTGATACATCCTAGAGAATAACAACTACAATAGACTGGGCCAATCAGAGCAGAATAAGTTTTTAGTAAAGAGTTTGGGAGATGGAATTTTCAAACTTAATCATTTGAGACTCCAAATTAATTGAGAAATTAGGTGATGCGAAACATATATAATATAATACAATTATAGTGTTTTTGTCCCTCGAAACCTGTTGTAAACCTGTTGAAGGAGGAACCCAAAATATTGGTAATTAGGGGCCAAAATAGTTTGAAGTCTATTTAAGTGGGAAATTTGTGAAGGGTGGGAGTAAATATCTTAAAAAGCAAACATCAGACAAACATGTTTTTGGATGTTACAATTCATTCCTGTTTAAAGTAGAATAATATCTATTCAATTTTGACAATTTTACGAGCACATTTTACTGATAACCATACAGCCAGAAAGATGTCCAATTAATGTCTCATATTGCATAATGTATATTTGAATTAGCAACAGTAACCAATGTGGTGGGATTTATTGTCCAAAAATGCTTTTTTTTTATTTTTATTTATTTTTTTTTTTTTTTACAAATTTTCTAAATGGGGCAGCATGGTGGCGCAGTGGATAGCACACGGCTGGGTCAGTTGGCATTTCTGTGTGGAGTTTGCATGTTCTCCCTAAATTAATGTAAGCTAAATTGTCCGTAGTGTATGTGTGTGAATGAGTGTGTTTGGATGTTTCCCAGTGATGGGTTGCAAAGCTGGAAGGGCATCCGCTGCGTAAAACATATGCTGGATAAGTTGGCGGTTCATTCCGCTGTGGCAACCCCAGATTAATAAAGGGACTAAGCCAAAAAGAAAATGAATGAATGAATGAAATTTTCTAAATATTCCTCTGTCTGTCATTGGTCACCAAATAGATAGCCCCGCCCCACCCACAGACTTTTGGTTGAGCCAGTATTGGTTAAGCCAATGTAAAATCCCATAGTATCATATTGTTGACAGACTATTGGCTGGGTCATTGTTAAATGCCATAGTTGCATTGTTTTTTGCATATTAAAAAGGTAAATTAATTCTTTAACATCAACTAAATAAATTGGGCAAATACATTTTATTGCAGCTGTAAACAAAAAAAAATAGACAGAGAGAAATGATTGATGTTTTAATATAGCTATGTACAGTCAAACTATGTATTATTTCAACAGTTTCACTATCTGACTCATGTGTTCTGTCCTCCTACAGACTTTCTTCGTATTTCTGCCTTTTGGCCTCTTGTCTCCTTCTTTTTGATCACTTTGTTTTTCCACCTTCTCTTGTCCTCGTCCTCCTTTCTGCTCTCTTTCCCAAGCAACTTGTTTCGTAAAGCACATTTGCCCATCCATGTTAGTAAGTCAGCTGCTGGAGCAATTACAATCACGCACACACACATACACGTTTATAATGTATTCTGTTTAAAACTCATTCACCCCTCTTCACACGCTGTCCCTCGCCGGACATTCTTTAAATAACCAAACCTTTGATGTACAATCTAATGTTCTAGATATATCCGAGGCTGAGACGAGAGGCTGCTACAGTACAGACAGAGAGCAGAGGCATTACGCAACATATTATTGGAGTAAAACATGAATACAATGGGAAGTAAAAGGGAAGCGAGCCTGCAATGTCTTTCGGTGACCTGATTTTAGATAATCCACCTATTTAAAACTCTGAATCGTCACCTCGGGTCCTATATTTGGCTGCTTTGTAACCAGTGTGCCTCAGGTTATAGCATAGGAGATGAGGCTAATTGCTAATCTGTTAGCGCTGTGGGTTTGTCTGTGTTGGTGTGACAGGCAGCTTTGACAGTTTACAGTGAGAGGAAGCAGCCAAAACTCTCCAGATGGACACTTTCCAGTGAGTTTGGCCTGCTGATTCAGTTTCCTCTTTGGTCGGCACTTCTGACTCTGTCAATGTGTTTTTCTTCACTGGCGTAGTGCTGTTCTAGCTAGGCGAGCATTTCATAATGTATCTCTTAAGGCGGAAAAACATCCGAATCTGTATTGCAACAAGTTAATGGGTTGTTAAGTACCCTTTGCGATAGTGTGGGAATTTTTTCAGCCCGATGATTAATTTTAGACCAAGGGCACAAAGAGGATAAATGATGCTGAGAGTTTTCGTAACATGGCCACCATTATCTTCATTTCAATCATTAGCTCTGGCTGCAACAGGGAGCGGATTTCACTGCTGAATATTTTACACTTGCCTTTCTGTTTTCTTCCCTTTCATTTTCCTGCTCTGGTGCAGCTTCTGTGCTCTTCGATCTCTGACACTGACGCCTTTCGCAGAGGACTTGCACTCTTCCAGTGTATCATTTCTCTGTAGAACATTCATCTGTAAAAGAGAGCTTGGATTTGGAGTGCTGTAGTTGACCACCTTTTATGTTATTTAATTTTGCAAATACTTTATTCATAAAGACTGTAAAAAAAACGATGGGTTCCACTCAATGGATTTATGTTGGGACAACATGAAGGAATTAATTTAGTTTTAGTAGTTTTTTACATAAAACAATGAAGTCCTCGCAAAAAAAGCTCATTTTAAATAAGCAGTTTAAACAAACGGCAAACGGCATTTTTGAGTGAAGCTAAAGTGAGTTTTGCTCTTTTAATGACCAGTGTTAATTTCGTTGCTAAAAAAATTTTGTCATAATTTTCATGACGAACTAGTTTCTACCAACGAAAACTAAATAAAAATTAAGTGATGATGACGACAACTATAATAAAAATATTCTGACATTTTCATTGACTAATAAAAACGAGACGAGAATGTGATTGAGTGATGTATTTTGGTAAATATCCAATCAGAATTAATCTTGGTGTGTGATGCATGACGCACACACGCACATTTGAAAAGTAACTGGTCCACAGTAGACACGGGATGCTACATCATTAATCTACTTATTTAATCAGTGCTATAGCTGAGCACCATGTCTTTTAACACAACTCAACAGTAAAGCTTGGTATAGACTGACATTGCCAAGTGGACATAAACAATTTTAAGCCCTTTCAAAGATTTAATGGCTTGAAACTGTTAAACAAACTGGTTAAAAAGACTAGTAGTTTACCACGTTAAAATAAAGGGTTTGCTAAATAATTGCACAATCCTGCATTTTCAGATGGCTACTGTTCTTACATGTGGATCGATTGCCGACAAATAATTTTACATATTACTTATGATATAAATAAACAATGCATATCTTTTTTTTTTTTTGGTCTTCAAGGGAAAAGCTATAGTACATATTTTAATGAGACTGTTTTATTTAATTTTAAGTTAGAATATGTTTTATAAATAAATGTATACAATATTTTAATTCAATTACTTAAATTAAACCAAATATATTTTAGTCAACTAAATCTAGAGTAAATTTAGTAAACAAAAATCTTATATCATTTAACTAAAACTAGACTAAAACTAAAATGATTCAGAAGACTAAAATATGACTAAAATTATAATGGAATTTTAGTCAAAAGACTAAGACTAAATCAAAATTTGCTGTCAAAATTAACAAAATTAATGTTGATGAGAGACATTTTGAATGAATCTGAGCACAAAACTGAATTTGTCAATGATGATTGTTATTTTTATTTAGTCTTTTGTATGCAGCTATCTATATTTGGTTCATGATGAGGCTGAAATGTAGGGCAGGGGAAAAATAAATTTTACAGTTAATTGCATCATAATATGAATAGATGCGTACTAGTTCAAATGAATCATGTCTGGCTGGATGCAGTAACGCACAGCTTGATAATTCTAGATTTGATTCATGAAGAAATTACTCTTCTGAACTGATATTTTTTAGTTAATCAAAGACACCCAGTGCAAACGGTGCCATTCACAGATTAATGACTCCTTTGAGTCAGATTGTTTAATAAATCAATTAAAAACCTCAAGAAGAATTAATGAGTTTGTAGATTTATAATTGAATGATAGTTGAAGAAAATGTACTCACGCTTAAGTTGTTCCAAACCTTTATGAGTTATTTACAATAGAAGATACTTTGAAGACTATTAGGAAACATTTTGAATATTTTCTTCTGTGTTAAGCAAAAGAAGAAAACTCTAAAAAAATTTGGGACAAATGGAGTGTAAATTGTCATTTTGCTTTGAAGGTATTAAACAAGCAATACAATTTACAGTTTACTCAACTTATTATTCACATAGGAGTCTGTGATATATTATTATGTCTCTAAAATAAAAAAGCTGCATAATTTGGAACTGGGGGGCTGCATGGTGGTGCAGTGGGTAGCACGTTCGCCTCACAGCAAGAAGGTCGCTGGTTGAGCCTCGACTGGGTCAGTTGGCGTTTCTGTGTGGAGTTTGCATGTTCTCCCCGTGTTCGCATTGGCCGTAGAGTATGAGTGTGTATGGATGTTTCCCAGTGATGGGTTGTAGCTGGAAGGCCATCCGCTGCATAAAACATACGCTGGATAAGTTGGCGGTTCATTCCGCTGTGGCGACCCCAGATTAATAAAGGGACTAAGCTGAAAAGAAAATGTCACGTAACTGGTATTGGAGACGGGACAAGATGGGATCCAAGTGCAATTTAATGGTGGATAATCGTGCATATAACAGAAAAATAACAGGACATCCAAGAGAACAAAGTATCAAAATAACAATAAACAAAACAACGAACTATGACCGGGTACTCTGACATAACATAACAACAAACGACTGAGCAATGACAAAACGGGTGCGGGGTGTATAAATAGTCCAAACAATGATTTCGTGATCAGATGCAGCTGCGTGTGTGATGAGTGGAAGTGAAAACCGGTGTATGTGTGGCAGAATGAGGGGAATTGTAGTTCGTGATGATTTGTAGTTCACCAGCGATCTCTGAAGTCCTTGATCACTGGTGAACATGACAGAAAATGAATGAATGAATGAATTTGGAACTGATATAAACACAAACTTAAAAAGTCCATTGTGTAATACAGCTTTAGCTGAGCGATAATTCCTTTTATTTATTAGCTAAATTAAATAAGTCAGAACTGGATCAGGAAATCTGTCTTGACACTCAGCCCAAGGACACATTCATATACATTCCCTATTATTGTTCATTTTAACACACGTTTCTATCTCGGCACAATTCCAGAAGATTTTCATTTGAAGTTTGGTCCCATTGGAAGTGCCTTAATATTTCATACATCTATTCCAGCCACTAACTAATTACCCCAGTACAGTGTCGAGCCCTACAGTACAGAGGAGATGAAACTGTGTTTTAGATCGACTTTAGGGAGGGAGGGGGGATGGAGGAACACGTCACCCTTCTTTGAGATTTGAGCTGGAGAGCTCTGAGATCAGCTGTTTTCTCTTGAAAGACATCACAGACATCTATAGCCTATTCTGAAAAGTTTAGCAGTGCAGCTATACTGAGTGTTCCTCTATGAGGCTTCATCTTTGAAATGCTGTTCTACATCAGCATCTCTACATCACTTCAGTTTGTATAGATAGACACTTTCACAGACTGCAGTTTAAAAAACAGGCTTGAATTCAATTGCTTCATTATTTGAAGTAAATATCTCGACTCGACCTAAAGTTATTGTGATTTAAAATCTGTCATAAATTGTCATACAAGAAACTGTACAAAAATACAAGACAACAAAATACACTGTAAATAACACTGATAAATGGTCAGTATAATCATTTTAATTATGTATGTCCCAACGCATGCTGGGAAGATGGAAACTGCAAAAAAAAGAGAGAGCTTTACTCAAAAAAAGAAAAGCTGCATTTAAATTCATGACTTATTTTCTCTAAAGTTGCTAGCTGTTAGACTTACACTGAGTCTAGCATACCATTGGCGTTTTTTAATTGTTATTTCATGCATTATTTACCTGATACATGAATCATTTTTGCAGTTCATTTTTTTAGTTGACTGTTGTGAGGAGATTTAAAGCCAAAGCATTTAAAACAACAAGCATTGCACAAATGCCAAGCTGTTTTCTCTTGGTACCAGTCACTAAAAAACATTTCAGGTATTTTTTTTTTCTTCATCCTTCACTTGTAACCTTCTACTTTGTTCAGTCCATCCCTTATCCCCGCAGTCTTCTCTGTTTCACTGGCGTGTTCTTGCTCTTTCTCTCTCTTTTTCCCTCTGATTCTCCCAGGAGCCCAACTGACCTAATTCTCCTCTGAAGACATGGCTGCACTCGCAAACGCTGTTTCTCACACTCACATCTTTCATATCCCAGATTCACCTCACCTTATGAAAAACAATATTTTCATTTCATCAGCTGTGGTAGATCCATGCGGTGTCCTCATTAAACTGCCATGAAGCTATTTTGTTTCATTCACAGCAACTTTAGCAAAGGGTTTGCAGCCGAAAGTTTGTTTCAGTGTGCGTTTGCTTTCTCGGTAGACCCATTACTCTTGTTTGTTTCCAAGTTCTTCATTTGCTTGAAGACCCTTCTGATTGAGGGAGTCTGATTAATGAAGGTTAAAGCCGTAGTTGTAAATTGGTGGGTCACTCACAAACAATAATGGATCACAAGATAGTTCTATATGGAAAGATTAATAGGCTTAGAAACCTTTGACACACAAAAAATGTGTGACGTCAAACTGTATATCAGGATTTTTTTTTAATTGTCAGTTTTAAATTATTAAGGCTACTTGGAGTACTTACAGAGATTTTAAGTAAAGAAATTATTAATAACATGTTGAATGTTTTTGGATCTCTGATGTTGGTTAAAGGCCACATGACATTAAACTGAAAATATTAATTCTTTTTTAGTAAGTGTTGAATTTTGATTTTTTTAAATTTAATATAATTTAGGACATGTATAGACCCTATTATTTATTTATTTATTTATATTTAACCCTACAGAAATTATATATTCCTGTTGTAAATAACAAATGCTCTATAAAAATATATATATTGTATTATTAAAAAATATATTGTATATAAAAAAAATAAAAAAAAATATTTTAGACTGCAAATTTCAATACTAATATTTATTTAGTAAGTTAATAACAAATGTTCTAATCGATCAATCTAATGTTCATTGACTATATATTGCTTAAATATTGTTAAAATTCTGCAAACTTTTATAAAACCAAATGTTGAAAATGTATTACATATGTAAGTAACTTACATATTTGCACACATAGCATTCCCAAAAGGAACTTTAAACTATAATTATTGTGCAGTGAGTAAAATAAACTTCTCAAAGCAATATTAATGACTTTATTTTTAGGGATGAAACTTATTCCTAAAATTGTGGTGTTTTCTTTTATTTCTTTTTTTTAACCTTCAACATATTAAGAAACTGAAATTAAATTTAATAAGTTTCAAGATTTTTCTATTATTTGGACATTTTTGTTACTAAAATATATTTTTAACTATTACAGTAGAGTCTGGAAAAAATAAAACCATTTGTAAATTTGAAAAAAAATAAAATAATAATTAGAGGGGATGGGGGGATACAACTCATTTCTGAATTTTATGAACCGCTTTTTAGAGATGGATATTTTTTTATGTATTTTAACTAGCTATATTTTTGAGTAGCTTGCCCAGCACTGTATTTATGTATTGTAATTAACTATATATTTCAGTGTTTTATTTTTAAGGCAGTATTGATCCTTTAAGGATGGGTAATGTAAGATAGTGAGAAATTAATTGTGCAAAGGTCTCAATTCAATAGGAAACAAGCCTAAAGCTACTGCAGATGCGCTGCTTTTTTTTCTTAATTTTGGCATATATGGCATATACTGCTTTGTGGGTGTGTTGTAAGATATTTCTACATTTCTTTTTGTGGGCCGTCTGATTTAGCATTTTTGTGATTTTAAGATACAATGAATGACATAACAGTTTTTAATTGGCTGTGTTCATAACAGATGCTCTCCATTTCTGTTGCCAGATTTGGCTTGTGTAACAACACAAAGCCTTTGTCCATCGCTGATTTAAATCTGTAAATGGTATCATCCCGGGTTGTGTCCTTTATTTCTTCTTCTTTTTATGATTGTTCGTTCCACTTTCACATTTGAAAACAGCTTCAGCGTGAAAAGGGGGAGCTGGGTAAATGAACAATGGTATAAAGGATCAAAGCTTCATGAGAATAGACAGATAGAGTCGCGAGACAAACTGTTTAGAGTACAATAATCAATTGGGTTTTGAGTGGAACAGAACATACCAGCTTGTGTAATGGTTGGTTTTACATGAAAATAATATAGTAGTGGAGAGCAGAGTAGCTGAGGCGTTTTTCAAACAGAATCTTGAACAGTCTGCAATGTTAGTTTAGCATCACAGCTGGTGAAAGAAAGTGCCAGAAGGATTTGTGTTTGTGTATGTGCGCGCTTTTGTGCTTTTGTGTGTAAATGGAAATGCATGTGAATCATGCAGGTGAACATGATTTTTCTTGCACATATGCATTTATTGATCAGCCAACCTCAGCATTATGAATGTGAGATAGTTATTATCAATCTCAGATACATATCAATAATTATTACACCATAAATTTTACCTTTCCACCACTAAATTTATTGGCTGACAGCTTTATTTAATGCCCTGACAAGTTAACCAAGAGAATCTGAACCAAATATACTGATAGCAGAGGAGATTTGAATGTTATTAAACTTTAAAACCTTTGTTTACACCCGTCCCAAGTCAAAAAACACAAATTATTCCATAATATAAGTTGCAGAAAGAGAAAAAATGTCAAAACTGTTCATTCAAATCTTGGTTTGTCTGAGAGCCTAATCTGCTCTGATGGCTTGTGATTGGTTGACTGCTTATAGCACTTCTCGGAAACCGAATCCTCATGATCATATCTAAATTTTGGAAAAGTTTACTCAGCACTTGAAAACAGTAATAGAAACTGTAACAATGTCATTGGTTTTACCAATTTTTGGTTTGGAGTCCTTGTACTTTGGAAAAGCATACAAATTGGATTTGCTTTCACAGCACAGAAAACAACATCTTCTCTTAATGTCGACAACACAAACCAAGCGTTTCCAGGCATCAACTACAACTGTAGTGTTTGAGAGTCAAAGTAGACAATATTTGCCAATAGATAAAAGCTAGAATAAAGCAAATTTAAATTATTGAAATTGCTAGGGGTGCAAACATACATTAATATAGATCAATGCATTGAATTAGTGGTGTTTTACATTTTATTTTAGATTAAAAAAAGTGCTATAAAAGCTTGTATCAACATTTTAATCGATATTTATTGATGCTATATCAATACATATTTTAGAGGTATCTTTTTTTTGACCATCTTTGCATTTCTGCCAAAGTGCACATTTAGGACTGGCCGATTAATAAAAATTTAATTGCTAATACAACTGAGCAAAGCTGCGATTATCATACACATCTTGTCAGAGAAGCAAGGTTGTGTGATCAGTAGTACTGCAAATTTGTACTGCAAAGTACTCAGCCAATTTGTGAGGTATTGGCACATACCGTATCGCAGGGTTAGAAAATTGCTATCAGTTGGTATCATGATGAGACATCCAATTTACACCTCTGAAATTATTCAGAGTCAGTTCTTTCTTTCTTTGCTTTTTACATTACTCTACTTGAAAAGTTATATCTGAAGCAGAATCGCATAATAATGGCACAAAAATGTTCACTTGATTATTTTTACTGTATGTTACACTGTTAATGTTAATTTAGTATTTTCCTTCCATCTGAACAATTCAAGCTATAAATACCACCTTCCTGTTTTTGTGGGTCTGCAAGCTGTTCTTGCTGTAGGGTTGCACATGCGGCCTTGCGTAATGTTAGAAACGAGTAGGTGAGGTTTATTTTTAAAAGGAATCATCCGGGTTTAACAAGTTCATGTTTATCGACAGCATTTGTGGCACGTTGTCGATTCCCTCAGCTTGTAAAATGCCTCAAATTATTTTCCGTGTTAATTGACAGTATACCATGATAGAGCTTAACCTGTACTGAACCAGAAGCTTTGATTTAACAAGGTGTCTGATTGCTTCAGTCTGGCCTTTTTTTTGTGCAGCATGTGAACCTGTATTGTAAACCTGCCACAATACAATACAAGCTATCCAAAGAGCCTCATTGACTATAACAACTATGTTAGGCCTGACAGCAAGCCCACATCCTGTAAGTTAGCATTGCTACTTGTCACATTTGAGAAGACATTTACATAAATATAAGGTACAGATGCAAAAATTGGCCCATTAAAATGAATATTCTGGGTTAAATACAACTTAAATGTTTCATAGGTTTTCACGACATTGTCCAATACCACAGAAAATCACGTTGACTCATCCTTCAGTTTATAAAACCAAAATAATGATGCTGATAGAAATGACTCAATTTTATAGTTAGTTATTAATGTTTAAAACCTTGGTATAGTCAAGGGTGAGACCGAAAACTTTTTTTGCTTTTTGTTTAAAGTAGTTTGAGGGTAACATTTAGGTGAAAGTGTAAATATTGCATGGCTTTCTCTCATTAACAAAATAGTAAGGATAGAAAAGAACTGCAGTTAAAAAGCATATTATAATTGGGATTCATGTTTGCCCAAGCTCTGCAATTCGGCATGCCAAAATCAAGTCTTGTTATTTTGTGCCACTTTATGTACTCTGTTCCTCTCCATATTTACCAGACATCTTCTAAACACTCCACACAGGTGAGTGGACTTGACAAACCACCTGTAGAGACCCACACTTTCCTCTCTTTATGCACCAGACACTTTCTTATAAATACTCTGTTACAAGGACTCATATAGAACAGTAATAAAGAATAATACTAATATAGAATAATAATAATTCATATTAAAATAATTAATTTGCTAAACTAATTTGTCACAGCATCTATATATTGCTGCTCTCTGGTGATTTGAAGTGCTTTTTTTTCCTCATTTGCAAGTCGCTTTGGATAAAAAGCATCTGCAGATTGCTTTAGAACAGATTGCTTTAATGAAACAAATTACAGCATTAAACACAAAATAGCAGTGTCAGTTTTACTTTCAGTTAGAACATATACAGTATTTAGGTAGGTTCTAATTTAAGTATATTAAGGTGCTTTCAGTTTTCAATTAGAATATATTTAGGTAGATCTAGGTAGTGTTTTTACTCAGATATATGCAAACTTGATGGACCGAATAGAAGAACAGAGCAAAAGAATAACTCAGAATTAACTGTTTTTAGCCTGATTTCATTTGAAAGGAGATCACACCACTCTATTTTTTGATATAGCTTGAAGTAATTCAGGGCCTTTAGACTGGTCTACTCCTAGACTTTCCAAATACATTACAGTTAAAATAATGATTACTTTTTTTGCTTTTTTATTTTGGGACAAAGTTAAATGCCACTATACTATTTGTTTTGGTTCAAGAAACCTTAACATTTTACAAGAATGAATGAAAAATATTTTTATCTTTTTTAAAATGGCTAAAAATGTAAGTTTGACCCCTCTTATTGCACTAATCATATACTGTAAGTTGCATATGATGACTGTGGATGGTTTTAATGTCTCAGTCACACAAACTCATGAATTTGAAATCCTCTCAACTCTCTGTCACAACCTGTTTGTTGTCTCTCTCTGTTTGGTTCCCTCGTCCCGATCCATCGATCTTACTGTAAATCTGCCAATCATTCCTCAAACAAGAATGAGACGTCACGTTTCGCTTATGTGTTTGTAACTCAGTTCAGGACTATAGCTGTTTCTCCCTCAGCAAAATAGATTTTTGCTTCAATCAATCGCTGCTTTTATCTGCAGGTGTCCATTGACCAAAGGTTACACACACCAGCTCCTGTTTTAGCTCCAGCGTCTTCCCCACTGGGAGATATACAGTATCTATAGCTGAAGCACAGCCTGTAGGGAGACTGAGAAAGGTAATGATGCGGATGTCTTGTATGTGGCCCTGGCTGTGTGAGACCCCAGGGACCTCATTTAGAATCTGCTAGGACACAGGCATCTGTGTTAAAAAAAAAAAAATGGCTGAACCGCTGAAAGGAGGGTCTCATGAAGGGTCCTTTTACCGCAGCTGCCAGCATGCTTTAAAAACGCGTTATACAGCAAAACCAGAGCAATGGGCACAGCTCCTGCTGTACCGGACCAGCAAGAAGCCCATCTGCTTGCCTTAAATGGCTTCGGTTATGTTTGATTTCCTCTAATGGGTTTAATGCAACTTAAAAAATATGCTAAGAACCAAGGCACATTCGGAGCTCTGGGTTTATATAGCAAAGGAAGTGGCGTAAGCATCATTTCATAGAAATCCATTTACGAGGCTTCATTTGCATTTGTTTTGGAGCTTTGTTTTAAAATATGTCCATAATAAATAATAAATAAATAATACAGCCGGCGTTCCTCCGGCAGACTGATGCTGTAAATTTACATCAGCGCACTGAGCAAAGTTTGCTTATTAAAAAGGAGGGTGTAAATTATTTTCTGCTCTGTTGCTGCTTGCAGACAGTTTGGTGATGAGGGAACTATGAACTATGTGGAGATCGCTGATTATAATTGGGCGGAGGGTTTGCTCATGCAGCGAGCAGGCAAACGGCTTAAAAAAGGGAAATGCAACATTTGCATTGGCTTCTCAGGTTCAGAAGAGAGTACAGCGAGCAGCAGGAGTGCCTCATTATATTTTGGCAAATCCACAATGAAATCAATTTGTGCCATCACGGGTAACGATTCCACTTAATATTAAAGACAATGGCAACTGAGTGCAGTCTCAGACAGGAAGAAGAATGAAAGCTTTGATGGCTTCTGTCTTTCTAATGAATAAAATTTGTCCGCCTACTGTCTTGTTGTACCTTTTACACCTGTTGTATCTTTTAACACAATGAGTTCTTCTCCTCTGCCTTCACAAATCTCAAAATACCATTATGAGTTCTTTAACATTTCTTGAGAATAACTGAACTGATTCTTAGCATATAAATCTTGCCATATCCTCTTTTCTTCCCTATTCTACTAGAGTATGACAAACACATCAGTGGCTTTTGATGGACTATGGGTTTCTTCCAGCTCCATTAGATGTTTATGGGTCAAAGAAGAAATCAAATTCCATTTACAAAAGCTAAAGGAATTTTAAATACATGAAATGCATTGTAATGACAAGTTACGTGTCTTTAACCATTATGTACTGTTGGGCATGTTTTCTTCGACTCTGGGGTGATTTTGAGTCTTAATTTGGCCATAACTTTTTTCTGTGTTTCAGCTAGCAGAATGATTTTTGGCGACAAATCTTATTTTGACACATATTTTGAGAAAATGCTTAGATTTTTTGAAAAACCTCAACTATACACTCTGGGCAAATTTACTACCATTTTGTTATGTTAGGGATAAAAACATCCACTAAATTAAACTGCTGTAAAAATGCATCAGATAAATATTGTTTTCAATTTTTTTTGCATAAATCTGTTAATCAACCTCAGTCCTGATCAAAACTACTAAATTGCTTAGAAAATTAAAGGATTTTAACTCTTTAATTGCCAAATTCATAAATGATGTCACTGATTTGGTGAAAAAAAACACACAAAATGACTTATTTTCAATATAAAAAGTAATTGTGGGCTGGATTTGTTTTTACCTTTTATCAAAGTCTTGGACATGTGAAAAAACATTGCCTTTGATGCATTGTTTTTGATTGATTTTCATTTTTTCTGCCTAATTTAACTGTTGGTGGCTGTTTTTGCTCCATTGACTTCCTTTAAAACCACGTTTTTTTTAATCACAAAACCATGACACCATATAATCATGCATTTTTATTGTTGGTGGTTTTTCCTGTTGGGAAGAGGAAAAATGTGCAATTTTTACTGTTGATCATCAGTTGGCACCATTAAGCCTTTAGATAGGCCTGTGCAAAAAAAAAGCTTGGTTTCTGGATTTTATATAGAGTATAACAGCAAATTAAAGTGTGTGCATGTGTGAGTGTGAGAGTGACCTTTGCGCACTTACCCTGATGTGTCTGAGAACATCTAAATATGCATCTCAGCTCTCAGAGTAAATAAAAACAAAGACTGTGTATTTATGCACCATCAAATGTGGTTATAATGGAAGTCAATGGGGCAAAAACAGCCAACAACAGTAAATTAGGGAGAAAAAAAATGAAAATCTAACAATGCATCAAAGCCAATGTTGTTACTAATCACTCACATGTCCAAGACTGTGATAAAAGGTAAAAAAAATCCAGTCCACAATTACTTTTTATATTGAGAATACGTCATTTTGTGTTTTTTTTTCACCAAATCAGTGGCATCATTTGTGAACTTGGCAATTAAAGTTAAAATCCTGTAACTTTTTAAAACATTTAGTAGTTTTGATCAGGACTGAGGTTGATTAACATATTTATCTGATGCAGTTTTACAGCAGTTTAATTCAGTGGATGTTTTCATCCCTAACTTAACAAAAGGATAGTAAATTTGAACAGTGCACAAGGGTTAAATATGAGTGAAATAATGTTCTTCTGTCATTCAGAGGTAAAATAAGAACCCACTGTAAATCTTTTATCAAAATAAAGTTGAACACATTTCTTAAAGTATACTTTTCATTGTTTATACATTGTATATGATTCAAGTTAAATTAAATGATTTTAAGGCTTATTTATTATATCTTTTTCCTTAATTAAGAGCACTTTTGTTGTTTACTTGAGAGATGTGGTCACTTTAATAAATAATGCACAGATCTGATATACTGATACACATAAGTTATAACAAATGTGTTTATGTGGATAATCACTGAGACGGTTATATTTCCAAGACAGCTTTGATGTGTATATGTGTGCTTTGTGCATAACTGTGCCTAAGTACCCTAATGTAAGATAAGTGGGGGTTTTTACCCTATTGTCCCTACTGTAGTTGAAACACTTCTCAAATGATTTCCTTTTTCCACAGACGACAGGTTTGGAACAACATGAGAGTGAGTAAATGATGACAAAACTATCATTCTTTGGTAGATTTCCCTTTTTATTGTCTTATCAAGCAATCGCAGTGACATGGAGCCCCTGATTCCTTTGACGTGACTTTTCAACATGCTTTAGAACCTTCAATCGTCATTTTCCTCTGTTGTGCAGTTGGTTATTTTCCTCATTCAAATCTGACCCTTGGCTAGCATTTGTGGTTTATTCTCCCACTTCTTTGCAATCTATTCTCCTTGCTGTGTGTGCTCCCTGTGTCGTCACCATTGTGCACTTATTCTCAGGGATCACTCATTCTGGTCACGTACATCATATGTGACCTACAGAAACAGGCAAAATCAAAATTCATGTCTTCGGCATCAGTCCTGGTCAATTCATAGCATTCCACCTGAAGGAGAACAGATTGATTTAATCCAGGCCTTCACTGTCCTTCCTGTATGGAAGCTGTCCTTTTGCATCAGCTCCAGATTTCTGAGCCTCCCTCCCGAGGAGCAGACAGTTTGGATGAGCATCTTCTGCGTGAATGAGAGCCCTTCCCTCCTCCCCTGAGCTGTGGAGCATCCAGCTGCTCCAAGCAGCAGCCCAGCTGGACTCACTCAGTCTGGGTGGGGTTAACACTGCCCCATTTACATTCATGCCAATGTCAATTCCAAGAAGCCACAGCTAAAGTCAGACACGTTATTGATTTTGGAGTCAATCCAAACCATGGACGAGTAACTTAAAAATGAATCCAAGGTTGTGTTTACACTTGGCCTAGTATGTCTTGGGTGATCGGTTCACAAATGGTCAGACTGAGAGAGTTCAGTGTGTTTCTGCATGGTGATGAGGCAGAAAAAAGTCTACTCAAAGTTCACTAACTGTTTAATCTCACCCAAAATGTGATATTTTAATAAAAAATTTATCATTGTCATTTTGGTTGTGTTAAATGTGCTTCACAAAATCTGTCTCAGTACATTCTGTTCAGTTCAGCGTAACCTGGAAAGGTCACTCTATTTTCTAAATGCATGTTATCGATTTTATTGTGACTGATTCACCCATACTGTTTTAAATCAGAATGTAATAACTCAGTCTTAGCGTGAGATGACACTTCATTCTGGTAATGTATGTAATTCTCTCTAGTCATTTAGTCTACTTAAATCCATCTCTTACCATCGACAGCAAACTCTAATTCAAATCTCTCTCCACTCTGTCAACAGCTGATTAATTGATCCTGAAGTCCTCGCCCTGGATTTTTTTTTGCTAATCCTTTTCACTCTAATATACATCACAATAAGGAAGAAACAGATCTTCCAACTGTTTGCGACTTTAAGACTAACTGCAAACAGGCTCTGATTCATGTTTCCCCTTGAACGTCCAACCCTATGTGATACAGTTTTTGATTCCAAATGAGACACAAGATGACAACTAACAGTGAAATTATCTGAATTGAATATTCACTTAACTAATTCGGATGATTCTCTTCTCAATATTTTCACTACATCTGAGGCTTGAGCTGAGGCTCTGGCAAATATTGCACCTCGCTGTGCCAAAATTCTGTTTCAGAACACCAAATGCATTATAAACCCAGCAGGATGATAATGATTATGGTGTTTGTCTCTGAGAGGTGGACATGAACGCAGGACTACACACTATAATTTAGCACCAGATTAAGCAAGGGGAAGATGGGAAGACATCAAACTTCTATGTGCCATGCTGTGACTTTTGAACTTGTAACTGTGCTGGATTGTGAGGAGGTGTGTGTGTGTGTGGGTTTGGGTTCAGATGTGTTTGGAGAACAGCACAGCTCCTCATCCATCCTGTGGGATTGGCTCTGGTGTTTAATGTGTGTGTCTCTGGAGATGAAGATTCATTGCTTTAATAAGAGCAGTACAGACAGGAGAGAGAAGAGCACACCATTACAGAGGGAAGGCTGATGGTTAGGGTCTTATGGTCTTTAATGATGGAAGGATGCATCTGTTGCAAGCTAGTCTTTGTAGAAGGCACCCCTTGAGCCCTTTGTCACTGCCTCGTCTTTGTATCTTTCTTGAACTCTGTCTCCAGTGGACTCATTGCATTCTGTAGGATGGGGGATGTTTAAATGCTAATTTTAGGCTGAAAGATAGGATTGTGTATGTAAGACGTAGACATGTGGGACAGTTGTGCGTTGGGCGCTTAATTGCTCATAAGTAAGGACAGGCATCTGGATGAGAAAATAATTGAAAACGCAAGATAAAAGTGAAGACTCTATGTCCTAAAGGATGGCGAAAAAGTCATGTTACAAGAGGAAGTGTCTTCACCTCACTGTGATTGGCTGATCACTGTCCTTTGTCTCCATCCCATCTATGTAACTGTCTCCAGTGGACACATTGACTTCAGCAGGCATGAATTTTTATCTTGGACTGAAAGATGGGAGTGTGTATGTAATGTGTGGGCACTTGCTATAGGCACTTAATCAAGTGGTAGGGTAATTGTGATTCCAAGGGTCCTGATCGGATCCCAGGAAACTGATATCTACAGAAAGGGAAGTTGTCCCCCTACAGGCAACACTAAGGGAGCCAAAAAACCATAGAGGGGACATGGGAAGCAGAAACGGGAAAGGAAATGCATTTTAAAACAGCTGAGACAAAATAAACCACTTGTGGCATACACAGATGTTTATACTAGGGGGGGTTTCTATGAAGGTGACATCACAGGCCTTTGTTGCCTGTTGGGGATTAGGTTAGGATGATTCCAAGCTTCCTGATCAAACAGGAGGTACACCCGGAACCCAGTTCTACCAAGAGAGACATTGCCCCCCTCCCGGGGAACAGTAAGGTTGAAACCATAGTGGTACCTCTGGGCATGTGCAAAAACATGAGTACACAAAGGTGAAGAAATTAGGAGCACAATGAGAATACATTTGTGAGAGTGTGAAAGTTGAATGAGAAAAGAATAAAGATTACAAGATGAAGGTGAGTATGATTGTCCTAAAAACATGGTGAACTGTCACATGAAAATAGACACTGTGCCTGGATGGTCACAGGCCATTAGTCATGCTTTGTATTTGTCTTTGTGTGTGTGTTTCCCGGTGGACGTGTTGACTAATGTAGACTGAGGGAATGTTCATATGGTAATTTTGGATCAAAAGAGTGTGTAAGACATAAAACGTGTGGGATTTAGCCGGGGTGTTGGTCCGGTGAGTACGATTGATTTTAAGGATCCTGATCAGAATGGAGCCACCTGTAATTATATTTCTACAAAACGTAACCTGTCCCCGTTCCAGGCAAGACTAAGGGCCCATGCACACCACAACGATTTTCGGTTAATGCCTACTTGTGACAAGAGTGACACTAAAGGTTTATTTTTTTTAGAAAATATCTTGGACTAATTTTTTTGGTTTGACCTGCTGCATTAAAAACCGTTCAACAGGCTGGCCCGCAGGATAAATGTTGGGATTCGTTGTCACGGTGGTCATTCAGGAATTAATCTCATGCACTTCTCCATGACGACCACAGCATCAGCTCGAGATACGACCTGGTCCAGGATTATGGATACCTTGGGATCATCTCTTCACAGGTCTTGGATCGCATCAATGGCACTGCATAGTCTCTAGGGACCTCGGAATGAGTATCCCCAGGTGGAAATAGAGAATAAAGAAAATAATTAGCGTAGCTGCTGTTCATAGTGTATTTAAATGAGATGCAAAAATGGAGTGTTATAGATGAAAATAGCAGTTAAATAAAACAAACATAGAAACAAACATGTAAAGCATATGAGAGTTTCTAACACAATGTCTGGTATATTGAGGAGTGTGTCCTACAGGTGATGTCAAGCCAGCTCACCTGCGTGGAGCACATTCATGCATCGTACCGTTATGCGATGCATTGAGTGTATGCTTTGCTAAAAAGATAGGTCTTTAATCTAGTTTTGAACTGAGAGAGTGTGTCTAAGCCTCGAACATTATCAGGAAGGCTATTCCAGAGTTTAGGAGCCATAAATGAGAAGGCTTGACCACCTTTACTCGACTTTGCTATTCTAGATACTGCCAGAAGCCCTGAGTTTTGAGATCTTAAAGAGCGGGTTGGATTGTAGCGAGACAGAAGGTTGGTTAGATAAACAGAAGCTATATTATTTAAAGCTTTATAGGTAAGAAGCAATATTTTATAATCAATACAGAAACTTAACATGTAGCCAGTGTAAGGAGGATAAATTTGGGGTGATATGATCATATTTTCTAGACCTGGTAAGAACTCTGGCAGCTGCATTTTGTACTAGCTGAAGTTTATTAATAGCGGATGCTGGGCAACCAGCGAACAGAGCATTACAGTAATCCAACCTAGAAGTCATAAAAGCATGAACTGTCTTTACTGGTGTACTTCTGCTTTTCATTCAGTGCCATCTAATATCAGGGAGTGACACATTCACTCTGATATTAAAAATGTTTTGAGTATGAATTCCAAAAACATCTTAAAAAATCGGACAATAAGCGTGAGTAAAAATCATCCCGCTGCACATGAATCTTAAGATATAATACCTTTGATATCATAGCAGTTTTAGGTGCACATAAGTGAAGACAAACTGAAGAAAGAAAGCCTAGTGAAAGTCCTGAAAAAAGGCAGCATCTCCACATTACTGTGATTAGCCACTCCCAACTCTTTGTCTCCACCTCATCTTTGTCTTTTTATCTTTCTCGAACTCTGTCTCTGGTGGACACATTGCCTTCTGCAGGCTAGTGGAATATTCAAATGCTAATTTTGGACTGAAAGATGGGAGTGTGTATGTAATGTGTGGGCGTGTGCAAAAATAGCCATTATAAATATGCATGGACCCCAATTAAAATGACATAAATTTTTTGCCAAAACTGATCTGAGAAATCACAAGCTCTCCGACAGTAATCCTTCATCTTACCACATCCCATTGTGGTACATTCACAAAGTCATCTTGCAAGACTCACTTTTTTTGCACTGTAGAGAGAAGGATGTGCAGTTCAGTGTGTGTTTATGGTGCACCTGAGTCCTGTAATGCAGGCCATGGTCTTGTATTGAGATCCACTAATGAGCGAGGGCTGTCAGATGCGATCCATCTTTCTAGTGTAAGGATCCCATCAAAACATACGCATCACTAGGCTAATGTAAGCATGTCACCTCCTGTATTTGCATCCATCTCCATAGGGATTCCACGCTCATCGTGAATATTTCTTGTCAGCATGTACATGCCATACGGAAAGAGTGTTATGAAGTGCCTGTAGGTGGGAAGTAGCAACTCTGGCTCAAATTGAACAACTTCCTTTGCATAATAGAAAGGCCACAGTTGTCAGCTTGTCATCCATTCATTCATTCATTCATTTTCCTTCGCCTTAGTCCCTTTATTCATCAGGGGTCGCCACAGCGGAATGAACCGCCAACTTATCCAGCATATGCTTTACGCAGCGGATGCCCTTCCATCCGCAACCCATCACTGGGAAGCTTGTCATCCAACAATGGCAAATATATTTTCATTATCAATTAATATGTTATATATTTTCATTTATTTATTTTTTAATATAAATGTTACTGATTGTTAAAAATAATGTATATCATGAATATATTATTAAAATAGTTTGGTCACACTTTACAATAAGGTTGTATTAGTTAATGTTATTTAGTTAATGCATTTACTAACATGAACAAACAATGGGCAACATATTTATTACAGTATTTGTCCATGTTAGTTAATGTTAATTAATGAAAATACAGATGTTTATTTTAAGTTCATGTTAACTCAATGCATTAACAAGCATAAATTAGTATTTTAAAAATGTTGAACTATGATTAATAAATGCTGAACAAGTATTGTTCATAATTAGTTCATGTTAGTAAATACATTAACTAGTGTTAACTAATATAAACTTATTGTAAAGTGTGACCAAATTTGTAAAAATATATTTTTGGTAAATAAAAATATTACAATTTATAGAATTAAATGTATTTTTTAACATTTTGCCTTACACAATAAAACTAGTGGCCTCCTGAGCGGTCAGCTTGTCATCCAAAGAATTTAAAGTTGACTATGAATATAGATTTGTTATAAAAATATATAAATATTATGAATATGCAATATTTAACAAATAACAGATTTTTCTTATTTATTTGACATTTACATTTCATTATTTTGTTAATATTAAAAATGAGCTAAATTTATTTAGTATCTTTTGTGTTTATATGATCAATTTCACAAATTTTTGAACAAATCGAATCATGTACAGAGAGAAGAACCAGGACACAGCCCAGGCTTGACTTGAAACCCATGTGTCTCGACAAGCCCTTTATATTTCAGGAGTAACAAACCTTCTGTGCCACAGCTCTGAAATAAGTGTTGCATTTTTAAGATGACATGTCAAGTTAAAAATAGTTTTTACATTTGAGTTCAACTTTTAAAACATGCTTGGAGAGAGCCATGTATTGTTGTTGCCCCATCGAATCAAATTTGAGTACAGAATCTTATGGACAGGTCCCCTAAGAAACATGTCTGTTTGGGGTCAAGTGAACTCAAAACCAGCTGAACCAGCTGAGAAACTAGTCAGTTTTAAAATTTCACTACTCATCATTCAAGCATTCCATCCATTTCATAGCTGTTTCTTTCTTTTTTCGTTTTCTTTTTTGACGTTTATTCAAAATTATCAGAATGAATGTGCTTTCAAAAATACAAAGTTTTAGAGGTCTTGTGAAGTGCTTTGAAATGTGCATTATTTTATTCGTTGTTTGACTTAATCTCAACTGAAAAATGAAGAGAGGTTGGGACATAGGGTAGCTCCTCCCCTTTAAAAAACAGCCAATAGCATTTCGTTTTTTATCACAGCTCTGCCAGTGAGTGAGTGCTTGAGCTCAAGCGCATCAAATGAAAAGGAAATGAGAAGCGTTTTGAAAGGGGCGGGGCATGTCAGATACTAGGTTACTAGGTTACTTTGATTAGTCAAGGTTTGATGAGAAACTGAAGTATGAGGTGACGTGAAAAAAATCGTTGATTAATTTAGGCGAAAGTGACAAACTGCAAGCTTTGGATGTTTATATCAGTTTTATAATTTCTAAACGTGAATTTTGTCAGTTTTTGAGCACACTAGCTAATAGATATCCTTAAAACTAACAGACTGAAACTAACATCTACATTTTTTTTTTTCACGAGACATGATATTGTGACATGGGTTATAGTCTATGGAGCTTAAAATATGCCAAAACAATCTGAATTTGAATAGTGTTAATTTGAATTATTAACAATTGTAATTTAATAAAACTGAATATTATGTTCCATTAAAAATTGTTTTGAATTTGAATTTCTTAATTTGAATTTGAACTTGAATATTGAACATCTAAAATTTAAGACAACTGAATATTTTAAGGCAGATTTTTATAGACGTATTTTCAAACGTTTTTTTTTTTTTTGTTCTGAATTCATAGTATGCAGATATCCAGTTTGTAAAAATACAGCTTCAAGTTTTCAAGATGAAGAAATTCAGAACATCAAATTCAATATTCTAAAATTCAAAATCAGAAATTCAGATTGTGAAATTCAGATAAGTAGGTCAGGGGTCATCAACAGGGAATAATAGCAATAATAACAAATAAATTAACTAATCAATTAACAGATAATTAAATAAATAAACATTTGTCAAGGAAAAATTTTATTTTAAAAAAGGAAACAAGATACTATCTATAACTACTACTAATCGGTGATGATATAGTTACAAAATTAAACACCATAGCAGTTTCTGATATTCTATTTTTATTTTCCAAGCGTGTGCATATTTTGTATTGCTGCAAACAACCTGCACATAAAATATTACAACTCAAAACTGACAACACAACATTTTGTTCCCTTCCTAATTTAGAAACAAGCCCCATGACTCCCCGGGTCTTTTTTGGGTGTCATATTTTATTTACCAAAACGTGAAAATGTTCTAACAGGCCTGTCACATACAAATCAGCGTGGCACAATTTCATTTTAATTGACTGTTATCATGTTGTCTGCGCCATATACCAGAAGGCAGGTAACAGAAATAGCTATGCAAATATAACAAACATTATATCTCAGAAGAATGCATAACAACACCATGTTTACTTTGCTGTAAGATGAACAGCTGTCTAGCAAAAGCTACAAAGTCCCTCAGTGGTTTCAACATCTTCATTTCCTCCGACAAAAACAGATTTCACAATACTCCAGTGATATCGCTTCACATCAGGTTTTTCCACGTAAATTCAGCACAGTCCTACACAATGTCCCAGTTATGCAATATTTGGTTTATTCCTGACCTCCGCTACTGTATCCGAGCCTGTCCCTTCCCTTGTGTGGATCCATGTGAGGGATTAAGGATTAGGGCCAGGAGCCGGAGCTGGAGCTGGATTACACAGCTAACCGTTCAGGCTCTCTTTTTGCCTGATAAAGATGCAGTCACTCTCATCACTCTCTTCCTCGCTGATGCCATCAGTCTTGAAGATTGCGCTGAGAAACATCCACCATCTGTTGAATTATTTTCACTTCAGCATTATATTTCTAATTCTGCAATTATGTGAGACATCAGATAAATTATTCAGGGTCTAAAACAAAGAGATATTTCTGCTGCTATTCTGGCCAGGAAAAAGCATTCAGATCTTTTTAATGTAGGATACCTTTTTGCGAATAAGAAATCATTGTATTTTATGAATAATATAATGTTTTAGATTTTCTAATGTATAATCCAAAGATAGTCCATAGATAAACAATATCATGTTTATCTACCAAAAAGGTAGATAATCCCAAGGTTCTTGGTGTTCGCGAACACGGTTTCCGTTACCGAAAACGAACTCCGGTTTCCCCCACAAGTCCAAAGACATGCGCTATAGGTGAATTGGGTAAGCTAAATTGTCCATAGTGTTTGTGTGTGAATGGGAGTGTATTAGTGTTTCCTGGTGATGGGTTACAGCTGGAAGGGCATCCGCTGCGTAAAACATATTCTGGATAACTTGGCGTTCATTCTGCTGTGGTGACCCCAGATTAATAAAGGGACTAAGCTGAAAAGAAAATGAATGAATAAATATATATAGTATCTCCTAAGGGTGTGTTCACACTTGACAGGTTTGGTTTGATTAAATGAACTCTGGTGCGATTCGTCTGTTGAGATCTAAAAGGGATATAAACAAACCAAAAACAGGATATGATGACAAAAGATCTGACCAAAAGTATTTTCTAAAGATAGTAATGATGTTACTCAACTTAGCCTTCATAAACATGTCTCCCTGCATTATTGTTTATATGATGGAGGAATTTGTGCTGTTGTTTTACATATTTATAAGCTGTTCTTGAGTTCTCAACTGATTAAAAACCATCTCAGGTTAACTTACACAAATAAGAGCACATTTAGCCCAACACGTCAATCCAGCAATGCTTTGGATATTCAGTAAGTTCTGCCACAATATATACATCATATGCCGTTTAAGCCGACATACATCATACAATATATACAGCACTATTCAAGCAGACGATCTTAAAAACATTTTCTAAAAAATAAACAAAAAAAGACAAAAAATGATTCCAGTAATCACTGATATTTATTCTTGAAGCACAAGCAGAATTAATTTCTGTGCATAAAATGATTACTCCATATTATGCGATGACTTGTGAAGAAATTGATACTTTCACAAGAATGCTTTAAATCAGGGGTTCCCAGACTCTATGCTGGAGGGCTGATGTCCTGCATAGTTTAGCTCAGGCCTGGACATTTTACGGCTTCTTTGATCGGCCCGCGTTAAGTATTTATTTAATTTAAATTCAACCGCAAATAGGGCCTTGCAATGCATATGTCTGATATTGTGAGTCAACAAAGGGGGACTTTCAGATAAAGCGTCTTTTGCGCGCTCAGTTTTGTTATTTTAAATGGAGACACGCGGTGTCACGTTACCGGGAGGTATTGCAGACGGGACAAGAGGTAGGATCCATGTGCATTTAATGG